>CM052708.1:65064332-65086914 GCA_028551405.1 Uromys caudimaculatus | reverse complement strand
GGCATATACCCAGAAGATGCTCCAACATGTAATAAAGACACATGCTCCACTATTCATAGCAGCCATATTGATAATAGCCAGATGCTGGAAACAACCCAGATGTCCCTCATCAGGGGAACGGATACAGAAAATGTGGTACATTTGCACAATGGAGTACTACTCAGCTATTAAAAACAATGATTTAATGAAATTTGCAGGCAAATGGATGAAACTTGAAAATATCATCCTGGGCGAGGTAACTCAGTCACAAAAGAACGAACATTGTATGTACTCACTGATAAGTGGATAGTAGCCGAAACGCTTGGAATACCCAAGTTTCACTTTACAGTAACTGCTGAACTGAGAGTGAGGTCCCAGATGGAGGAGTTAAAGAAGGGACTGAAGGAGCTGAGGTAGTCTGCAGCCCTATAGAGGGAGCAACAGTGTCAACTGGCCTGACCCCTCGTCCCCCCCCCCCCCGTCTTCCTGGAGGCTGGACCACCAACCAAAAAATACACATGGAGAGACCCATGGTTCGGACCACATATGTGGCAGAGGAGGGCCTTGTTGGCCATCAGGGGCGGAGAGGCCCCGGTAAAGGGGAATGTCAAGGTGGGAATATGGGAGTGGGCGAATTCCCTCATAGAGATGGAGGAGGGGGAAGGGATAGGTGCTCTCCAAAGAGGAGACATAGAAAGGGGAAAACATTGGAAATGTAAATAAAGTATATACAAAAAAAAGAAATCTGATATGGTAATACCTTCAACCCTATTTGTTTCATTCAGGATTGCATTAGTTGTCCTGGATCTTTTGTGGTTCCATATGAATTTTAGGTTGTTTTTTCTCTTCCTGTGATCATTCAACTTTTGATTGGAATTGCACTAAATCTGTAAAAATAATCCCAGTATTAATTCTACCAATCCATGAGCGTGAGAGGTCTTTTAATCTTCTATTGTCTTGACCTTTTCCTTCAAAGATTTCAATTTCAATGTCCAACCTTCATTGTTAAATTTAGTCTTAGATGTTTTTGAAGCTCTAGTGAATGGGCATGATTCCATAATCTCATTTTTAGTATGTTTATTATTATTATGTAGAAAAACTACTAATTTCGCAAGTTGATTTTATAATCTGCCATCATTCTGAAAATGTTATTTTTAGAAGTTTTCTCGTGGAATTTTTGGACTTTTTAATGTGCAATATCACCTTGTCTCTAAATAAGGAGAGTTTGCCTTCTTTTCTTGCTTGTATTCATTTAATTTCCTCTTAATGTTCTTGCTAGTGCTTAGAGCACTGTATTGAAATAGCATGTAGACAGTGGACAGCCCTGTCCCATTCCTAATTTTTATGGAATTGCTTCAAGGTTTTCTCCATTTCGGATGGCATGGCAGTGGGTTTGTCATATACAGCCTTTACTGTGTTGAGATATGTTTCCTCCAGTTCCATACTCTTTTGGAATTTTAAACAGAAGTTGGATATTGTCCAGGGCCATTTGTTCATCGATTGATGTGATCATTTGTTGTTGTTGTCATCATCATTGTTTATTGTTTGTTTTTAAGCCCATTTATTGTCTTTCATACGTTCAGTTATACCTTTTCCGCTATGATAAAGCCAACTTCATTGGTTGACTGATTTTCATTATATAGACCTCTATTCAGTTTGTAAGTATTTTAGCTTTAGAACAATACATTTATACTTACTACCCCACAGCCTGGAGGTTTTGGTGTGGCTACCTAAACTTGATATTAGAGAAATACTAGCTTTATGAAAGTGTTCTTTTTCTGTACATTAGTTTTGTTTCTTAAAATTCACTAGAATACAATAAGCCCTTGGCTTTTTTTGTCAAGTGGCTTTTTAATTAATGTTTTGAATTCTTCTTTTGTTAAAGGTTTGATAAGTTGTTTGCCTCCTCTTGTTTTAAATATGGTGGTTTTGATACAACTTACAGACCATATGAAGCTCAAGAAGAAGGAAGACCAAAGTGTAGATGCTTCAATCCTACTTAGAAAGGAGAACAAAATAATCATCGGAAGTAGAGGGAGGGAGGGACTTGGGATGGAGAGAGGAGAGGGAAAAGGGGGCAGGATAAGGTGTGAGAGGAGGCAGGGGAGATGCACAGATGGTCAGGAGATTGAACAGAGGTGTGTAGCAGCAGTAGAGGATGAGAAACTGGGGGTAGCCACTAGAAAGTCCCAGATGCCAGGAAAGCAAGAGGCTCCCAGGACCCATTGGGGATAACATTAGCTGAAATACCCAAAAAAGGGAAAGAGAACCTATAGAGACTGTATCCAGAGGTTAGGCTTGGCCCCTGATTGAGGGATGGGGCCACCCACCCATGTACAAAATTTTAACCCAGAATTGCTCCTGTCTAAAGGAAATACAGGGACAAAGAGTACAGCAGAGACTGAAGTTTCCTTCCCATCCCATATGCAGCCACCAAACCCAGACACTATTGCTGTTGCCAAGAAGTGCCTGCTGACAGGAGCCTGATATAGCTGTCTCCTGGGAGGCTCTGCCAGAGTCTGACCAATACAGATGAAGACGCTTAAAGCCAACCATCAGACTGAGCACAGGGATCCCGATGTAGAAGTTAGGAGAAGCGCTGAAGGAGCTGAAGGGGTTTGCAACCCCATAGGAAGAACAATAATATCAACCAACCAGAAACACCCCCCCCAGAGCTCCCAAGGACTAAACCACCAACCAAAGAGTACACATGGAGGGACCCATTGCTCCAGCTCCATATGCAGCAGAAGATGGCCTTATCTGGCATCAATAGGAAGAGAGGCTCTTGGTCCTCTGAAGTCCTGCTGTCCCAGTGTATGGAAATTCGAGGGTGGTGAGGTGGGAGTGATGGGTGGATGGGGGAGCACTCTCATAGAAGCAGGGGAGTGTGTTAGGGGGTTTGTAGAGGGGAAACCAGGAAGGGGTATAACACTTGAAATGTAAATTAATGAAGTGACCAATAAAGAATGTCTCAATTCTGAGACAATGTCTCAGAATAATTTCTTTTTTTTAATTATCTTTAATCTTTTTTAACAGTCCAGTCATTTTTTTCTTTTATTGAATATTTTATTTACATTTCAAATGCTATCCCCTTTCCAGGTCTCCCCTCAGGAAACCCCCTGTCCCATCCCCCCTCTCCCTGCCTCTATGAGAGTGCTACCCCACCCACCCACCCACTCCTGCCTTCCAGCCCTGGAAGCAGCAATAAGGTGTATATTTTAGAAGGCTCATAAAAAGTGTTGGACAAGATTTAGAATAGGGCCTCTCATATCTGTTATTGGGGATTTTGTTGAGTGCTCTTTTGGGAGGCACTATCAGACCAGAGGAGAAAAGCTCATTAAAACTATAAGTGAATTATGTTCATGATATATTATTTTTAGGCGAAGAGTAATAGTATAATTCCTTGTAGCTTTTCTAAACACTCAGATCATTATTTTGAACTACATCCACCTTCTTCTGCATTTACCTCCCACTCCCCGTCTGAGGAAATTCCTGTTTCCAAGTTCACTGATCAGATCACTTGTATTCTGATAGTCTCTTTTCCATTGCTCTGTAATGCTACTATCTTATCAAGGGTCCCACTTTACTTTCCTGATTTCTGTAGTTACTTCTGCTTATGTACTTGCTTGTAAGGATTTAGATCTAGAAGCATCAAAGGAGAGAGGACATGTGATATTTGTCTCTTTCAGTTTGAGTTACCTCATTGAATATGATCTTTTACAGTTCAATCCATTTACTTACAAAGCTCATGACTGCATTGTCCTGTACTGCTGAATAGTATTCCACAAGGTATATGCACCACATTTTATTATTAATGTATTTGTTGTAGTACATTTAGATTGTTTCCAGTTCTCAAATAATATGAAAAAAAGCAGTAATAACTATGGCTGATGATAAGTTCTTTGGACATGTGACAGAGAGTAGTATAAATGGGTCATATGGTAGATTTATTTCTGGCTTATTGGGAATTCTCTACACTTATTTCCATAATGGACACAACAGTTTGCAATCCCACCAACACTAAATAAGGATTCTTGTTTTTCCTAATCCCTCAGAATAGTTTCATTTGTTCCATTGACTTTTTGCCACTCTGCTTAGGGTAAATTAAACCTCGAAATTGTATTGAATCACATTTTCTTTTTTCTTTTTTTTTTTTATTCACCTTACATTCTGATCACATTTCTCCTCCCTCCTACCCTTCCTGTCCCATCCTTTCAAAACCCTTTCCCTGTATCCTGAGGACAAGGGGACCCCCCCCTTAGGTCCCATCCCACCCTGAGGGATCTAGTCTCAGCAGGACTAGGCACATCCTCTCCTGCTGAGGCCCAACCAGGTAGTCCAGGCAGGGCAATTGGGAGCCAATGGCAGGAAACAGTGAGCAAGACAGCCCCCATTCTACTTGTGAGAGGACCCACATAAATAACAAGCTGCACATTTGCTACAAATGTGTAGAGAATTTATGTTCAGCTCCTGCATGCTCCCTGGTTGGTTGCCCAAGCTCTGTGAGCCACATTGGTCACAGGTTAGCTGACTCTGTGGGTCTTTTGTGATGTCTTTGAGTCATCTGACTTGCTCACTTCTATCCACCACTCTTCCACAAGACTCTCATGGATCTGCCTGATATTTAGCTATGGGTCTCTGCATCTGCCTCCATCTGCTGCTAGATGAAACCTCTCAGGAGACAGCTATGCTAGGTACCTAACTTCAAGCATAGTAGAGTATCATTAATAGTCTCAGGGGTTGACTCTCTCAAATGGGATGTGTCTCAAGTAGGGGCAGTCATTGGTTGGTTGTTAACTCAGTCTCTGTTCCATCTTTATCACTGCACATCATATAGGCAAGACATATTTTGAGTTGCAGCTACTGTGGGTGGATTGATGTCCTCCTCCCTCCTCTGGAAGTCCTGCCTGGTTACAGGAGGTAGCCACTTTAGTCTTTATATGCCCCCCTGGTAGAAATCTTAGCTAGTGTTACCTCCCATAAACTCCCCCATAATTTCTCCCCTGCCAGACCTCCAGCTACTCACCAGAGATGCTCCCTACCTGCCAATCTCCATTCTCATTCCCAGCCCTTTCCCACCTCCCTCCCCATACCTGATCAACATTCCAATTTAACTCCATCCCTTCTCTCCTACCCAGTTCTCTCTCTCCAGCCACTTCTGATGAGTGTTTAGTTCCCCTTCTGAGTAAGATTCAGCCATGCTCCCTTTGGACTTCCTTACTGCCTGGTTTCTTTGGGTCTATGGATTGTAGCATAGTTGCCCTGCACTTTCTGGCTAATGACCACTTATAAGTGAGTACATACCATACGAGTCTTTCTGGCTTTGGGTTACCTCACTCAGGATGGTATTCTCAAGTTCCACCCATTTGACTGCAAAATTTATGGTGTCTTTGTTTTTAATAGCTGAATAGTATTCCATTGTGTAGTTGTATCCCTTTTTATCCATTCTTCAGTTGAGGAACTTCTAGGTTTTTCCAAGTTTCTGGCTATTATGAAAATGCTGCTATGAACATAGTTGAGCAAGTGTCCCTGTGGTATAGTGGGGCATCATTTGGGTATATGTTCAGGAGTGGTATAGCTGGGTCTTGAGGTAGAACTACTCCCAGTGTTCTAAGAAACTACTAAATTGATTTCCAAGGTTGTACAAGTTTGCACTTACACCAACAATGGAGGAGTGTTCTCCTTGCTCCATATCCTCACCAGCATGTGCTATCCCTTCAGATATTTTATCTTAGCTATTCTGATGGGTATAAGATGTAATTTCAGGGTCATTTGGATTTGCATTTCACTGATGACAAAGTATGTTGAACATTGTTTAAAGTGCTTCTTGGCCATTCAAGGTTACTTTATTGAGAATTCTTTCTTTAGCTCTGTACCCTGAAGTTTGAATTTCTAGTTTCAATGGAGACTCGGTTGTGTGTGTCATGTGATGTTTTTCCAGAAACTGTCTTATGAGAGGATGTTTTGCTGAAGAAGACATGTGAGAGGATGTTTTCCTGAAGCAGACATATGAGGGAATGTTCTGCTGAGAATATACACATGGTGTTTCTCTGGAAGCTTCCTGGTCAAAAGGCATGTGATGTTTTGTTGGAGCAGATGCTTAAGTAGACACGTGATGTTTGGAAAGAGTGTCAGTATAGCCCAACAGGCAATGGATGACACTCTTGCATTGGTCTGTAGACTTCTTTTTCTTGTTGTTACTACATGATTTTGCTATTAGAGTAACATTGGCTTTTTAGAAAGAGTTTGGGTATGCTCCTTCTCTTTCGTCTTTGTGTTGTTGTTCTTGTTTTGTTATTGTTATTGTTCTTGATCTTACTCTTGTTTTTTTGTTTGAGACAGGATTTGTTGGTGTAACCATCCTGGCTGTCTAGAACTTACTCTGTAGAGCACATTGGATGTGAACTCACAAAGATCCATGTGCATCTTTCCCCAAGGGCTGTGAATAAAGGTGTATACCACCATCACACACAGTTTATTTTACTTTTTCAGTAGTTTAAGAAAACTGGCTTTACATTCTCTTTGATTGTCTGGTAGAATTTTTCTGTGAATCCAACTGGTCCTAAATTTAATTTTTAAGCTTGAAGCCTTCTTATTATTAGTTCAATTTCCTCATTTGCTATGTGTCTGTTTAGGTTGTTGAATTCTTGGTTTGATTTTGTTAGTTTGGATGAGTCTGAAAAATGACCCATTTCCTTTAGCTTTCCCATTTTAATAAAACATTGTTTTGTTTTTTAAATGATCCTGTATATTATTCTTAATTTCCTATGTGTCTACTCTAACATTTCTCTGTTCAGGCCTGATTGAGTTCTTATGAGTCCACTATATCTTATGGTTAGGAGGAAGAAAAGTCAGTCTATTTTTTATATCTCAAAGAATGAGCTCTTAGACTTGGGAATTATTTGTATATTTTTTTCCTCTGATATCATTGATTGGTCTAAATGTTATTTCTTTCTTCTTAATTTAAACTTTGTTTTGTTTTTGTTTTTCCAATTTTTTGAGTTGCATCATTAAGTCATTTATTTTTGTACTTTCTGACTTTTTAAAATGTAAGCCTTTAGAGCTATAAATTTCCTTCATACAAATGTTTTCAATGTTTCCCAGAGATTTTGTTGTGTTGTGTTTTCATTTTTGTTTAGTTACAAAGAGAAATTTGTTTCTATCTTGATATTTCTCTGTGACCTATAAGTAATTTGTATCGAGTTTTGTAATCTCTGTCAATATTAGGTGTTTTGTTTGTTTGGTTTGGTTTTTTGCTCATTTATTTGTTTGCTGTCAATCTTAACATGCAGTGTTCTTACTGGACATTTTACTAGAGAAGGAACTGAGAGTTCTATATTCTGATCTGCAGGCAGCAGGAGACGACCAACTTGAGCATCTGGGACCTCTAAGCCTGCCCCTATGTCACTGTAGGGACATTTTCTGCACCAGGGCCACCTTCTCCTAATAGTGGCACTCCTTATGAGCCAAGCACTCAAATACAGGAATCTACTGAGGCTATATCCATTCAAACCACCACAGATACAATATTATGTAGATGACTGTTGAGTCTGTTTGATATATGGTGTTAATTAATATGATATTTCTCTATTAATTTTATGTTTAGATGACCTGTCTATTGGAGAACAGGAGAAAATATTGAGACAATGTGTGGAGTAGAGACTCAAGGAAAGGTCATCCAGAAACTGCCCCACCTGGGGCTACATCCCATATATAGCCACTAAACTTGGACTTTCTTGTGGATGCTGGAATGTGCTTGCTGATGGAATCATGATAAGCTGTCTCCCAAGAGGCTAGCCTTCATTGTCCAGGAATGTGCTGAACAGTCTACCAGTGGTAACTAATCACTAGTCTTACACAGCTGTGATGACTTTCTGGTAAAATAATGATCAGCCTGGCAACAAATGACTACTCGTGCAGTAGTAGCACAAAGTCATGAACACCAACAAGTTTCTTGTTAGGTTTAAGGCCTGATTCACAAGGTAAAACCTATATGGAACATGGTGATGAGGTCCAAGAACTTGTATCTAGACAGATTATAAGCCCTACAGGAGAATTTACTATTATTCTGCTAAATAAATATACTATGAAGCTGGTTCCTAATGAATTATTGTTAGATCTATAGACTACTACATTTCTCAACCCACATCAGAGAAGCTAGCTTTTTGTAGATAATTATTAACACAAAGATTCACAACTGGGCAAGATATAGAAAATAAGAGAGTGTAATTCTCCTTAATAAATGGTAAATCTATATCACACCCCCACCTCCAAAAGTTCAAGGATTATTAGGGCAGAAGGAGCAGGAAAGTTGCAAGAGACAGAGGTAGTGGGTAACTATAAGGAAGTACTGCTTCCCAAATACAGCAGGGCAGTTGCATGTATGAACTCACAGCGGTTGTGATAGCAGGCACAAAACATACATGCCCAAGATAAACAAATATCCTAGCATGGAGAAAGAAGTTGAAAGTGAAGGCTGTCCCTTGCTGAGGAGTTGTTGGCAATTGATCGCTGCTGCAAGAGGGATAATCAGTTTTCTTTAAGGACGTGGCACCTGGTAGTTGAATCATGTTAGATTGGAAGGTCACGCATCAAGAGTATAAGGGAAGCACAAATTGAAGTGGATGAGTTAAAAAATTAGGACACAAATTTGAGTGAGTGGGGAAATAGATCGATTTTTTAGGACTTAGAGTGGTGAGTGTGATCAAAATACATTACACAAATTCTCAAAGAGCTAATAAAAATGAGAAAATAATGAAAAAGAAAACTAACTTTATTAGGGATAAAGAAGTCTTGAAACTTGCCCACCCCATACTGCATCTCCAGTGAAAATTCCTACAGAATGACCTAGTCTCATCCCCTCACATCTATATCCTCATATCTATTAAATTACCCACAAGATTCAAGAGCTATGATTTCAAGGAGGGAGATATCACTATAATGGTACAAAAAGTGTGTGATTTGTTTTTTATTAAACTTGACAGACTCATCTACTATTCCCCAATGAATCTCTTTCTTGAAAGTAGAGGACCTTCCATCAGAAGCCAATATTGAATTTAACTTGTCACAAGATTAATAAACTTCTATTAAACTATATATGGTACTTGGTAAGCATATTACAAGTGTCCAGAACAGGTTTAATGTGTGACTGATGAACTTAAAAATTGCCTCTCTAAAGACCTCTAAGAGATCAAGACCCAAGAAAATGAATGATTTCCTTATCCCTGGGTGAAAATAAGAATCAGAAATTAAGGCACAATGCCCAGAGGACAGGAGTGAGCAAGAGAATAAATATTAGAGAGCTGTGTCCTGATGCTATTCTTGAGCATAAAAGGATATTCAAGAAACAAAGAGTAAGCTCTGTCTAAAGTTCCAAGATCCCAGAGAAAACACTCCACTGATCTTCATGATTTACTTTTGCACCTGGTCTTCAAGCTGGCTCTTATGATGTCAGCTATCTCTGCCCTCAGATAATCCTGGAAGAAGCTATGTAAAAAACTTCTCTTGATATCCACTCTTCCAGTTCAAGAAAGAAGGTAATGTAGTGCTTAACTAAGGATAATAGTAAAATATGGCTGATGAATTTATGCCCCTGAAAAAAGTCCACTGTTCACATTGTGAGAGTGTTAGATGTGTCAGATATAGGCACAGTGCACCTTGTCTATTCAATATCTCACTCAGCGTACTTCATAATAGCACTATCTGGAAGGCATTAGCATATATAATTGACATTAGAGGAAATTAAGAGAAATAAATATTTGCTCATAGAATTTTTCTGTTGTGTATTATCTGTCATAATCCAGGCTGGGGTCTCATTTTCCATGGAAACACTGTTTTTAGAGTACACAGATGGATATTCTTGAGAGTTTGATTTTATAAGTACAATAAAGCAGAATAACTAGATGTCAGGCACTTAACAAATATTATTCATCTAATTCTCACAACAAATGACATGGTAAGGACTGCCATTGTCCATTTTCCAAAGGGGAAACCAACATATGTAGAAATAATGTCTTGTCTACAATATACTGCCCTCAAACCCCTATGGTCTAGCCTTGGAATGTGTGCCTTTTCACACACTCATTTCAGGCCAGTAAAGCCATGAAATATGCTACATATTTATTGTCTGAATTGGTGGGAAGTTGGCTCTACTTTGCTTCTGAGACTTAGCTTTAAGGGGATAGAAAGTAACCATGAAAAACACCCAGGACATTACATTATTGTCCAGAATTCCACAGAGCCCTGAAGTCTTACTTTCATGTCCCACTTCCTAGGACTCAACAAAAAGTGGCCAACACTAGAAGGAACATGATAATTCACAACAGTATGTTAGCAGAGGAGATTCTTTCGTATTTAAGCACTAATGACAACAATTGAGTACCAGCAGTCTAGTGAAAACAGTCTTTCCTTAGCTCACTCTAATTTTATTAACATTAAATCTTTCAAAAGTTTCCTATTTTCCAGGAGACTATCTTAAAGCTTATCCTTGGGAAACTTCCCTGAGAGGGAGCTACACAAAACACCACACTGCATGATGTTAATACAAAACTCATAGCTTCCACCTCAATACAAAAAAGAAATAGTCTACTCTACATGAATGCCCATAGCCTAGAAACACAAATGCAGATAGTCCAAAAAGACAAGTTATACTTTGAAAATTCTTACATGATATTTCACTGATTGCACAATAAAGAAATTTATAAATTTAGTCATTTGTCAAACAGATTTTATCAGATTCTCTGTGAATGTAGAAGTTAAATAACTTTTGTTCTATTACATTACAAAAGCTGGTAAAAGTGGATCTGAGAAGTCATAAAACAGTCTTCAAGAGAGAGAAGTAGTAAGTCCACTAAGAAATTAATCCTTGAATGATATCAAATTTATCAAGCTTTATGATCTGTGTGTGATTTCTCTTTTGTTCTACCCTCTGAATCTGACATAACATTTACCTATGACATAATGGAAATATTATACTTAAAGTTGAAATAGTCAAGAACATGGGATGCCCTAAAAAAGTAAAGATATCAGTTAAGGAAAACAGATATTTTGGCTAGCCAATCATAGCCTTTGGTTAGATTGATGTTTCTCCCTTGTCTATAGTTATCTGTACTATATGAAATATTTTATTTGATATTTAGTGTACTTGAAATAATTTGTTATCATTTAGTTCTAGTTTGCATTCTGGAAAATTTGCTTCCATATTTCTAAACTCATGAGGAGTTATTAGTTCTAATTCTAAGGGAGATTTGCCATAATATCTAAGACATTATAATTATTACTAGTGATTGATATTTTTAAGTATCCTGTTACGTTGGTAGTACATTAGGCTCAAATTTGTAGCTGTTTCAAAAGAATCCAGATAACAATACTGTAGTGCTTTGAAATACTTCTTAACAAAATTGTCTTATTCCATAAAACGAGGATAGAAACAAAAAGCCAGACTTATAAATCAAGATGGCATAGGCTTTTGTAGCTTAATCAAATCTTATTTCTTATTTTATGATTAGAGAAGGAAATTGTGCTACAGTGGGAGTCACTTGTCATTTGTCCTTACAAAAGAATATTACTATTAAACTTTTTGTAACAATTAAGATCAATTCAACTTGAAACAATTGAATCAATTTTAATCACAATTAAAATCACTTTCAAAATTTCAAAATAACTAATAACTATTAATCAATAAATACATCTATGGGCTCTCAAGTTTTAAAATCCAATGAAGATTGTCAATGGAGACTGATTTGTACAGTTTGGATACCAAAGAATCAACTATATCTTAGAATATTTCTAACATAATCTAAAGTTACTTGGAGATTGAAGAAGTCTGAATGTGTCCTACTGTTTCTCAGAATCTTGATTCTATACTCTGGTGACCTGAGTCTGAACCTTGAAAAACTAAACAGTGGAAGGACAGAACCAACACCTGTAAGATGTCCTCTGCACATGTGCACTGTGGCATGTATGTATTCACACATGGACACATGCATGCACATGTATGTACACACAAGCACACACACACACATATACTAAAGACATAAAGATATAAATGTAACTTTCAAAACAAAATTAACATAATTTTATTGGGAGCATGCCAAGGGAAATTCAAAATATTTTTAAAAACTCTTGAAAATCTAAATATTAATGGATTTAAGAACTATAAAAATCAGAACCAGTAGAAGCTTTGCAAGAGGCCCTGTGACGTTAGTTACTTGGGGTATTCGACTGTTGATGTTAATGATGAATATCACCCAGATTTTCTGAACTTATGTGGATATGACATGAAGACACTGAGAACAAATTTAAGGAAAGAAGTACAAACCTAAGAATTTTTCTTCTGAAATTTTGTATGATTGGAAGTGGTTATATGTACCTTGCAGGATTGCTTTCCAGTATATTGAAGGAAGTCTGTTGTACAGTATTCTCCAATCTATGAATTCACCTCATGTTAATTCTTGTTCATGTACTTATTTGTGTCCCAGTAACTCATGGTAGAAAATCTGTTACCAATTCTGAACTTTTAATTATGATTTAAGGCCTCTTATAATAGTGTATGTCTGCCTCTAATAGCAATACTAGGTTCTTTATTCCAGTACTTTATTTTTATGAAACATCAAGTAGTTACTTTCTGAGGAAATATCCAACCTTTTCCAAAAGAGAGAGATCTTTGAATCAGACAAATTATGGGAATGATTTAGGCTAAGGAAGCATAGTTTTAGTCAGTTTTTAAAAGTAACATCATTTATGTGTTAACTATTAACTTAGAAATTCAGAAAGGTAGTTTAGAAAGATCTCTGATGATTAGAGACACACTGAAATTTTGTACATTATGCAAAATTTTACAGATATATTTAAATATTTAGAGTTTTTATTATTTTCAATTCCACACATGTATATAATGCACTTTGTTCACACTCAACTCTCCACCTTGTTATCCCTTCTTTCTCAACAACCTCCTTATATCAACAACTCCTCCTGCTACTCTGGTACCTTTAGTCTGTATGGTCCATTGTGTTTAACCAGGGCCGCCAATGTGGGCATATGTTTGGAGCTATGGATTGGAACATGAGCTCCAACACGGAACACAATGACTTCTCCTCCCTCAGCATTCATCAACTGGTAATGACTGCCCTTGGAGGAGCTAGAACTCAATAGTTCCTACTTATCCATGACTGCATTTTGTCCAACCTGGACATGTGCAAGCTCTAGTAGGCAATCCCGGAGCTGTGGGTTCATGAATATGGGGTGGCCATGTCATTCCCTTCCTTGTGTGGCTCTTACATTCCATTTTACCCTCTCTTTTATAAGGTTCTGGAGCTTTAGAAAATGTGATATATGTGTTAATATTTAGTGTGTACATTTTCTTAGGCCTGACTAAAATAAGATAAAGCCCTTCTACAATCAGTATTTTGTCCAGTTTGGTCACAAATATAACTAACCATATGTATTTTAGCAAGAAATGGATGAGGACCTGGATGACAGGAAGACAGATACCACAAACACAAAAGACCCAGTTGTTCATCTCCTCTCTGGCTGTGCTACAAAGTAGAAAATTCATTCGTTGCTATTGATGTATAAAATGTAGCTGTTTTCAAATTATTTTTTGTTAAATGTCAATCAATCATTGACTTGGTAACAAATTTAAATCAGTAAGTCAAATAGGCTTCTTAGTGCAATCATCATTAGAATACTCTGAGATCTAGAGCTCCTGTCAAACAGCCACTGGATTGAAAAACCTACCTTCTCTATGATACCTTCAATTCCTGTAGCAAGTGTGATGCCATAGGAGCGAATTAATCATAGTTTCTGTGTGGTTGGTGACTGTTTTTAGTGGCTCCCAGCACAGAAAAATATTTTAAGTGATAACAACGCTGTTTATTTATTAAACAATCAATGGATGTTACAAGCATAATGAATAATACATGGACAAAACAGCAACTAGTATGATACATTTTAATTATTCATAATATGGAAAATACAAATATATTTCAGAGAATGTTCATTCTTAAATCCAGAAGGCAAGGGGAGACAAATAAAGAAGAAAAAACAATCAAAAAATTTAAAGTCCCAGAAATAAAACATATAATAAGTTATGAACACAGAAATGTTACAGTCCGTTATGTACAATGATTGAGTGTTCTGGCTAGTTTTTTTATTGAAAATATATTCTTTAATCATACAGTACATCCTGACCACAATTTCTCCTCCCCTCCCTCCACTTTTCCCAGCATACCCACACTCTTCCCTTCTCTGCTAAATATTCTATTTCTCTTCCCTTCAGAAAATGCTGGCTTTCAGGAAACAACAGTCAAAGAGGACAAAACAAAATACAATAAGACAAAGCCCTCATATCAAAGCTGGACAAGGCAATTCAATAAAAAGAAAAGAGTCTCAGGAGTAGGCAGGAATCAGAGACATGCCTGCACCCACTATTAGGAGTCTCACAAAAACACCAAGCTAACAGCCATAACATATATATTCAGAGGACATAGTGCAGGTCCTGTGGTTGCAGTTTCTGTCTTCATTTTCCCAAGTGAGCCCTGCAAAGTTGATTCATTGGGCCATGTTATCCTGGTGTCCTCCATCGACTCTGACTCCTACAATCTATCCTCCTTCCTTACTGGGTTCCCTGAGCTCCAAGGGTAGAGACCCAATGAGGACCTTTAAATCTAGACTCTCTCTGTACAATGTCTGGCTATTTCCAAACTCACACCTATCTACTGCTGCAGTAGGTGTCTCTGATTATACCTGGCCATGGCACCAATCTATGAGTATAGCAGAATATCATCAGGAATCATTGCATTGATTGATTGGTTGATTAATTATCTGTCAGTTCTGTTGGGTTCCAAACTAGGTGTCTGGACTATTCAGTCTCCAGTTCCTGGCTATCCAGTCAGTGTAGGGCACTGGCTTCCTCTCATGGCATTGGGGCTCAAGTTAAACCAAACATTGATTGCTCACTACCATAAGTTCTGGGCCAGCATTATCCCAGCACACTTTGCAGTCAGGACGGATTGTAGGTCAAGTGTTTTGTGGCTGGGTTGGTATGCAGCCCTCTCTTTCCATAGCATACAGAGTATCTTCTCACTCCAAAGAGACTAGAACATAGGAGTGAATGCTGCATGCTGGCATCAGCTTGACTTCTTTAACTTCAGTCATTTGTGTGAATATTGTCCTCTGCAATGGCACCTTGGTGTCAGTTTTCAGGGAGCAACTTTATGTCCTTCCATCAGCCAGAGTTGTTTAGTGATGTCTACTGGACGCCCTCAGTCAACAACTCAACCAAATACAGCCCAGTCCCACCACTGGAAGCCTTATCAAGCCACAAAAGATGCTCAGTTCAGGCTCCATATCCTCCATAAAGAGAACTGCTCACTAGGTTCTCCTTCATAGATTCCAGGAAGTTTCTATTGATCTAGGATTACACACACAAACACACACGGTGGCGGGAGAGAGAGAGAGAGAGAGAGAGAGAGAGAGAGAGAGAGAGAGGGAACTCCCA
Organism: Uromys caudimaculatus; assembly: GCA_028551405.1. Taxonomy (NCBI): domain Eukaryota; kingdom Metazoa; phylum Chordata; class Mammalia; order Rodentia; family Muridae; genus Uromys; species Uromys caudimaculatus. The sequence goes on along the minus strand of CM052708.1, from coordinate 65,071,436 downwards.
ATTACTGCCATCTCTCCCTTCACTCTTTCTCCACCCCTTCCTGTCACTTGATCTTTCCTGATCACACCCTTACCTACCATCAGCCCACCCACAATATCTATTCTATTTCTCATTCCCAGTGAGATCCATGCATCTTCCCTTTCCCTAATCCTCTTTACCTAATCTCTGTCTGTATATTGTAACTTGATTATCACTTACTAAACAGTTAATATCCACTCATAAATGTAGACATACTATATTTGTCTTTCTAGGTCTGGGATGCCTCACTCAGAATGATTTTTTCTAGTTCCATCCATTTGTCTGAAAATTTCCTGATGACATTTTTTAGCAGCTGAATAATACTTCATTGTATAAATGTACCACATTTTTCTATCTATTCTTCGGTGGAGGGACATCTAGATTGTTTCCAGTTTCTGGCTAATATGAATAAAGCTGCAATGATTATATTTAAGTGAGTGTCCTTGTGATAGGATGTAGTGTCCTTTGAGTATATGCCCAAGAGTGGTACACCTAAGTCTTGAGGAGATTGATTTCCAATTTTCTGAGCACTAACATTAATTTACATAATTGCTGTACATTTTTACACTCCAACCAACAATGTAGGAGTATCCCCCTTGCTCCACACCCTTGCCACATGACCTGTCACCCATGTCATTGATCTTAGCCATTCTGACAACTGTAAGATAGAATCTCGAAATAGTTTTGACTTGCATTTTCCTTGTGGCTAAAGACATTGAATATTTCCTTAAGTGTTTTGCAGCCAATTGAGATTGCTCTATTGAGAATTCTGTACAGATTTGGCTAGCCTCAATTGTTATCTTGTTGAGAATCACCTGGGAAGAGAGTCTCAAAGAAGTGTTGTCTATGGCCAGTGTGTGGGGTCTTGATTATGCCATTTTGGGTGGTTCCCCTCCATAGGCAAGGAATTCTAAGCTGTGTATGAGTGGAGAAAGTGAGCTGAATGCTGACATTAATGTGTTCATAGCCTTGTTCTGACTGTGGATGTAATAGGAACAGCAGCCTCTATTTGCTGGTGCCCTGACAGCTCCACTGTGATCAACTACAACCTACAACTATGAGGTTGCTTTTCTCAGGGTATTTTGTTAGGGCAACAAAAATGAAATGGAGTCAGAAAGCCTTCATGAGATACTGAGCTGGAAACAAAAAACATGTAGATTAGGTGAGATTTCCAGGCAAAGAGAAAACCTTCAGCAAAAACCTAAGCAGGAATGAAACAGGTTTCTTCTACAGAAAGAAGTCTTATAGAGCTGAAAAAAATGGAAAATGTGGTGGAACTCCAGTAAATAGAAGTGAGAACGTGAATAAACATAAGCAAAGGCCAGATTGTTTAGGGGTCCATGCATAATAAATTGGTGCTTAGATTTTACACTGGGATAGGAAAGTTATTAAATACAAAGAAATGATGTTCTCTGCTCAAACTCTGAAAAGTCGATATGGCTACAGCATGACTATGAAAACCCAGAGGGATCATTCAGGCAGATTTTGTAACAATTCAGAAATATGATAATGGAAGCTTGAACCTGAGGTACACAGAGTGGCATAGGAGAGGGACTAGCCAAGGAATCGAGGGACAGATTGGAAACAGAACCTGTGAGAGTGACATCTATGTTGTTGTGTATGAAGGTCAAGAGAAATGGAATAGACAAGACACTACATAAGAGAGAAAGACAGTCTTCAGACTTCATATATTTACTCAGTTATCTATTCTTTCAAAAATAAATAGTCAAAATAGATGTTGGTCCATACATTGAGAATTTAGAAAAATTGGTAAAACTACTTATACAAGCAACACAGTCAATATTAGGTAATAGATTATTTTACTTGGTTTTTTATTAATTATTTTATTTACATTTCAAATGTTTCCCCCTTCCCAGTCCCCTTCCATAAACCCCTCCACCCCATACTCCCTCCCCTTTGCCTCTAAGAGGGTGCTCCTAAACCTATTCACCGACTCCCACCTCATTCCTCTAGCATCCTCCTTCTCTGGGGCATCAAACCTCCACATGGCCAAGTGAATCCCCTCCAATTGAGGCCAGATAAGGCAGTCCTCTGCTACATATGTAGCAGGAGCCACAGATCAGGCCATCTTTGCTCTTTGATGGATGTCTTAGACCCTGGGAGCTCTGAGGGGCCCTGTTAGTTGATATTGTTGTTCTTCTTATGAGGTTGCAATCCCCTTCAGCTCCCTCAGTCCTTCCCCTAACTCTTCCATTGGGGTCCCCAGGCTCAGTCCAATGGTTAGCTGTGAGTACCTGCATCTGTGCTTGTCAGATTCTAGCTGGCCAAGTCTCTCAGATGATAGCTATACTAGGCTTCTGTGTGCAAACATATCTTAGCATCAGCATGTCAAGGTTTGTTGTCTGTGCATAGGATGGATCCCTAGGTAGGAGCAGTCTCTGGATGGCCTTTCCTTTAATCTCTGCTCCATTTTTGGTCCCTGCAATTTTTTTAGACAGTAAGAATTCTGATTTAAAAATTTTGAGATTGATGAATGGCCTCATCCCTCAAACACATTAGCACAGGGGAAAAGTTCCTGAACAGAACACCAATGGTTCAGGCTCTTAGAGCAACAAATGACAAATAGGACCTCATGAAACTGAAAAGCTTCTGTAAGGCAAGGGAAACTGTCAATATGACAAAACCACAACCTACAAAGTGGGAAAAAATCTTTACTAACCCTGCATCTGATAGAGGGTTAATATACAAAATATACAAAGAACTCAAAAAGTTAGAATCCAGAAAACCAAATAATCTCATTTAAAAAAGGAGTACAGAGCTAAACAAAGAATTCCCAACTAAGGAATCTTGAATGGCCAGGAAGCACCTAAAGAAATGTTCAACATCTTTAGTTATCAGGAAAACGCAAATCATTATGACCCTGAGATTCCACCCTACACCAATCAGAGTGGCTAAGATCAAAAACTCAGGCAACTGCAGATGCTGGCAAGGATGGGGAGAAAAAGGAACACTCCTCCATTGCCAGTGGGATTGCAAGTTGGTACAACACTGTGGAAATCAATCTGGAAGTTCCTTAGAAAATTGAAAATAGTTCTACCTGAAGACCCAGCTATACCACTTTTGGGCATACACACAAAAGATGCTCCACTATATCACAAGGACATGTGCTCCACTATGTTCATAGTAGCTTTATTTATAATAGCTAGAAGCTGAAAACAACCCAGATGTCCCTCGACTAAGAATGGATACAGAAAATGTGGTACATTTACACAATGGAATACTATTCAGCTATTAAAAACAAGGACATCATGAATTTTGCAGGCAAATGGATGGAACTAGAAAATATCTTGAGTGTGGTAACCCAGACCCAGAAGGACCTGCATGGTACATACTCACTGATAAGTAGCTATTAGCCAAAAACTCAGAATACTAACAATACAACTCACAGACAATATGAAGTTTAACAAGAAGGAAGGCCAAAGTATGTATGCTTCAATCCGACTTAGAAAGGGGAACAAAAATATTACTGGATCCAGAGGGAGAGAGGGTCCTGACTGGGAGAGGTGTTCTTTTTTTTTTTTTTTTAAGTTGTCATTTCTCTAAGTTAAACTACAAATATAGACACTTAATGATTTGTATGCATTCATGTGTGAATGTTATTTTAGCTTTTGTTATTAAATAGCTTGAATTCATTCATTATTTAAAATCTCGATGATGTCCTTCCTGCCACTTATCACTAAAGTTTGTACCAAAAGATCCAAGGATTCTTTCTTGAAACATATACAAAAGGCAACGAAAATTAGGGTAAATTTTTTCTTGTAAAATGATGAATATCTGGAGTGATATTTTTAATTTTTTTAAATCTGAGATACTTGTGGAATTTGATTTCAGTTCTTTCTCATGAGAAGTAAATACTTTGACCTTTGAAACCTGAATCTGAGGCCATGGACAGATGAGTGTAGATCTCAGCACATGCATAGAAGACAGTTCTCTACCTGCAGACATCTTTCCCCTTCTTTCTACCCTATCCAATCCCAGGAAACCACTAAAGTAATACAAACAGGATGATAAATTAGAATCTTGGAATCTTGGTTATTCTATTTGGATAATGTAAATGCCCTTGACAGAGGATTAAGAGCAGTTTTTGTCTTCTAGTTTTGGGATTGAGGAAGTGCAGTTTATTTCTGGATTTATAGTGGTAGAGATCAATCTCAGAGCTGCTCACATAATGGACAAGTACTCTATCATTAAGCTGCATCCCAGCTACCACTGAGCTGCGTCCCAGTCCCAAATTTGTATTCTTCTGAGAAAGGTGCACAGCTCCTAATGAGCTCATGTCAATTTCATCAGATTATTGATACTGAATTTAGCTTTCTTCGCCTGTGTCTTTAAGTTCTAGTTACTCATAAATAGCTACTATAAACTTTTATGTATTTATACTTCAATTTGTTACTTAAAAAAATGACTCAATAGGTTAAAATGTAGATATTTGCCAATGATATTAGGTTACTCTAAAATCCCATTTCTTATTTTGGCAGTCTTGAGGACCAGGCAAGGACTTAATGAATGCTAGGTGGGTGTTCTCCCATTGAGCTACAACAGCAATCCAAAACTCTCACATTTTTCCTGCTAAGAGTCATCAAATATTCATCTAAAAACAAATGAACCGGGTAACTATTTAAAGAATACTAATGGAATGTATTGACTCATTCTTTTTCTTTTCATTTGTTTGTCTCTTTGTTTCTTTGTTTGTTTGAAACAGGATCTCATGTAGCCCAATCAACCTCAAATTTAGTATATGCTTGACAATGGCCTTGAATTCCTAACACTCTTGCTTCAACCTTTCAAGTGCTGAGCTTGCAGGTATGTACAACCATTAGCAGATCCAACTCATTTTTCTTAACTAGGAGATATTTCTAAATATAAGAATCATGCATATCATGCATCACACCCAAAATAATATTCCTTAACATAACAATTCAATCTATGCTTACAATAGTGTTTGATGAAGAAATAGTCAACTGGGTCTATTTATATCAGTGGAAGAGAAACAGAGGAGTGGCTGGTTATGCAGCACAGAATAGGGGCAGAAACTTGTTCTGCTCATTTGTGAATATCCAGCGCTTGGGAAAATATCTAGAAAACAATAAGACTGCAAAAAATATTAAACAGATGATGAGCAAACTATTCTGCTTCCTATATGGGCAAAAATTAAATTCCTCAGCAGCCCAATCAACTCCAGCACCATCACTGGTTTCATCCTCCTCGGCTTCCACTACCCCAGAGAGGGGCAAATCCTCCTCTTTGTGCTCTTCTTCATTGTCTACCTACTCATTCTCATGGGCAACACTTCCATCATCTGTGCTGTGTACTGTGATCAGAGACTCCACACACCCATGTACCTTCTGCTAGCCAACTTCTCCTTCCTGGAGATCTGGTATGTCACCTCCACAGTCCCCAACATGTTGGCCAACTTCCTCTCTGACACCAAGGTCATCTCCTTCTCTGGATGCTTCCTGCAGTTCTATTTCTTCTTCTCCTTTGGTTCTACTGAATGCTTTTTCCTGGCAGTCATGGCATTTGATCGCTACCTTGCCATCTGCAGACCTCTACATTATCCTGCTCTCATGACTGGGCACCTCTGCAACACACTTGTGATCAGTTGCTGGGTTCTTGGTTTCCTCTGGTTCCCTGTTCCCATCATCATCATCTCCCAGATGTCCTTCTGTGGGTCCAGAATTATAGACCACTTCCTGTGTGACCCAGGCCCTCTTTTGGCCCTTGCCTGTTCCAGGGCCCCATTGATGGAGGTATTCTGGGCAATTATAATGTCTCTGCTCCTGGTTATTCCTTTCCTCTTCATCATGGGATCTTACATATTGGTCCTAAGAACTGTGTTCAGACTTCCTTCAAGAGATGGACAAAAAAAGGCCTTCTCCACTTGCGGGTCTCATCTCACAGTAGTTTCTCTCTTTTACTGCTCAGTAATGAAAATGTATCTGAGCCCAACATCTAAGCATGAAGCTAGAATGCAGAAGCTTGTGACTCTGTTTTATTCTGTGGGTACTCCACTCCTTAATCCTGTGATATACAGTCTGAGGAACAAAGATATGAAAAATGCTCTGCAGAAGATTTTAAGAACATAAAAATATTAAATTTAAACAAGCAAATCACATTTAAATATATATTGAATTCAAATATATATATATGCATATATATATATATATATATATATATATCCTAATACACACACATACACACACACACACACGCACACACACATATATATATATATAATTCAACCACAAGAATGATTAAATTGTGCCATTTACAGCATCATGAATAAAACAAAATACTTTGTTTTAAGGAAAATATGTCATTATGGTAAGTCATATACTGCATGCTCTCATTTATGCATGGTATTGGTACAGTGACAGGCAGGTAGATCAATGGAATAGAATTGAAGACCAAGAAATAAACCCACACACTTATGGTCACTTGATTTTCGACAAAGGAGATAAAACCACTCAGTGGAAAAAAGACAGCATTTTCAACAAACAGTGCTGGTTCAACTGGCGGTCTACATGTAGAAGAATGAGAATTGATCCATTCCTATCTCCCTGTACAAAGCTCAAGTCCAAGTGGATCAAGGACCTCCACCTAAAACCAGATACACTGAATCTAATAAAAGAGAAAGTGGGTAAAAGTCTCGAACACCTGGATACAGGGGAAAAGTTCCTGAACAGAACACCAATGGCTTATGCTCTAAAATCAAGAATCAACAAATGGGACTCATGAAATTACAAAGCTTCTTTAAGGCAAAGGACACTGTCAGTAGGACAAAATGGCAACCAACAGATTGGGAAAAGATCTTTACCAATCCTAAGTCTGATAGAGGGCTAATATCCAATATATACAAAGAATTCAAGAAGTTAGACTCCAGAAAACCAAATAACCCTATCAAAAAATGGGGAACAAAGCTAAACAGAGAATTCTCAACTGAGGAAATTTGCAGGGCTGAGAAGCACCTAAAGAAATGCTCAACATCCTTAGTCATCAGGGAAATGCAAATCAAAACAAGTCTGAGATTTCACCTCACACCAGTCAGAATGGCTAAGATCAAAA
>CM052708.1:65035836-65063832 GCA_028551405.1 Uromys caudimaculatus | reverse complement strand
AGGAAAGACTGTTTCTCTTACTGTTAGTATCCTTTAGTTGCTTGTACTTTTATGCTATCAGAAATTACCATGAAAATTTCCTAAGGAAGCAACAATCAGTAGTCCCACACAGGCCTGCTTACTATAAATGCCAACAACCATCAACATGGCAAAATAACCTAAGGTTGCAGCAGTGGCACACACACCTTGTTGGTAATGGGCAGCTCTCTAATTCTACTTAAGACCTGTTCAACAAAAGGGAAATCATGTCTGGTATTGAAACATCACCAACTACTCAGTGCTAGTGAGCACATAGTCTTAGAGAAGAACCTGGAACTACTACTTTATTAAAGCAGTATAATAGATAACTGCATTCTTAATATCTGTCCCTAGACAGGAAAGTGTAGTCCTCACACTCATCAAGGAAACTTCACTTTGTTGTAGATGTAGACCATTACCATTCTTTTTAAAATAAGCTTGTTTAGTTTTTTGGGTTACATTTATTTATTTATTTATTTTTAATCTATCAATCATCTATCTATCTATCTATCTATCTATCTCTCTGTCTATCACCTGTGTTTGTCTGTGCATAGCAAGCGTGTGCCATGGTGTGTATGTGGAAGTCAGGTGACACTTGTGGGAGTGGGTTCTCTCCCATTATGTGAATTCCAGGGATCAAAGTCAGGACGTCAGTCTTACCAGCAGGTGCCTTTACTCACTGAGCCAATCACTGGCCCTTCCTGCCATCCTGAACAGTTTATTTTACATAGAGAGTTTATGTTAACTATATTGAATAAGAAGTACAATTTGTGGAATATATTCAAAGAGAGACCACACATGGCTCTTCAATTGTGTATACGAACATAATGTGTGACTTCTCAGAGTTAAGAAGTAAAATGTCTGTACCCTGTTCTCAGCCAATAAAATCTCACTTGTAAATGAATAAAAAGGGAATAAGTACAATTTGCAATCTTTAATATAAATTTTGGGATTAAGAGAGTATTATCCCCAAATGACCATACAATTAGAGAGAGTGTTGTATGTGTGTGCTCATATGTGTGGTGTTTGTACTTATCTAAGAAAATTTATTTTCTGACTACTAAAGATTAAAAAGCTTCAAATAAATATGCAATTGATTTCTTCCACCAGAGAATGTTTAATATATATCATAAGAGGAAGAATATATATATATATATATATATATATATATATATATATATATATATATATATACTTAAATATTGCTTGTGTATATGTTAACACTATGTAAGTATTCAGTAAGGCCACAATATTCACAAAGCCTTATTATTGAGCATTTGTCATCAATGAGCTGAACTTGAACTTGAGCTCTTAAGGACTGTGAATGATGAGTCTCTTCTCTGTTTCACTGTGGGTTAAATGAAACAATTCTTTATTGACATTATACATAAGTTACAAGTAACCATCTGCCATGTATCAGTATAACCAGTACAGAAAAACAGTATATAAATTCTACAAAAAATAAAACTAGAACTACTATATGATCCAGCTATAACATTCATCTAGCTATATCTATCTATCTATCTATCATCTATCTATCTATCTATCAATTATCTATCTATCTATATCCAAAGGAATTAAAGTCAGTGTACAAAAGTGTTACTGATGACACTATTTATGATAGCAAAGGTATGGAATCAGCTTATGTGCCTGTCAGTGTCAATGGATAAACAGAAAAAATATAAAACATGCATTTTTCCATTAAGAAGAAAGAAATTTTATTGCCGGCAGCAAATGGACAAAACTGAGGAATATTATGTATAAGCCAAACACAGGAAGCCATGCTTATTCATATATATAAAAACTTAACAAAGTCAAAGTGCTAGTCTGAAATAAGAGGGACCATTAAACACTTAGAAAAATATGGAGTTAAGGCAAAGATAAAAGGAGTGTGGACATGATGAATTCAGAGTTGGCTGAGGCAAGATCACAGTTGATCCTATTAATCTGTATCATAAAAATAATTTTTAAACATGTTGATATAAAATGTAACCCATGGCTTCTTGAACATTGTCTCAGTTTTGGATAGTTGTTAGCTTTAGGACTTTCTTTAAGGCATTTTTCATGTCTTTGTTTCGGAGACTATAGATGAGGGGGTTTAAGAGCGGGGTGAAGGCTGAGTAAATCAGAGTAACGATCTTCTGCATTCCTGCGGGGTTCCCTGATGTTGGGCTCACATACATCACCATAAGAGTTCCATAGAACAGAGACACCACCACTAAGTGGGATCCACATGTGGAGAAAGCTTTAGCTCGACCAGCACCAGAAGGAACCCGAAACACAGCTCTGAGCACTAGAGTGTAGGATCCCAAGATGGAGAAGAAGGGCCCAAAGATAATCATTGAGTTGAAAGTATAACAGAGAAGCTCAGTGGAAGGAGCAGGGACACAGGAGAGTGCAAACAGTGGTCCCGGGTCACACACAAAGTGGTCGATGATGTTCGGTCCACAGAAAGGAAGTTGAGAGATGAGCACAATTGGGACTGGATAGCAGAGGAATCCACTCGCCCAGCAGGTACCAATCAGGACGACACAGAACTTTCTAGTCATGATAGAGGGGTAGTGTAATGGCCGACAGATAGCCAGGTATCGATCATAAGCCATAGCTGACAAGAAGAAACACTCTGTTGTACCAAGTGAAAAGAAGAAATAGAATTGGAGAAAGCAGGCAGAGAAGGAGATGGTCTTACTCTCAGAGAGGATATTGGCCAGCATGTTTGGGATGGTGGAAGAGACGTACCATATCTCTAAAAAGGCGAAGTTTCCCAGGAAGATGTACATGGGTGTGTGGAGCCTCTGATCGCATCTCACAGCACAAACAATGGCTCCGTTCCCCAGCAAGGTCAGGAGGTAAAGGATCAGGATTGAAGAGAAGAAGAAACTTTGCATCTGCCCCTGGTTACTGAAACCCAGGAGGATAAATTCAGTCACAGAATGTATTGTATTGTTCTTGGATCCCAAAGCTGTTAGAAAAACAGAAACAACTGAGAAATGAATGAAAATGGATTTTTTCACCCTTTTCAGACACACTGCCAGAAAATGTCCCAGTATTTTTCGTTGGTTCCTCCTGATGACCCTTTGGGCAGCAGGAAGAACACTTTATTTTCTTGTTTACAAAGGAGAAAAATGACATTCAGAGATTGGAAGAGCTCACCTAAAGGTATCTGCAGCACCAGTTATTTTTAAATGTATCGACTTATTTGGACTTTCATCACCTGTAATGGTAAAAATCATTGTCCTTTGTAGGAACTTTGGATACATAGTTTTCATTTTGAAGCACAATTAGGTATAAATCTGAAGGAAAATAGTGCTAAATTGCCTTCATAGTCAGTTTTTACACAGACATCTGCTAGAACAGGAAGTATTGAAACTGTGGGGTAGACGTGAGCCCTGTTGCATTTCTACTTTTAGGCAGGTGTTGCACAGTAAGTATTCAGCATCTTTACAATATTTTGGGAACAACCTACATAGTTTCTTTGTGATCACATCCTCTCTGGTAGCATCTGGATTAGCTCAGCAATCCAGTTGTTTCTCCCTTGAGTGCTGACTTTCTTTCTTTCTTTTTTATGTTATAATTGAAAGCATTGAACATGTTTATTCACGCGGCTTTATTTTCCTCAAAGCCACAGAAATTAGTAACTATCACAACACCTTCACTAACCCATGGATTACTTTTTATAAATAACCTTAGGTCTTGGTTTTTATATTTTGCAAGTTTACTTTCATTTTATTTCTATAAAATGAAATGATATGGAGATTTCTTTTGTAGGCAAAGAAGATTTTGGCATATAGTTTCTTCCACTTCGGTCTAATTCTTGAACCATTTCCCGGTTAGGGAACATCACATTTGGCTTGCTTATCACTTCCTCTGTTTCTGTTCTGAGCTGGAAGAGAAATTTGAGTGCTGTCTTTCCTAAAGCACCTTTTGTATTGAGCGTACTTTATTACTTCTATGCATGATCCTGGCACTTCCCAAGTCAATTTTATCTTTGTTGAACATACACAAAATAAGCCAGTTCTGTTTCCTGTGAAGATCATGGTGAAATTAAAATGAGTTTCAGACAGGCATTTACTCCCTACACAAGATTTCTTCTGTGGTCGCAGGTTCCTCAGCTTTCCTCCCGTTCTCCCATCACCTGAGTTGTGCTCCCTTAGTGTGGCTTGACTTTTAAGGTAACTTGCTGCTGGGCAAGTCGGATTCTCTAGTACATAAAACAATTTTCTTTATTTTTGGCATGAATTAAGCCCTACCCTGTGTAATTTGTTCCTTTACGGCCTTGCTTTATTTTTATTATTTAAAAAATTAAAATATAATTATTTGTAATAATGAACAGAAGGATTATTTTAGGATATGTAGAGACTGGAAAGTTTTTTTCTGCTATTGGTTGAATCAGTAATTGATATCGACTGAAAAGTTGAATATTTGGCTGACAATCTTCTGGAAAATATTGGTTTAGGCTTCTTGGAACACTCGCTATCAATATTTCATTTATTTTCTCTTTCTTTCCCTTTTAATGAGACTAGATTATTTTCTCATACAATATCATCTGATTACAGTTTCCCTCTTCCTCTACTCCTCCCAATTCCTCCCCTTCCCTCCTCCTATCCAGAGCTGCCCTCTTTTTGTCTCTCATTAGAAAAGAACAGGCTTCTAAGTGATAACAACCAAAGCTAACAAAATCAACCATATAGATACAAAAACTCCATCACCTTGCAGTTAGACAAGGCAAATTTGCAGAAGGAATAAAGTCCAAGAGAAGGCACAAGAATCAGAGACTCACTTGCTCACACACTTGGGAGTCCCGTAGATACTAAACTGAAGGTTCATATTTATATCCAGAAGATTTGATGCAGACCTGTACACCCAATATTTTAAAGTGACCAATCTTTTGACTTCAAAATATAATAATTGACTGTATATAAATCACAGATACTAAGATACTCACCAAATTCCATCCTTTTGCCCATTTATGTACTTTCTAGAGAGGTCAACGTTGTAGTGCTCATCAAACCTGGAGTAAACTCAGCGATAGATATTATATTGCCAAGTTAAATTTGGATATTAGTAGTGACAACATTTTTATAATGAAAATTACTTTATTTTTATAATTATTGTTAGAGATAGGGTCTCGAGTAGACTTCTAACCCACTGTGTATATAAGGGTTACCCTGACCCCCGATCCTCCTGCCTCCACTTTCTTAATAGATGAGAAAGATTACAGGAATGTGCAATCGTGGTTAGCTGTACGCAGGGACAGGGCTTTGTGCCCCCTAGGCTAAGCACCCCACCAAGGGCTACATCTGCAGCCCTAACTTACATGGTATCCATGAAATGTGATTTAGTTCAATATAGTATAATTATGATGAGCGTATGTTAAAATTTCTAAGAGAATTTTAGTTTCAGATATATTTTCATACTTATACTTGTGAGGCCACATACTGCGTCATTCTTGTCTGGAAATACAGTTACTAGGTTTGCAGGAGAAATAAAAGCTTGCATACTGAATTTAAATTGTAGCACACTGGTAACTTTTCATTTATTCAGTCATCTAACAATGTCCAGTGTGTTAAGTTCTGGGAATAAGCATTAATATGAAAAATAAAGTTTTTTTTCTCTTTATAAGCTTTGCTTTATCAAATCGAGGAAGAGTAGGATTATATCTGTTTACTCATGTGTTCACAGTTTCTTCAGCTCTGTAATTCTTCAGTTGTCTGTGTACTTGGAGCAGAAATAACATTTATTCCAGCGAGGGTTAGATTGAATAAATCTGCATAGTATAAGCCACATGATAAATTTAATTTGGCATAAAATAGATCCTTTGGACTTCTCTATATATTAAACAGTAGTATGAGACATTAATTGATTTACCCTGTTCTTGGCACCAAAAAGAGAAACAGAATAATAATTCTGTGTGTGGCTTTGAGATAGACTTCATATTTCTTAATTCTTACCTTTTAATGGCTTGACTTTATAATGTACCAGGTTTTGTTGACCTTATTTGTGCTGGAGGGGAGTTATAATTATCTATGGAATTAGAAGAAGATACACCATAGATAAATTAAAATATTACTGCATTTTTGGGGGGGTTGAAACCATCTCAAAAAATACACTGATCAGCAAGTTACACTTACCTCTTTCATCTTTCTTCTCATCTTCAGGAGTGCACAAATGGACGGCTTGATTGAGGAGGGATACAAAGACCCTAGAAAATCTGCCCTGTAAAATCAATAAGGGAGCCAGACTCTCCTCTGTTACCCTAGTCACTTGTGAAAATTTAAGCAACTAGTCCAGGGAAGTGAGTTAAAAATTATAAGAGCAGGGGATCTTCTTTTAAAAATTTATGTTTTACAGACACTCTGTGATCAAGTCTAAAGGAAAGGAGAATCTACTGGATCACTTCTTTCTCAGCTTGCATGCAATCATTTGTCACTCCCTAACAATGCTGACAAACAGCAATCTGCCTCAGTTGCTCCTCCTGGAAGGTAATCTGCTAACCAAGGTGTCACTATTTTACAATCAGTACAAGTCTGAGGCTATATTTTGACAGGGATTTCATGACCTCTTTCCCAGTATCAACACATCTGAACACCATTTTTTTCTGTACGTTTTATGGCAGGGACTCTATAATGCCCAGGGAAATGCCAGTGTAAATATATTGATGTGCACACACTTTAAAAGTGTGTTAGGAGGAATGAAAAATCCAGTATCTTTTGCTACACAAAGGAGAACAGAATCACTGGATCCCCAGAATGCCGAGCTCTGAAGAGCTGACAGCTGTGAAGCTACCAAGCGGCAGTGCTGTGCATGCAGGCTTCCAAACATACCTGCTGGCACTTCTGGCTCCACAAGGAAGATCTTAGAGAATCTGCTGCCATAAGAATCTCTTATTTACACAGACTAAAAGCTGAGTTATGGATGGAAATTGTTACACGTGGCTTCAGAGACTTAGGTCCTTTGGCACTCTGAACCAAATAAAATACGTTTTTCAGGTCAATGATTATTAAGAATTTGCAGATCTCTTCTGACTAAGGCCCATAGTTCCCAGTGTGCTTGTCGGGAGGTACCTACTTCTTTCCCTGTGCCTCCGTTTCTGCGAGTGCATTTAATTCTACCTATACCGATTTATATTTTCCCAAGTGGTATCATGAGCAAATGATATTCCTGGGCACGGCGGGGAGGCTAACAAGGGAAGAGAAGAAATCCCACATGTGTATTTAATTGTGTGAACACAGGGCCATGTGTCTTTGTGATTACTCAATTTAGACTCTTCAGAATAGACTTGTTTAATTCCTTTTTAAAAGCAATTATTTGACAAACATTTATTAGTACCCACTATTTGTCATACTATCAGGTAAACACTGATTACATATGGGTGATGAGAACGAACGAGGTACACATTTCATGGAGATCACACGCTGTTTGGGTCTTCAAATATAAAGAAACTAAGGACTGGTAAGCTTAGACCAGTATGATTTGAAGTTTTATTTTCTTTCAGTTTGTTGTATCAACACAAAAAATCCAAAGTCACTGATATATATGTTAAAGTAAATAACACTATTGGAAAGCTAATTCAGGTGATGCTGTACTGGCCACTCATCTCAGAAAGTGTCTTAGTTGGGGTTATTGCTGAGACAAAACACCATGACCAAAAAACAAATTGGAGAGGAAAGAGTTTATTTGGCCTATACTTCCACATTGCTGTTCATCATGAAGGAAGTCAGGACAGGAACTCAAACAGGGCAGGAACCTGGAGACAGGAGATGACACAGAGGCCATGGAAGGGTGTTGCTCATTAGCATGCTCTTATGGCTTGCTCAGACCACTTTCTATAGAACTCAGGGTCACCAGCCCAGGGATGGCACTGCCCACAATGGGCTGGGCCTTCTGGTATTGATCACTAATTAAGAAAATGCCTTAAAGCTGGGCCTTATGGAGGCAATTTCTCAATTGAGGTTTTTATTTTCTTCTGATGACTCTAGCTTGTTACCTAAAACCTTAAACCAGTCAGTAGAGAAAAGGAAAATTTCTTCACCAAAAATAGGTCCTGTCACTGGTTGGTTTGCCAAAGGGAGATGGAAAAATGAGTTTAGATAGAACTGAACTGGAGTTTGTGGCCAAAACATTCACACTTATTTATACATACATAAAATAACTAAAACAGATAAATCTAAAAAAAGAAAACAGAGCTTATCTTCTCCATTCCTTTAAAGCATTTACATTAGAATAATATCAACCACTATTAAGAGTCTTTTTTGATTTTTAAACTTAATTTATTCTTCTTATATGCATACATATATTCTGTAACACTCACTCAGCCACTGAATTTCTTATCCCCTTTCCACCTCCACCAATCTTCATCCTTCCAAGTCCCCCTTTTATGTTCATGTCTTTCTGTTTTTGTATTTTTTTCCTGATTCATTGAGTTTAATTAAGTCTCCCCATATGGGACAGATATAAAGATTCCCACAGGAGCATGGGCAACATGTTAGTGGTGGTTCCACTATTGAGGGTAATGACTTCTCCAGCAGAACTCAACTGCCAATAGCCTTTTTGGGAGAGTCCAGGGTTATAAGTATATTCAAAGAAATCAGGGAGAACACAAATAAACTTCTAAATGAATTTCAGAAGAATTCAAACAGTTAAATTAAATAAGGATACTAATATGTATTGGCTAGTCTTATGTCAACAACACAATCTAGAATTACCCGTGGGGAGGGAGCCTCAATTGAGAAAATGTTTCCATAGGATCTAGCTAAAGGGCATTTTCTTAATTAATGATTGATGAGGAGGGCCCAACCTATTGTGGGTGGTGCCATCTCTGGGCTAGTGGTCCTAGGTTCTAAAAGAAAGCAGGCCAAGCAAGCCAAGAGAAGCAAGCCAGTAAGCAGTGCCCCTTCATGGCCTCTGCATCAGGTCCTGACTCCAGGATTCTGAGGTATTTGAGTTCCTGCCCTGTTTGAGTTCCTGTCCTGACTTCCTTCAATGATGAACAACAATATAGAAGTGTAAGCCAAATAAACCCTTTCCTCCCCCATTTGCTTCTTGGTCATGGTGTTTCATTGCAGCGATAGAAACCCTAACCAAGACACAATACAAGCTATAAAATGGATTATTTGAGTCTCAATAGTTAGAAGATTGAGGCTGCAGAAACCAAGAGGTCTCACTCTTCTCTCCACCACATGGAACCTACTCGGGCTAGAGGCATCTGAGGATCTCACTTCTCAATTCAACACAGCAGAGCCAACAATTCACTCCATAAGTACTGTTATCTTTTGTTTTCTACTACTAACTGTTCCACATTTCAAGATAGCTTTGCTTTTGCTCCCATACTGCTCAGCTGGACTTTAGGATTATTGGTTATGTTCCTTCATCCACCTAACCATAAGCCATTTTAAACTAGTTTTTTTTTTTAGCCAGTCTAATATGTTCCTTCTGTTTTTTCTGTCTTCTTCTTTATCTCACCCTTATCCTTTCCAATTTTTGCTCCTTTTTTTTTTTGCAAATCGAGTCTTCTCTCACAGAATATATTGAGACCCCAGTTTCCCTTTCCTCCTCTCCTTCCAGCAAACCCCCAGGTCCCCTCTCCCTCAGATCCAATCCCTCTCTATTTCCCCTTCAGAGAAAGCCAGGTCTCCAAGAGATAAGAGTTAAACAGGACAAAACAAAATATAATAAGACAAGGCAAAATGCCCCATATTGAGGTTGGACAAAGCAACCCAATAGGAAATGAGTCCCAAAGATTATGCAAAAAAAGTCAGAGATACACACACTCTCACTGTTAGGAGTCACAAAATTAACAGCTGTAATGTATGTGCAGAGGCCATGGTCCAGACCCACGCAGACTCTACGCTTGCTGCTTCAGTCTCTGTGAGCTCATATGATCCCCGTTCAGTTGATTCTGTGGGACATGTTCTCCATTCTCTCTGACTCCTAAAATCTTTCCTCCCCCTCATCCATGGGAGTCCATCTCCTAAGGGAGGGACCTGATGGACACCTCCAATTTAGACTCCTTCCCCATAACGTCTGGCTGTGGGGTCTCTGCTGCTGGAAGAAGATTCTCTGATGACAACTGGACAAGGCACTGATCTATGAGTATAGCATAATATCATTAGGAGTCATTTCATTGACTTTTTTAGTCAGTTGGATTTGGTTCTACCCTAGGTTTCTGGGCTATCCAGTCTTTGGTTCCTAGCCACCCAGTCAGTATAGGGCCTGTGTTCCCTCTTGTCGAGTGGGCCTCAAGTTAAACCAGACATTGGGGGGGTCTTGTCCAGTTGAGACATATCCAGTTGAAGAGTTGGTGAAAGTTGTCTCTTCCAATGTGAATATGGTGTGGACCATAGCAAACTACGTCCTAGGGGCTTACAGAAAAGTGGTGGCTTCTGAAGCCCCCAGGAAGGTGCTTGGCTCCTCTACCTTTGTCAACAATTCCTCCTCAAGGTCATTGAGAAAAGCTGAAAATAAGTATGCTGGAGGGAACCCAGTCTGTGTGCGCCCAACTCCCAAGTGGCAAAAAGGCATCGGGGAATTCTTCAGGCTGTCCCCTAAAGATTCTAAAAAAGAGAACCAGATTCCCAAAAAAGCAGGAAGCAGTGGCTTAGGAAAAGCAAAGAGAAAAGTGTGTCCTTTGCAAATTGATCACAGAGATGATGAAAATAAATGGAACTTACTCATCTGAATGTCTTCAGTTTACTTACATATTCTAGGGTGTAAATTTGGGTAAAAGAGTTAGTCCAGTTGGCTTATTGATGGAAAAAATGAGACTAAAATTTAGCCATTCAAAAGAAACCAGCTATAAAAGTGGAGAATTTTTATAATTTATAAATTCAAATTGCATACTTGAATTTATGTCATATACTCCTTCTTTTACCTGTTAATTTTCTTCCTAAAATCAACATTGCATGATGCTCTAATTACTAATCTACTGTTTTTGCTTAGATTTTTGTGCTGATGTCATTTTATGGGCATTGATTATGGAAATAGTGTCATGCTGTTATGGCATGCTTGCTTTACAAATTTGACTTAGTCTTTTTTACATAAAAAAATTCAATATTAATTAAAAAAAACCCAAACAAACCAGACATTGGTTAACTACTCCAACAAGTTCTATGCTCCCATTGTCCCAGCACATCTGGAAGGCAGGACAGATTGTAGGTCAAGGGTTTTATGGCTGGGCTGGTGTCCAGGTTTCTCTTTCCATTTCCTGCAGAGTACCTTACCATGCCAAGGAGACTAGAACATAGTGGTGAAAGCTCCATTCGGACACTAGCTTGATACCCCTATGTTCTTATATCTGTTGAGATTTGTTTTGTGACCAATTAAATGGTCAGTTTTGGAGAGTGTACCATGAGGTGCTGAGAAGAAGGTATATTCTTTTGATTTAGGATGAAATGTTCTATAGATATCTGTTAAATCCCTTTGGCCCATGACTTCTGTTAGTTTCACTGTGTCTCTGTTTAGTTTGTATTTCCAAGATCTGTCCACTGATGAGAGTGTGAAGTGCAATGTGTGCTTTGAGCTTTAGTAAAGTTCCTTTTATGAATGTGGGTGCCCTTGCATTTGGAGCATAGATGTTCAGAATTGAGAGTTCTTCTTGGTAGATTTTTCCTTTGATGAGTATGAAGTGTCCTTCCTTATCTTTTTTGATGGCTTTTCATTGAAAGTCAATTTTATCCGATATTAGAATGGCTACTCCTGCCTGTTTCTTGGGACCATTTGCCTGGAAAATTGTTTTCCAGCCCTTTATTCTGAGGTAGTATTTGTCTTTAACACGGAGGTGTGTTTCCTGGATACAGCAAAATGCTAGGTCCTGTTTATGTATCTAGTCTGTTAGCCTATGTCTTATTATTGTGGGAGTTGAGTCCTTTGATGTTAAGCGATACTAAGGAATAGTGATTGTCGCTTCCTGTTATTTTTGATGTTATTTTATGTTTGTGTGGCTATCTTCTTTTGGGTTTGTTGAAAGATTACTTTCTTGCTTTTTCTAGGGTGTAGTTTCCCTCCTTGTGTTGGCATTTTCCATCTATTATCCTTTGTAGGGCTGGCTTTGTGGAAAGATATTGTGTAAATTTGGTTTTATCATGAAATATCTTTGTTTCACCATCTATGGTAATTGAGAGTTTTGCTGGTTATAGCAGCCAGAGCTGGCACTTGTGTTCTCTTAGGATCTGTATGAGATCTGTCCAGGATCTTCTAGCTTTCATAGTCTCTGGTGAGAAGTCTGGTGTAATTCTGATAGGTCTGCCTTTATATGTTACTTGACCTTTATCCCTCACTGCTTTTGATATTCTTTCCTTGTTTTGTGCATTTGGTGTTTTGACTATTATGTGACGGGAAGAATTTCTTTTCTGGTCCAGGCTATTTGGAGCTCTATAGGCTTCTTGAATGTTTATGTTCATCTCTTTCTTTAGGTTAGGGAAGTTTTCTTCTATAATTTGGTTGAAGATGTTTACTGGCCCTTTAAGTTGGGAATCTTCACACTCTTTTATGCCTATTATCCTTAGGTTTGGTCTTTTCATTGTTGCCTGGATTTTCTGGATCTTTGGGGTTAGGTGCTTTTTGCATTTTGCATTTTCTTTGACTGTTGTGTCAATGTTTTGTATGGTATCTTCTGCACCTGAGATTCTCTTTTCTATCTCTTGTATTCTGTTGGTGATGCTTGCATCTATGACTCCTGATCTCCTTCTTAGGGTTTCTATCTCCAGGGTTGTCTCCCTTTGTGATTTCTTTATTGTTTCTATTTCCATTTTTATATCCTTGATGGTTTTGTTCATTTCCTTCACCTGTTTGAGTGTGTTTTCCTGTATTTCCTCTTTCAGGGTTTCTAGCTGTTTACCTGTGTTCTCTTGTATTTCTTTAAGGGAGCTATTTATTTCCTTCTTAAAGTCTTCTATCATCATCATGAGAAGTGATTTTAAATCTGAATCTTTCTTTTTCTGGTGTGATGGGGTACCCAAGGCTTGCTGTGGTGGGAGAACTGGGTTCTGATGATGCCATGTTGCATTAGTTTCTGTTCCTAAGGTTCTAACCCTTGTGTTTTGCCATTTGGTTCTCTCTGGTGTTAGCTGGTCTTGCTCTCTCTGACTGTACCTGGTCCTCCTGCAAGCCTTTGGGTCAGTACTCCTTGGAGACCAGCTCTCTCTGAGAGGAATTTGGGTTTGGCGAGCTGTGGTACAGGGTCACTTCTGGGGTGCAGACAGAAATCAGAAGGATCCTGTCCCCAGCTGTTTCTTAGTTCCTGTGTCCTGATGGCTCTGCGATGGTCCCTCTTGTTTGAGGAATTTGAACAGAAGTGGTGGTCTTCATTTGATCGAAGGTGTGTCGGCACTCCTGGGAGATCAGCTCTCTCCTGGCACTGAGTTTGGAGCCCTGTGTCACTGAATCAGCTCCAGGCCTTAGAAGGAAACCAGAAGGCCACTCCTCAGTCTCTGTGTCCTGAGGGTTCTGGACAGGTCACTCTGAGCCAAGGTATCAGTCTTACGCCCATCACACGCTTGTCCACACTCCTGGGAGGGTAGCTCTTTCCCTGTACTATTTGGGTACAGAGCTGCGTGTCACAGACCACAGGCATAAACCAGAAGGCTCCTGTCCCAGGCTGTTCCTTGGTCCCTGTGTCCTGAAGATCCTGGGTGGGTCCTGCTGAGCAGTGGTGCTAGTCTTACCTGCACTCAGGGTCTTGTCTGCACTTCTGGTTTGCTAGCTGTCTCCCGGTCTGCTATTTGGTTATGCAGCTCTGTGGCACAGATTGAGGTCCCCGGACATAGAAGGCATTTTATTTATTTTTTTAAATGTTGTCCTTTTAAAAAAATATTTATTTTGTGTGAGTACACTGTTGCTGTCTTCAGATACACCAGAAGATTGCATCTAATCCCATTACAGATGGTTATGAGCCACCATGTGGTTGCTGGTATTGAACTCAGGACCTCTGGAAGAGCATGCTCTTAACCAATGAGCCATCTCTCCAGGCCTATTTCTTTTATTTACATTTCAAATGTAGTTCTCCTTCCTGGTCTCCCCTCTCCAAACGCCCAACTCCCTTCCTTTTGCCTCTAAGAGGGTGCTCCCTACCCACCCACTCCAGGCTCACCCCTCCAGCATCCTCCTTCGCTGGGACTACAAGCCTTCATGTGACCAGGCACCTCCACTCTCACCGATGTCAGATAAGGCAGTCCTCCAATATATGTGTATCTGGAGACATGGGTCCCTCCATGTACACTCTATGGTTGGTGGTTTAGTCCCTGGGAGATCTGGGGGTGTGTGTGTGTGTGTCTGGTTACTTGATATTGTTGTTCTTCCTGTGGGGTTGCAATCCCCTTCAGCTCCTTCAGTCCTTCCCCTAACTCTTCCTTTGGAGTCCCCAGGCTCATTCCAATGGTTGGCTGTGAGTATCTGCATCTGTCTCAGTCAGGTGCTAGAAGAACCTTTCAGAGGACAGGCATATCAGACTCCTGTTTGTGAGCACTACTTGGCATCAACAATAGTGTCGGGGCTTGGTGTCTGCAAATGGGATGGATCCAAAAGTGGGGCAGTCTTTGGATGGCCTTTCCTACAGTCTCTGCTTCATTTTTTGTTCCTGCATTTCCTTTAGACAGGAACAATTCTGGGTTAAAATTTTTGAGATGGGTGAGTGACCCCATCCCTCTACTGGGGGCCATGTATAGGTGCTAGTGGTGGTCTCTTCAGGCTCTTTATCCCCGATGTTGGGTATTTCAGCTGATGCCATCCCCGTTGGTCTTCGGAGCCTCTTGTATCCTTGGTGTCTGGGACTTTCTAGAAGTTCTCCAAGTTCCCCTTCCTCCACGGCTACTTATTTCTATTGATTCTCCTGGCCTTCTGGACTTCTCTCCTGTCTCTTCTCATATCTGGTACTGCTCCTGCTTTCCCCTTCCACTCCCCTCTCTCACCAGGTCCCTTCCTCCCTCTGCCTCCTGTGATTATTTTGTTCCCCCTTCTAAGTGGGATTGAAGCATCAACACTTTGGCCTTCCTTCTTGTTAAGCATCATATTGTCTGTGAGTTGTATGGTGGGTATTCTGAGCTTTTGGACTGATATCCACTTATCAGTGAGTACATACATGTATGTTCTTTTGGGCTGGGTTACCTCACTCAGGATAATATTTTCTAGTTCCATCCATTTTCCTGCAAAATTTGTGAAGCCCTGATTTTTAATAGCTGAATAATATTACATTGTGTAAATGAACCACATTTTCTGTATCCATTCCTCTGTTGAGGTACATCTGGGTTGTTTCCAGCTTCTGGCTCTTATAAATAAGGCTGCTATGAACTACTGGAGCATGTGTTCTTGCTATATGTTAGAGCATCTTTTGGGAATATGCACAGTAGTGGTGTAGCTGAGTCTTCATATAGAACTATTTCCAATTATCTGAGGAACGGCCAGAGTGATTTCCAAAGTGGTTGTAGCAGCTTGTAATCCCACCAGCAATGGAGGAGTGTTCCTCTTTCTCCACATCCTCACCAGCATCTGTTGTCACCTGAATTTTTGATCTTAGCCATTCTGATTGTTATAAGGTGGAATTAATAGGGAGAGTGTGGGCAGCTTTGTCTTATCCTTGATTTTAGTGGGATTGGTTAAGTTTCTATCCATTTACTTTGATATTGGCTGTTGGTTTGTTCTATGTTGTTTTTATTGTGTTTAGGTATGTGCCCTGAATTCAAGACTTTTTACATGAAGGGCTGTTGTATTTTGTGAAAGGTTTTTTCAGCATCTAATAAGATAATCATGGTTTTTTTTTTTTTTTGAGTTTGTTTATATAGTGGATTACATTGATGGATTTCCATGTATTGAACCATCCCTATATCCCTGGGATGAAGCCTATTTGATCATGTTGAATGATTATTTTGATATGTTCTTGGAATTTGTTTGTGAGAATTTTATTGAGTGTTTTTGCATCAATATTCTTAGGTAAAAATGTCTAAAGTTCTCTTTCTTTGTTGGGTCTTCGTGTGGTTTAGGTATCAGTGTAACTGTGGCTTCATAGAACAAATTATGTAGTATTCCTTCTGTTTCTATTTTGTGTAATAGTTGGAGAAGTATTGGTATTAGGTCTTCTTTGAAGATCTGATAGAATTCTGCATTAAAACCTCCTGGCTCTGGTCTTATTTTGGTTGGGAGACTTTTAAAGACTGCTTCTATTTCCTTAGGGGTTAGGGTATGGTTTAGATAGTTTATCCAGTCCTGATTTAACTTTGGTACATGGTATCTTTCTAGAAAATTGTCCATTTCATCCAGATTTTCCAGTTGTGTTGAGTATAGGCTTTTGTAGTAGAATCTGATGAATTTTTGAATTTCCTGTTTCTGTTATTATGTTTCCCTTTTCATGTCTGATTTTGTTAATTTGGATATCAACTCTGTTCTCTTTAGTCAGTTTGACTAAGAGTTTATCTATCTTGTTGATTTTTCTCACGAACCAGCTCTTAGTTTTCTTAATTCTTTGTACAGTTCTCTTTGTTTCTAATTGGTTTATTTCAGCCCTGAGTTTGAGTATATCTTGCCATCTACTCCTCTTGGGTGTGTTTCCTTTTGTTCTAGAGCTCTCAGGTGTGCATTAAGTTGTTAGTGTAAAAGCTCTCCAATTTCTTTATGAAAGCACTCAATGCTATGAATTTTCGTCTTAGTACTGCTTTCATTGTTTCGCTTAAGTTTGGGTACACTGTACCTTCATTTTCAATAATTCTAGAAAGTCTCTGATTTCTTTTTTTATGTCTTCCCTGACCAAGTTACCATTGAGTAGAGAGTTATTCAGTTTCTGTGAGTATGCGGGCTTTCTGTTGCTTTTGTTGTTACTGAAGACCAGCCTTAGTCCATGGTGATTTGATAGAAAGCATGGGATTATTTTAATCTTCTTGTATCTAATGAGGCTTGTTTTGTGTCCAATTACATGGTCAGGTTTGGAGAAGGTACGATGAAGTGCTGAGACGGAGGTATACTCTTTGGTTTAGGATGAAATGTTCTATAGATATCTGTTAAATCCATTTGGTTCATAACTTCTGTTAGTTTCCCTGTGTCTCTGTTTAGTTTCTGTTTCCCTTGTCTATTCATTGGTGAGAGTGGGATATTGAAGTCTTCCACTATTATTTTGTGAGGTTCAATATGTGTTTTGAATTTTAGTAATGTTTCTTTTACAAATGTTGGTGTTCTTGCATTTGGGTCATGGATGTTCAGAATTGAGAGTTTATCTTTGTGGATTTTTCCTTTGATGAGTACGAAGTGTCCTTCCCTATCTCTTTTGATAACTTTTGGTTGAAAGTCTATTTTATTAGATATTCTAATGGTTAGTCCAGCTTTTTTCTTGGGACAATTTGCTTGGAAATTTTATTTATACCCTTTTAATCTGAGGTAGTGTCTGTCTTTGTCACTGATGTGTGTTTCTAGTATGTAACAAAGTGCTGGGTCCTGTTTTTTTTCTATGACTTTTTTTGAAGATGTACTCTGGCCCTTTGAATTGGGAATCTTCACTCCCTTATATTTCTGTTATTCTTAAGTTTGTTCTTTCCTTTGTGTCCTGAATTTCCTGGATGTTTTGGGTTAGGAGCTATTTGCACTTTGTATGTTCTTTGACTGTTGTGTCCATCTTTTCTGTTTTTCGAGACAGGGTTTCTCTCTTTAGCCCTGGCTGTCCTGGGACTCACTCTGTAGACCAGGCTGGCCTCGAACTCAGAAATCTGCCTGCCTCTGCCTCCCAAGTGTTGGGATTTAAGGTGTGCACCACCACTGTCCATGTTTTCTATGGTATCTTCTGCACCTGAGATTCTCTCTTCTATTTCTTGTGTTCTGTTCATGATGCTTGCGTCTATGACTCCTGATCTCTTTCCTAGGTTTTCTATCTCCAGGGTTGCCTCCCTTTGTGCTTTCTTTATTGTTCATATTTCCAAATTTAGATCCTGGACATTTTTGTTCAATTCCTTCACCTGTTTGTGTTTTCCTGTATTTCTTTAAGGGATTTTTGTGTTTCCTCTTTAAGGGTTTCCACCTGTTTACCTATGTTCTCCTGTATTTCTTTAAGGGATTTATTTTAGTCCTTGAGTTCCTCTATCATCTCCATGAGATAGGATTTTAGGTCAGAATCTTGGTTTTCACGTGTGTTAGGGTATCCAGGGCTTGCTGTGGTGAGAGAACTGAGTTCTGGTGGTACCAAGTAGCATTGGTTTCTGTTGTTTATGTTCTTGTGCTTTCCTCTCGCCATCTGGTTCTCTCTGGTTTTGACTGGCCTTTCTGTCTCTGACTGGAGCCTGTCCCTCCTGTGAACCTGTTTATGATGGATCTGCTGGAGTCAGGCTTTCTCTGGATTGGGAGGGCTTTTGGAGCTCTCAATCTTTGAGTCTGGTTATAATGGACCTCCAGGGAGTCAAGTTGTCTCTGGTCTGGGTATAGGGGTGGTGGTGGAGGCTGGAGCACCTGATCAGCCCCTGGGCACAGTTATGGACTGGGAGGATGATGTGTCTCTGGCAGGCCGGATAGGTTCTGCCTCTCTGGGCCTTGTTGGAGTCTCAGTTAGACCAGGTATTGTGGCAGTGGGTGTCTGACCTGTAATCCTGTTTTTGAGGGACATCTTGGGAATCAAGCTGTCTCTGGGTGTGGGCCTGGGTGGGTTGCTGGAGCATGGACTGGCCAGTTGTGTACCTGGAGGATGAAATTTCTCTGGTTTTGGGGAATTTAACTCAGAACCTTTAGAAGTCAATGCTCTTAATCACTGAGCCATCTCTCCAGCCCCACTATGACTTTACTCTTAAAAAAAAAAAAAAAAGGGTACTTTCTTTTGATATTGTAAAAAAAACTTTTAAGAAATTATTTAAACAGCAACCGTTGGACTGAGCATGGAATCCCAGATGGAGGAGTTGGAGAAGGGACTGAAGGATCTGAGAGAGTTTGCAGCCCCATGAAGGGAGTAACAGTGTCAACTGGTCAGAACCCCTGGTGCTCCCAGAGACTCAACCACCAACCTAAGAATACTTATGGAGGAACCCATGGTGCTGGCCACATATGTGGCAGAGGAGGGCCTTGTTGGCCATCAGTGTGAGGAGCAGCCCTTGGGTCTGAGAGTGTTAGATACCCTAGTATAGGGGAATGCCAGGGAAAGAAGACGGGAGTGGGTGAGGGGGTGGGGGAATACCCTCATAGAGGTAGAGGGAGGGGGATGGGTTAGGAGGTTTCCAAAGGGGAGACCCAGAAAGGGAAAAACATTTGAAATGTAAATAAAGTATCAAAAAATATATAAAAATATCTCAAGTAAATAGAAATTCTATAAAATTAAAAAAGAAATTATTTAAATATATAAAGCCATGGGACATTTTAAATTTTATCAAATATTTTATTGTAATGTCTTTATTAATATATAATGGTTGCAATGAAAGAGGAAATTTTAGTAAATGATGATGGAAACTGTAATGACTTTGGAAATTATAATGGGCAACAGTAATCAAATTATGGGCTATGAAGGAGAGACAATGAAAAGAAAACCTCAAGAAATCCTATTGTGATAGCTATGAATCTTATATTAGAAATAATGAGTATGATAACAAAAGATTTTATTAAAATATGTAGCCATTGATTGGTGCAATATGATGTCAATTAGATTTACTTTCCTGATGTATTTTTAATCTGTTTTAGCTTTGTATTTTTTTTTCATTTTTGCCAGATATATTGCTCTGTAAATTATGCTAGTGATACCAGGAATAAAAATTAAGAAATCTGGTAATTTAAAAATGTTTTAGAGGTTTACAATATTAAAAGGGTTAAGAATCACTGACTCTTGAAATCCATACCTTCTTCTTTTCAATTTGCCTGAGTTCTGGCAAGGCTCCAGCAGCCTCACCTTCTTTTAGCCCAATGAGCTGAACAGATAAGACCTCCCTCAGCCAAGGTCAAGAACTGTTCCTAGTCTCTTTATGGAGTATGTTTATAGGTTAAAAAGTTTTATTTTGATACTAGAAGAGCTTCAACTCAAAACTATAATTTTTAAGGCCCAACCATATCAGGGATTGATAGCCAATAACCTTGAAGGTGGTCAAATTTTTTAATGTGTTCAGATATATATATATTTAAAGTCATTAAGTACTGATGCAGTTAATTATAAGATTAAGCTTTACTTAGTCTCTTGTTTATGTATGTAAGGTACAGTTTGAAGCAAAAAACTAGAAGCAGAGCAAGGTTGTTTACAGATATGCTACATAAGTACTAGCCCTCAAACCTGTCAGACATATGCTGAATATGGCATTTAATATGTTTAAACTTAGTATGACAGAGACTCCCAAATCCTGACAGTGAGCCACCCCAAGGTCTTCAAGAAGATATGGGCACAATGACAAAGGACACTACTGCGATTATGGTATAATAACGACTGGGCTATACTGCCCCAATGCCTTGCCTGTTGCCAGGGCCCGGCCTAAACTGTGGACAAACAGAGGACACTGGAGAATTGATTGGCACACACTGCTTGAGACAAGGTGAGGACAGTCTCTCCCATGTTCCTCCTGGACAGAAAAGCCTATTCAATTCTGGGTCTGATGGCCAAAGACTGCCTCTGCCCTCAATGCCATAGAGACACATGAACCTGGGATAATGGTCTAGCTAATAAAATATGGACAAGTCTCTATGATTTTAATTGATACATAGGCCATTTAGATTTCAATTTATTCTTCTTCAGGTCTCTGATCAATTGACAGCTGTGCTAATTATAGCTAGACAGCTAGAAAGCAACAGGCAGCTAGCTCCTTACCTCAAGGTAACCCGGCACTGTGTTAGTTCATTAGTTGGTTCATTAGTTAGTAAAACCTATTAGGCCTCTTATTAAAAGGGAAAACAAATTTGCTTTGCTCACAGGCTTCCTATTAAATGATTGATTTCAACAACCAACTGGGTGTGTTATTAAATAATTGTATGTATTCAATAATTGGATAAAAATATAAAATTTAAAATTTATTTAATGCCTGAGGATATAAACATTGTTTATGGGCCTAGGAAAATGTTTGAGATCGAGAAGTGCAAGCGATGAAAGTTAGACAATGTAAAAAGACCTTAAATAATGAGAGAAAAATTGTCCTCTTGCTCTCTTGCCTTCCTGCTCCAGCTCTGTCCTTTTTTCTCTTCCTCTTTCTCTCTCACATGGTCAGGGTTAGCCTCTACTCCTCTCCTCTTCTACCCTGGCTCTCTGTCTCTCTGTCTCTTTCTGTCTCTCTGTCTGTCTGTCTCTCTCCCTTTCTCTGTCTCTATTACCCTCTCAACTCCACTCTCTATGCCCTGAATAAACTCTATTCTATACAGAAAAAGGAAGGAAAGAAAGAAAGAAAGAAAGAAAGAAAGAAAGAAAGAAAGAAAGAAAGAAAGAAAGAAAGAAAGAAAGATCATCATTTGTGCCTTCTCTCGGCGTGTTTTGCCAACATTAAGGTGATGGTTTTTATTCCATCTCATTATATTTTATTTTGTTATGCTTTGTTGTTATTTCGTAGAAGCCTGTTCTTTTTCAATAAGACACAGAGAGGGAGTAGATCCAGAGAGATACAGGGAGAGGGAAATGTAATCAGCATATATTTTCTAAAAAAATCTACTTAGAATAAGCTGGAGTAGGGAGGAGACAGCCATCACCCCACCATGACTGAGGAAACTCATAGAATAAAATGTTTACTTGAGTCTCTGGTTCCAGAAGGAGAAGAGTCTGTCAATGCTGGGAAGTGTGGGAGCAAGCAGTAGTCATGGCAGTCATCAGGAAGCTGAGGGCTCACATCTTGGATCACAAGCACGAAACGGAGGAGTCTGAGAGTAGGGAGAGGCATTAGCTCTCATAGCCTGTCTACTCTGATAAACTTTTAGCAAGGCCACACCTCCTGAACCTACCCCACTACACCACCAATGGAGTCCCAGTGTTCAAATGCCCCAGGTTGTGGGAGACATTCATTTAAACCACCACATATACTGTTCTTGTTGACAATGGGTTTTCATTGTAGAAGACACATACAGACGAGCCTTACCTTAAACAAACCATTATGACAGAAATATGTGTATGCTTAATGCACCATGGTGCATCATGGAGCAGGATATATCAGACTGACAAAAATTTTTTCTAGACATAATATCTGAGTTGGATACTAACAGAAGAATAAATTCTTTTTTGACAAGTAAAGCTATGCACTGAACATATCCTCAGATGCAGCAATAGGATAGTTTTTAAATTGCAGAGTTTCATGCAAAACATTTCCTGTGTTTT
Source organism: Uromys caudimaculatus (assembly GCA_028551405.1). Classification (NCBI taxonomy): domain Eukaryota; kingdom Metazoa; phylum Chordata; class Mammalia; order Rodentia; family Muridae; genus Uromys; species Uromys caudimaculatus. The sequence goes on along the minus strand of CM052708.1, from coordinate 65,041,595 downwards.
TTTCAGCTAACTAGTCTAGTTAAGTCCCTTAAAGGTGAGGGCTCAGTAAGGCATATCTGATGGGCATTCAAGCTTGCCTTTAGTACCATCCTGTCAGCTGCTTTGACTTTTTTCCTGTTATTTTTAGGTCATTCTTCACATTCTGAATCACAGAGTTCTTAATTTTCCAAGGATATTTTCTAGAGTTGCACCTTGATCTTTAGGTAAGCCCTCCTTCAGTGACTCAGTGGTATTAAAAAATCTGTAACTATAACTACTTGGTTTGATGATCTGTACATGGAATGATATAAAGGACCGATATTCTTTCATGAACAAATTGGTTAAAAATCGCTAGAATAGTATATTTATTTCTAACAATGGTTGATATCTTGGACATTATGAACACTTTTTTATTACTTTATGTACTGTTAATACAAAATTTCCTTATCTAGAAATTAGAAAGTTCAGTACAGTCTAGAGCCAGAATATTTATTTTTAGATTGAAATAATAAGTTGTCTTGATGATAGAATCTGGTGTAAGATCTACTTTCTCTCTGACTTGTACTCCTCTTCCTCTACTTTATTTTGCTGCCTCTGGTTACCCTGGGTGGGAAAGAAGGCAGAAAGACATTTCCTAGACTGAAATAGTGATATAATCAGGTTCTGTTACCTTGTAGGTTTAATAATGTCTCCATGTTGAATTTATTTCTTAACACACAATGACTTGCACACTAGAAACCATGCATACATATAGGCACGCACACACATACACACATGTGCACACACATATAGACACAGCACACAAAGCATGCATACATATAGGCACGCACACACATACACACACTCACACACAAACACACGCATACTCACACCACATTCTCTTTGTCTCTCACACACACTCATATACACACACGCCACTCTCTCATACACACTCACATATACTCACACACTTATATAAACACACACACACACACACACACACACACACACACACACACACATGCACACACACTTTAGGTGGGTTCTTCAGAGAGGGACAATGCTTTCCTGGTTGACCACTATTTTCTTCTTTCATTATTCTTCTCTGGTGACCTACTCTGCATGGGCTCTCTTTTGGGATTGCTTTACTTCTACAAGTAATACTTCTGGGTAGAATCCCTTTCAAGATGGTCAAATGGGTTACTTTTCACAGAATGAAAATATGGATGCTTTATATGTTGTGGAAACATAAATGTTTTATGTGTTTATATGTGGCTGACTGTTTCTTGCTTTGCTTTTAGAGCCAGCTCATCCCCTTCCTACTCCCAGTGTATGACCCTCAGACCATACAGTCATTCCTCAAACTATGGAGAACAATGGTCAATCATACGAATGGCTGTTCAACCATCTGAGCTCAGGGGTCAACTCATTTAAATCACCACAGTGGTTCTTTGGGTGAACTCCTCTTTCATTAGGGAAATTACACACTTAAAATCTTTCACTAAAGGTATTCTTATTCATGATTTCAGTCTAATTGTGAGTTCCTCATACGTACAGTTGGTTAGGATGAACTAATAGATGTGAACAAGGGTTCAAAAATGATATTTGTTAGTTAAGGTTAATGTTGCTGCTGAAACACCATGACCAAAAGCAATTTGGGAAGAAAAAGTTTACCTGGCTTATACTTCTACACTGTATTCTGTTATTGAAGGAAGTCAAGGCAGGAACAGGCCAGGAACCTGGAGGCAGGAGTTGATGCAGAGGCCCTGGAGGAGTGCTGTTACTGGCTTGCTCATCATAGCTTGCTAAGTCTGCTTTTTTTTTTTTTTTTAATAGAACCCAGGACCACCAGTCCAGGGTTGACACCACCAACAGTTGGCTGTACCATCCCCCATCAATCACTAATAATAAAAATATGCTACAGCCAGATCTTATAGAAATACTTTCTAATTGAGTGTCCCTGCTTTCAGATGACTCTAAATTGTGTCAAGTTGACATAAAACTAGCTAGTTCAGTGGAGACCTCTGCCTGGGCCACCAGGAGTCCATAACCAATGAGTGCCAGGAGAAAGCTACCCTCCCAGAAGCATGGAAAAGACATGAGTGCGGTTAAAGGGAGCAACACCGCTCACAGAGACCCTGGCGGAACCAGCGGGATACAGGGCCTGAAGAGAACTCTGGGGCAGGAAACCTCTGAACCTTCCGGTTCCATCTGTGGGGGGAGACCTCTGCCTGGGCCACCAGGGGTCTGGGCCTGGGGACCTCAGCCTGGGCCACAGGACTCCAGGAGAGAGCAGGTATCCCAGGAGTGCTGACACACCTTTGAGCACAGGCAAAACCAGCACTTCTGTTCAAACTTACTGGATCAAGAGGGAGCCTTGCAGAGCCATCAGGACATAGGAACCAAGGGACAGCTGGGGACAAGATCCTTCTGATTTCTGTCTGCACCCCAGAGCTGACACTGTGCTACAGCTCTCCAAACCCAAACACCTCTCAGAGAGAGAGCGGGTCTTCAAGGAGTATTGACACAAAGGCCTGCAGGAGGGGCAAGCCACAACCAGACAGAGTAATATCAGCTAACATCAGAGTTAACAAGATGGCAAAAGGCAAGGGTAAGAACATAAGGAACAGAAACCAAGGGTACTTGGCATCATCAGAAGCCAGCTCTCCCAACAAAGCAAGCCCTGGATACCCCAACACACCAGAAAAGCAAGACTCAGATTTAAAATCATTTCTCATGATGATGATAGAAGACTTTAAGAAAGAAATGAATAACACCCTTAAAGAAATACAAGAAAACAGAGATAAACAACTAGAAGCCTTTAAAGAGGAAACACAAAAATCCATGAAAGAATTACAGAAAAACACAATCAAACAGGCAGAATTTCAAGAAAACACAATCAAACAGGCAAAGGAAATGCACAAAACTATCCAGGAGCTAAAAATAGAAATTGAAACAATAAAGAAATCACAAAGGAGGGCAACCCTGGAGTTAGAAAACCTAGGAAAGAGATTAGGAGTTATTGATGTAAGCATCACCAACAGAATACAAGAGATAGAAGAGAGATTATCAGGAGCAGAAGATACCATAGATAACATTGACACAACAGTAAAAAAAAATGCAAAATGAAAAAAGCTTCTAATCTAAAACATCCATGAAATCCAGGACACAATGAGAAGACAGAACCTAAAGATAAATAGGTATAGAAGAGAGTGAACATTCCCAACTTAAAGGACCAGTAAATATCTTCAACATATACAACATATACAAAGAACTCAAGAAGTTAGACACCAGAAAATCAAATAACTCCATCAAAAAATGGGGAACAGAGCTAAACAGAGAATTCTCAAATGAGGAAATTCACAGGGATGAGAAGCACCTAAAGAAATGCTCAACATCCTTAGTCATCAGGGAAATGCAAATCAAAACAAGTCTGAGATTCCACCTCACACCAGTCAGAATGGCTAATATCAAAAACTCAGGTGACAGGAGATGCTGGCGAGGATATGGAGAAAGAGGAACACTCCTCCATTGTTGGTGGGATTGCAAGCTGGTACAACCACTCTGGAAATCAGTTTGGCAGACCCTCAGAAAAATGGACATAAAACTACCTGAGGACCCAGCTATACCACTTCTGGGCATATACTCAGAATGTGCTCCAACATGCAATAAAGACACATGCTCCACTATGTTCATAGCAGCCATATTTATAATAGCCAGAAGCTGGGAACAACCCAGATATCCCTCATCAGAGGAATGAATACAGAAAATGTGGTACATCTACACAATGGAGTACTACTCAGCTATTAAAAACAATGATTTAATGAAATTTGCAGGAAAATGGATGGAACTTGAAAATATCATTCTGAGCGAGGTAACTCAGTTACAAAAGAACGAATATGGTATGTACTCACTGATAAGTGGATATTAGCCCAAAAGTTCAGAATGTCCAAGTTTCACTTAACAGTAACCGCTGGACTGAGAGTGAGGTCACAGATGGAGGAGTTGGAGAAGGGCCTGAAGGAGCTGAGGGAGTCTGCAGCCCCATGGAGGGAGCAACAGTGTCAACTGGCCTGACCCTCCCCATCCTCATAGAGGCTGGACCACCAACCAAAGAATACACATGGAGGGACCCATGGTTTGGAACACATTATGTGGCAGAGGAGGGCCTTGTTGGCCTTCAGGGGGAGGAGAGGCCCCAGTAAAGGGGAATGTTAAGGTGGGAATATGGGAGTGGGTGGGTGGGAGGTGGAATTCCCTCATAGAGGTTGGGGAGGGGGAGGGGATAGGTGATTTCCAAAGAGGAGACCAAGAAACAGGGAAACAATGGAAATGTAAATAAAGTATCAAAAAAAAAAACCCATAAAACTAGCTAGTTCAATTGTCCACATGTCAACGTCACATAAACTTACCCCTGTTAAGTCACAGCCTCTTCTTTCTGGTTTATCCCCAAGATCACAATTAACATGAACATCACAGTATAAAATACTTTAAAAACTTTAATCTTCTACAGTCTTTACAAATTGAAACACTTTAAAATTCAACCTCTTTCAAAATTTAAAACCTGAAATCTTTTTAAAATTAGTTCCTCAACTGTGGGCTTCTGAAAAAAAATAAGTTAATACTTTCTTCCTTCAAGAAGGGAGAACCCTGGCACAGTTACAATATGAACAAAGCTAAATCAAACTTCAAAAGTATAAATAACTCAATATCTAATATCTGGGATTCACTCACAATCTTCTGGGCTCCCTCAAAGTGTTTTAGTCACCGCTCTGACTCTACCTTTTGTAGCATATATAGATTAACTTTTAGACTCAGGATGGCTTCATTCTGTACCTGCTGAGTTATCTTCCCATCCTTGACAATTTGTTTTTTGTCTTTTGAGACAGAGTTTCACTATCTATTCCAGTTTGACTTCGGACTCACATATATCTATCTTCTGCTTTCAACAATGGAGATTAAAGGCACACACCACTATGCCCCATCTAGATTTAAAAAACCAAGATTCATTTTTATTTTTATTTATTTTTTTCAAGATTTGTTTAATTTATTTTATGAGTACACTGTAGCTGTCTTCATGCATACCAGAAGAGGGCATCAGATCCCATTACAGATGGCTGTGAGTCACCATGTGGTTGCTGGGAACTGAACTCAGGACCTCTGGAAGAGCAGTCAGTGCTCTTAACTGCTGAGTCATCTCTCCAGCCCTCATTTTTATTTTATATATATATGTGTGTTTGTTTGTGTGAGTATATGTCACATCCATGAAGGAGCCCTTGGAAGTACTGAGTTCTCATAGTTGTGTATAAAAACCTTGTTCATTAGTTTTGCATAATCCTCTTCCCAAAGAAGACATGATGGAGAGCATATTTCATGTCCTTGTTACGCAGACTATAGATGAAAGGATTTAAAGCTGGCGTCACCACAGAGTATATCAGTGTGATAATTTTATGCATAGCAACAGAGTTGCCAGATGTGGGAGTCACATACATCACCATTACGGTCCCATAGAACAGAGACACTACCAGCAGGTGGGATCCACAGGTTGAGAAGGCCTTTTGTCGTCCATCTGAAGAAGGAACCCGAAGAACAGCTCTGAGCACCAGGGTATAGGATGCAAGGATGTACAAAGCAGTGAGAATAATGATAAGAGTACTTATAGAATAGAATACATGCCTTATAATGGGTGTAGGGGTACAGGAGAGGACCATTAGTGGGTCCACATCACAGAGAAAATGATCAATGATATTGGGACCACAGAAAGACAACTGAGAAATGAAGAAAATGGGAATCAAATATCC
>CM052708.1:65014229-65035336 GCA_028551405.1 Uromys caudimaculatus | reverse complement strand
TCTAGGGTTGTCTCTTTTTGTGATTTCTTTATTGTTTCTATTTCTATTTTTAGCTCCTGGATGGTTTTGCTTATTTCCTTTGTCTGTTTGATTGTGTTTTCCTGTAATTCTTTAATGGATTTCTGTGTTTCCTCTTTAAGGGCTTCTAGTTCTTTACCTCTGTTCTCTTGTGTTTCTTTAAGGATGTTATTCATTTCTTTCTTAAAGTCTTCTATCATCATCATGAGAAATGATTTTAAATCTGAGTCTTGCTTTTCTGGCATACTAGGGACTCCAGGGCTTGCTGTGGTGGGAGAGCTGAGTTCTGATGATGCCAAGTGGCCTTGGTTTCTGTTCCTTAGGTTCTTGCCCTTGCCTTTTGCCGTCTTGTTAACTCCGATGTTAGCTGATCTTACTTTCTGGCTATGGCTTTTCTCACCTGCAGGCCTCTGTATCAATACTCCTTGAAGACCAGCTCTCTCTGAGAGGTGTTTTTTCCATGCTCCTGGGTGAGTAACTTTCTCCTGGAACTCCTTGACTATGGAACCCTGGGGGCCCAGGCAGACGTCTCCTGCCACAGCCGCCGCTGTTGGGATCCAGGGAGTTTCTATGCCTGCCTACCTCAGTCCCTGTGTCTCGCAGGTTCGGGGCAGTTCCTGGTGAGCTGTGGAGCTTGTCTTGGACCTACTCCCGACTTTTCCAAGCTTCTGGGAGGTTATCTTTCTCCCGGTGCTAATTGGCTATGGAGCCCTGTGGCCCAAGCTGAGGTCCCCGGCCGCCAGTGTAGGCTGGAAGTTCCTGTCCCTCAGTCTCTGTGCCCACGGAAACTGGGCGGAATCGGTGAGCACTGGGGCTCGTTTTGCCCCCACTCGGGGCTTTTCCACGCTCCTGGGAGAGTAACTTTCTCCCGGCGGACGCTGCTTGACTATGGAACCCTGGTGGCCCAGGCAGACGTCTCCTGCCTCAGCCGCCGCTGTTGGGATCCAGGGGGTTTCTATGCCTGCCTACCTCAGTCCCTGTGTCTCGCAGGTTCGGGGCAGTTCCTGGTGAGCTGTGGACCTTGTCTTGGGCCCACTCCCGGCTTTTCCAAGCTCCCGGGAGGGTATCCCTCTCCTGGCGCTAATCGGCTATGGAGCCCTGTTGCCCAGTGGTTATTATACCACAATCGCAGTAGTGTTCTTTGTCATTGTGCCCATATCTTCTTGAAGACCTTGGGGTGGCTCACTGTCAGGATTTGGGAGTCTCTGTCATACTAAGTTTAAACATATTAAATGCCATATTCAGCAGATCTCTGACTGGTTTGAGGGCTAGTACTTATGTAGCATATCTGAGGTAAACAACCTTGGTCTGCTTCTAGTTTTTTGCTTCAAACTGTACCTTACATACATAAAACAAGAGACTAAATAAAGCTTAATCTTATAATTAACTGCATCAGTACTTACATGACTTTAAATATATATATCTGAACACATTAAAAAATTTGACCACCTTCAAGGGTATTGGCTATCAATCCCTGATATGGTTGGGTCTTAAAACTTATAGTTTTGAATTGAAGCTCTTCTAGTATCAAAATAAAACGTTTTAACCTATAAACATATTCCATAAAGTGACTAGGAACAGTTTTTGACCATGGCTGAGGGAGGTCTTATCTGTTTAGCTCGTTGGACTAAAAGAAGGTGAGACTGCTGGAGCCTTGCCAGAACTCAGGCAACTTGAAAAGAAGAAGGTATGGATTTCAAGAGTCACTGATTCTTAACCCTTTTAATATTGTAAACCTCTAAAACATTTTTAAATTGCCAGATTTCTTAATTTTTATTCCTGGTATCACTAGCATAATTTACAGAGCAATATATCTGGCAAATGAAAAAAAAAAAAAAAAGACAAAGCTACAACAGATTAAAACAAATAAGGAAAGTAAATCTAATTGACGCCATATTGCACCAATGGCTACATATTTTAATAAAAACCTTTTTGTTATCATATTCATTATTTCTAATATAAGATTCATAGTTATCACAATAGGATTTCCTGAGGTTTTCTTTCCATTGTTTCCCCTTCATGGGTCCATAATTTGATTACTGTTGCCCATTATAATTTCCAAATTCATTACAGTATCCATCATCATTTACTAAAATTTCCTCTTTCATTGTAACCATCATATATTAATAAAGACATTACAATAAAATATTTAATAAAAATTAAAATGTCCCATGGCTTTATATATTTAAATAATTTCTTTTTTTAATTTTATAGAATTTCTATTTACTTGACATATTTTTTTTATTTTTTATTTTTGATTCTTTATTTACATTTCAAATGCTTTCCCCTTTCCAGGTATCCTCTTTGAGGCCCCCTATCCCATCCTCCTCCCCCTGACTCTATGAGGAATTCCCCACCCACCCGCCCCCTCCTATCTTCCCTCCCTGGCATTCCCCTATACTGGGGCATCTAACACTCTCAGACCCAAGGGCGTCTCCTCCCCCTGATGGCTAACAAGGCTCTCCTCTGCCACCTATGTGGCCATTACCATGAGTCCCTCCATGTGTATTCTTTGGTTGGTGGTCCAGTCTCTGGGAGGACCAGGGGGTCTGACCAGTCTACACTGTTGCTCCCTCCATGGGGTTGCAAACTCTCTCAGATCCTTCAGTCCCTTCTCCAACTCCTCCATCTGGGACCCCACGCTCAGTCCAACCGTTGCTGTTTAAATAATTTCTTAAAAGTTGTTTTTACAATATCAAAAGAAAGTATGCTTTTTTTAAGTGTAAAGTATTAGGGGGGCTGGAGAGGTGGCTCAGTGATTAAGAGCACTGAATTCTAAAGGTCCTGAGTTAAATTCCCAAAAACCAGAGACATTTCATCCTCCAGGTACACAACTGGGCAGATCAGATGCTCCAGCAACCCACCCAGACCCACACCCAGAAACAGCTTGATTCCCAGGAAGTCCCTCAAACACAGGATTACAGGTCAGACACCCACTGCCACAATACCTGGTCTAACTGGGACCCCAACAAGGCCCAGCAGAGGCAGAACCTAACTGCCCTGCCAGAGACACATCATCCTCCCAGTCCACAACTGTGCCCAGGGGATGATCAGGTGCTCCAGCTACCATCACCCCCCACACACTCAGACCAGAGACAACCTGACTCCCAGGAGGTCCATCATAACCAGGCTCGCAGATTGGGAGCTCCAAAAGCCCTCCCAATCCAGAGAAAGCCTGACTCCAGCAGATCCATCATAAACAGGTTCACAGGAGGGACAGGCTCCAGTCAGAGACAGAAAGGCCAGTCAAAACCAGAGAGAACCAGATGGCGAGAGGAAAGCACAAGAACATAAACAACAGAAACCAATGCTACTTGGTACCACCAGAACTCAGTTCTCCTACCACAGCAAGCCCTGGATACCCTAACAGACATAAAAACCAAGATTCTGACCTAAAATCCTATCTCATGGAGATGATAGAGGAACTTAAGGACTAAAATAACTCCCTTAAAGAAATACAGGAGAACACAAGTAAACAGGTGGAAACCCTTAAAGAGGAAACACAAAAATCCCTTAAAGAAATACAAGAAATGGAGTTTGGACCATCAACCAAAGAATACACATCTATGGACCCATGGTTCGGACCACATTTGTGGCAGAGGATGGCCTCGTTGGCCATCAGGGAGAGAGAAGAGGCCCTTGGGCCTGAGGGCGTTAGAGGCCCCAGTAAAGGGGAATGTCAGGGTGGGAATATGGGAATGGGTGGGCAAGTGGGCGGGAGGTGGAATTCCCTCATGGAGGCAGGGAGGGGAAAGGGATAGGGGGTTTCCAAAGAGGAGACCTAGAAACAGGGAAACATTGGAAATGTAAATAAAGTATTTAAAAAAATGTAAAAAAAATAAAAAAAGAAAAGAAATGTAAAAAAAAAAAGAAAGAAAGAAAAAGAAATACAGGAAAACACAATCAAACAGGTGAAGGAATTGAACAAAAATGTCCAGGATCTAAATTTGGAAATATAAACAATAAAGAAATCACAAAGGGAGGCTACCTTGGAGATAGAAAACCTAGGAAAGAGATCAGGAGTCATAGACACAAGCATCACCAACAGAATACAATAGATAGAAGAGAGAATCTCAGGTGCAGAAGGTATCATAGAAAACATGGACACAACAGGGCAGTGGTGGCGCACGCCTTTAATCCCAGCACTTGGGAGGCAGCGGCAGGCAGATTTCTGAGTTCGAGGCCAGCCTGGTCTACAGAGTGAGTTCCAGGACAGCCAAGGCTAAACAGAGAAACCCTGTCTCGAAAAAAAGAAAAGATGGACACAACAGTCAAAGAACATACAAAGTGCAAATAGATCCTAACCCAAAACATCCAGGAAATTCAGGACACAATGAAAAGAACAAACCTAAGAATAAGAATAATAGAAATATAAGAGAGTGAAGATTCACAATTCAAAGGGCCAGAGAATATCTTCAAAAAAAGTATAGAAGAAAAACAGGACCCAGCATTTTGTTACATATAAGAAACACACATCAGTGACAAAGACAGACACTACCTCAGATTAAAAGGCTGGAAACAAAATTTCCAAGCAAATGGTCCCAAGAAAAAAGGTGGACTAACCATTAGAATATCTAATAAAATAGACTTTCAACCAAAAGTTATCAAAAGAGATGGGGAAGGATACTTCATACTCATCAAAGGAAAAATCCACAAAGATAAACTCTCAATTCTGAACATCCATGACCCAAATGCAAGAACACCAACATTTGTAAAAGAAACATTACTAAAGTTCGAAACACATATTGAACCTCACAAAATAATAGTGGAAGACTTCAATATCCCACTCTCACCAATGAACAGATAAGGGAAACAGAAACTGAAAAACAGAAACACAGGGAAACTAACAGAAGTTATGAACCAAATGGATTTAGCAGATAACTATAGAACATTTCATCCTAAACCAAAGAATATATCTCCTTCTCTGCACTTCATGGTACCTTCTCCAAACCTGACCATGTAATTGGACACAAAACAAGCCTCAGTAGATACAAGAAGATTAAAATAATCCCATGCATTCTATCAAATCACATGGACTAAGGCTGGTCCTCAGTAACATCAAAAGCAACAGAAAGCCCACATACTCACAGAAACTGAATAACTCTCTACTCAATGGTAACTTGGTCAGGGAAGACATAAAAAAAGAAATCAGAGACTTTCTAAAATTACTGAAAATGAAGGCACAGTGTACCCAAACTTAAGAGAAACAAAGCAGTGCTAAGATGAAAATTCATAGCATTGAGTGCTTTCATAAAGAAATTGGAGAGCTCCTACACTAACAATTTAACAGCACACCTGAGAGCTCTAGAACAAAAGGAAACAAATACACCCAAGAGAACAGATGGCAGGATATACTCAAACTCAGGGCTGAAATCAACCAAATAGAAACAAAGAGAACGGTACAAAGAATTAAGAAAACTAAGAGCTGGTTCGTGAAAAAATCAACAAGATAGATAAACTCTTAGCCAAACTCACTAAAGAGAACAGAGATGATATCCAAATTAACAAAATCAGACATGAAAAGAGAAACATAATAACAGAAACCGAGGAAATTCAAATTTTCATCAGATTCTACTACAAAAGCCTATACTCAACACAACTGGAAAATCTGGATGAAATGGACAATTTTCTAGAAAGATACCATGTACCAAAGTTAAATCAGGACTGGATAAACTATCTAAACCATACCCTAACCCCTAAGGAAATAGAAGCAGTCATTAAAAGTCTCCCAACCAATAAAAGACCAGAGCCAGGCGGTTTTAATGCAGAATTCTATCAGACCTTCAAAGAAGACCTAATACCAATACTTCTCCAACTATTACACAAAATAGAAACAGAAGGAATACTACATAATTTGTTCTATGAAGCCACAGTTACACTGATACCTAAACCACACGAAGACCCAACAAAGAAAGAGAACTTTACACATTTTTACCTATGAATATTGATGCAAAAACACTCAACAAAATTCTACAAATTCCAAGAACATATCAAAATAATCATTCAACATGATCAAATAGGCTTCATCCCAGAGATATAGGGATGGTTCAATACATGGAAATCCATCAACGTAATCCACTATATAAACAAACTCAAAGAAAAAAAACATGATTATCTCATTAGATGCTGAAAAAACCTTTGACAAAATACAACAGCCCTTCATGTTAAAAGTCTTGGAAAGATCAGGAATTCAGGGCACATACCTAAACATAATAAAAACAACATAGAACAAACCAACAGCCAACATCAAAATAAATGGAGAGAAACTTAATCAATCCCACTAAAATCAAGGGTAGACAAAGCTGCCCACACTCTCCCTATTAATTCCACCTTACAACAATCAGAATGGCTAAGATCAAAAATTCAGGCAACAGCAGATGCTGGTGAGGATTGGAGAAAGAGGAACACTCCTCCACTGTTGGTGGGATTACAAGCTGCTACAACCACTTTGGAAATCACTCTGGCCGTTCCTCAGATAATTGGAAATAGTTCTATATGAAGACTCAGCTACACCACTACTGTGCATATTCCCAAAAGATGCTCTAACATATAGCAAGGACACATGCTCCAGTAGTTCATAGCAGCCTTATTTATAAGAGCCAGAAGCTGGAAACAACTCAGATGTCCCTCATCAGAGGAATGGATATAGAAAATGTGGTTCATTTACACAATGTAATATTATTCAGCTATTAAAAATCAGGGCTTCACAAATTTTGCAGGAAAATGGGTGGAACTAGAAAATATTATCCTGAGTGAGGTAACCCAGCCCAAAAGAACATGCATGTATGTACTCACTGATAAGTGGATATCAGTCCAAAAGCTCAGAATACCCACCATACAACTCACAGACAATATGATGCTTAACAAGAAGGAAGGCCAAAGTGTTGATGCTTCAATCCCACTTAGAAGGGGGAACAAAATAATCACAGGAGGCAGAGGGAGGAAGGGACCTGGTGAGAGAGGGGAGTGGAAGGGGAAAGCAGGGGCAGTACCAGATATGAGAAGAGACAGGAGAGAAGTCCAGAAGGCCAGGAGAATCAATAGAAATAAGTAGCTGTAGAGGGAGAGGAACTTGGAGAACTTCTAGAAAGTCCCAGACACCAGGGATACAAGGGGCTCCGAGGACCAACAGAGATGGCATTAGCTGAAATACACAACATCGGGGATAAAGAGCCTGAAGAGACCACCACTAGCACCTTGACATGGCCCCCAGTAGAGGGATGGGGCCACTCACCCATCTCAAAAACTTTAACCCAGAATTGTTCCTGTCTAAAGGAAATGCAGGGACAAAAAATGAAGCAGAGACTGTAGGAAAGGCCATCCAAAGACCTCCCCACTTTTGGATCCATCCCATTTGCAGACACCAAACCCCGACACTATTGCTGATGCCAAGTAGTGCTCACAAACAGGAGTCTGATATGCCTGTCCTCTGAGAGGTTCTGCTAGCACCTGACTGAGACAGATGCAGATACTCACAGCCAACTATTGAATGAGCCTGGGAACTCCAATGGAAGAGTTAGAGAAAGACTGAAGGAGCTGAAGGGGATTGCAGCCCCACAGGAAGAACAACAATATCAAGTAACCAGACATACACACCCCCGAGCTCCCAGGGACTAAACCACCAACCACACAGTGTACATGGAGGGACCCATGGCTCCAGATACACATATAGTGGAGGACTGCCTTATCTGACATCAGTGAGAGAGGAGGTGCCTGGTCCTGTGTAGGCTTGTTGTCCCAGCGAAGGAGGATGCTGGAGGGGTGAGCCCAGAGTGGGTGGGTAGGGAGCACCCTCTTAGAGGCAAAAGGGAGGGAGGGATGGGGGTTTGGAGAGGGTATACCAGGAAGGAGAACTACATTTGAAATGTAAATAAATAAAATAGGGCTGGAGAGATGTCTCATTGGTTAAGAGCACTGACTGCTCTTCCAGAGGTCCTAAGTTCAATATCCAGCAACCACATGGTGGCTCATAACCATCTGTATTGGGATTAGATGCCCACAGTATGTACTCACTGATAAGTGGATGTTAGCCCAAAAGTTCAGAACACCCGCGATTCAATGCCCAGAACTGTTGGACTGAGTGTGGGGTCCCATGTGGAGGAGTTGGAGAAGGAACTGAAAGAGCTGAGGGAGTTTGCAGCCCCATGGGGAGGGAGCAACAGTGTCAACTGGTCAGGCCTCCCTATGTTCCCAGAGACTGGACCACCAACCAAAGAATGCATATGGAGGGGCCCATGGTGCTGGCCACATATGTGGCAGAGGAGGGCCTTGTGTGCCATCAGTGGGAGGAAAGGCCCTTGGGTCTGAGAGTGTTAGATGCCCCAGTATAGGGGAATGCCAGAAATGGAAGACAGGAGTGGGTGGGTGGGTAGGGGAATACCCTCATAGAGACAGGAGGAAGGGGGGATGGGATAGGTTTTTCAAAGGGAGACCTGGAAAACGGAAAACCTTTGAAATGTAAATAAAATATCAAAAATTTCAAAATAAAATAAATAAATAAATAAATAAATAAATAAATAAATAAATAATAATTTAAAAAAATAAAAAATTCTCAGCAACCACATAGTGGCTCACAACCATCTATAATGGGATCTGATGCCCTCTTCTGTCACTCAGGCATACATGCAAATAGAGCACTCATACATACATACATACATACATACATACATACATACATACATACATACATTTTAAAAAAGAGTGAAGTCATAGAACATAACCATAATTTTTGGAAGACAAAACCAATTTTTTTAACAATTTAAACAATCCAGTGTCTCTAAAATCAATATCAAATGCACTATTTTGTTGCTGGAAAGTTTGGCTGCCAGTAAAAAGGGATCTTGCATGAAGGTGCAGCTTTAATAACTCATTAAAGAAACACTGTTTTAGATTCTATCTGTTATAGATCTGATCTTTAGGGCAGGAATTGCATAAAAATATTATCCAAATTTAGAGACCTGTTTCCCTGGGTTGGCTCATGCCATGTGTTGTTGTCCAGAATGGATCCAACTCTGAGTTACTTATTTTATGATAACTTTTTGTTACAAATTTTACATATTTTTAACCTACCCAACAACTTATATGCCAATAATCTACAATTAAGTCATGGAGAACATACTAATTCATTTTTTTTTCATTTTTTTCATTGAATATTTACTTTATTTACATTTCAAATGTTTTCCCCTTTCAAGGTCTCCCCTTCAGAAACACCCTATCCCATCCCCCATCCCCCTGCCTCTATGAAGGTGCTCCTCCACCCACCCACCCACTCCCGTCTTCCCTCCCTAGCATTCCCCTACACTGGGGCATCTAACACCCTCAGGCCCAAGGGCCTCTCCTCCCACTGATTGTCAACAAGGCCCTCCTCCACTACACATGCAGCCAGCACCATGGGTCTGTCCATGTGTATTCTTTGGTTGGTGGTCCAGTCTCCAGGAGCTCTGGGGAGTCTGGCCAGTCAACACTGTTGCTCCCTCCCTGGGAGGAACATGGGGGAACCCCTCAGCTCCTTCAGTCCTTTCTCCAACTCCTCTATCCGGGACCCCACATTCAGTCCAATGGTTGACTGCAAACATCCGCCTCTGTATTTGTCAGGTTTTGCCTGAGCCTCTCAGGAGACAGTTTATCATGCTTCTATCAGCCCAGGTGGAGCAGTTTCTGGATGGTCTTTCCTTCAGTCTCTGGTCCACACTTTGTCTCCATATTTCCTCCTGTGAGTATTTTGTTCACCCCTCTAAGAAACACTGAAGCACCCACATTTTGATCTTCCTTCTTCTTAGGCTTCATATGGTCTGTGAATTGAATCTTGGGTATTCCATTTGCCTGCAAATTTCATGAAGTCGTTGTTTTTAATAGCTGAGTAGTATTCCATTGTGTAGATGTACCACATTTTCTGTATCCATTCCTCTGTTGAGGGACATATGGGTTGTTTCCAGCTTCTGGCTATTATAAATGTGGTTGCTATGAACATAGTGGAGCATGTGTCTTTATTACATGTTGAAGCATCTTTTGGGTATATGCCCAGGAGTGGTATAGCTGGGTCCTCAGGTAGTATTATGTCTATTTTTCTGAGGGTCCGCCACACTGATTGCCAGAGTGGTTGTACCAACTTGCAGTCCCACCAACAGTGGAGGAGTGTTCCTCTTTCTCCACATCCTCGCCAGCATCTGCTGTCACCTGAGTTTTTGATCTTAGCCATTCTGACTTGTGTGAGGTGGTATCTCAGACTTGTTTTGATTTGCATTTCCCTGATGACTAAGGATGTTGAACATTTCTTTAGGTGCTTCTCAGTCATTTCAGTTTCCTCAGTTGAGAATTCTCTGTTTAGCTCTGTTCCCCATTTTTTGATAGGGTTATTTGGTTCTCTGGAGTCTAACTTCTTGAGTTCTTTGTATATATTGGTTATTAGCCCTCTATCAGATATAGATCGGTAAAGATCTTTTCCCAATCTGTTGGTTGTCGTTTTGTCCTATTGATGGTGTCCTTTGCCTTTGGACAGACCAGTGCACCAATAACAAACAATAGAGTTGGGGAGGACTGGGAAGGGCCCAGATGTGCCACCAAAGGGACCCAAATATCCCATAGTGAAGGAGTTAAAGACAGAGGAGATAGGTGTAAAAATAAAAAAATAAAATAAAATAAAAGTAGAAGACAGAAAACAAACAAGACTGTGTTTCGTAGAGAGATACAGCACTGCACGAGCTCTCAGACTAGAGACCCAAACAAATCCAAGTCCAAATGGTTAGACTGTGCTCCAGTCCCCTAGCCAGTAGGACAGGAACCTGCCCCACCCTCAGACCCAAGGAAGCACTTTGTCCAGCTTTTACACTCTTGAGCCTCTCCAAAAGATACCATAAACAAGACCATAGAAAAAGAACTATGCAGGTAAAAAAGAAAAAAGCTTACCTCCTATGGAGGGTCCACCAGATTTGGGGGTGTTCACTGTCAGTAGCTGAGGGGTGCTCAAGGGTTGGGAGCTTCCTGGCCAACACACCAAATATTGGGTTCTGAGAGTCACTCCACAAACCACAAGAACACTGATCTCAATCATACAGGTATGGTTTATTGAACATACACCCTAATATTGATCAGCTCTGGAATGTAGCTCAGAATTATCTGAACTACAACAGCAAACATTTCTCAGGGCAGGCTTATGAAGGAAAAAAACACAAATACCACAATGAGCTCATAAGCAGGTACAACAAGGACTTAAGTCATTTTAGATGTAACAGTACATATTGACCTTTAACTTGATGGGTCCTACGTAAAGCTTTGTGGAATTTAAGATTAATAGACCTCATACAGCACATAACAGGATGTGTGATCAGCATGACCTTCCTCTGATTCAAGTAATTTTTCTGTGTCAATAACTGGCACACATTTTACAGCAACAATATGAAATAGCTAGCAGGCATGGAACAAAATGGCTACAGCTGTGCTGGGGGTTCAGCCCACAACAATAATCTGTCTGTGGGTCTCGGTGTTTATTCCCATCTGCTGTAGGAGAAAGCTTTCTGTGATGGTGGCTGAATAAAACTTTGTTCTGAGTATACCAGAATATCAATATGAGTCATTTTATTACTATGTTTTGTTTTGTTTTGTTTTGTTTTGTTTTGTTTTGTTTTGTTTTTAACACCAGTAGTATTTGCTTTTACCCTAGATCTCTGAACTATCTAGTGTCCGGTTCTGGGTCACCCAACCAGTGTTGGGTAAGGGTCCCATCTAGAGGGATGGGCCTTAAATCATATCAGACATTAGGTGATTATTCCCACATGCTCTGTGCCACCATTGCCTTAGCATATTTTTCAGACAGAATAGCATTGAAGATCAACAGTTTTGTGGCTGGGTTGGTATTCCCATTTCTCTTTTGGTAGCCTTCAGAGTACCTTCCCAAAGGAAAGAGATACAATATAGGGGTAGAGGTTCTATGTAGGTACCAGCTAGATCTCTCCATGTTCAATGAGTCGTGTGGGTGTTGTCTTCAACAATGGAACCTTGATGTTAAATACACCTCAATTCTAGCTGTCTCTCCCTGTATTTGACCCCTTAACTCCATCTCCCTTGCCCCTTCTGTTGACATTACACCTTCTTCCAGTTCACTCATAAAATCTAGTTCCTCCTCCCAGACAGATCCATGTGTTCCCCCTAGTCCCTTCCTCTATACTTAACCTCTCTGGGTCTACGGACTGTAGGTTGGTTATCATTTTTTAATGGAGAATATCCATTAATACAGAGCATATTTATATGCCTGTGTCTGAGTTACCTCACTCAAAATGATTTCTTCTAATTCCATCCATTTACCTGCAAATGTCATCATGTCATTTTTAACAGCTGAGTAATATTCCATTGTACAAATGTACCACATTTTTTCCATTAATTTGTTTATTCACTTTACATCCCAATTGTTGCACCTTCTCTCCTCCCAGTCCTCCACACACACATAGCCCCTCCACCCATCCTCCCCTCCTCTTCTGGTCTGAGAAAGGGGAGGCACCCCTGAGCACCAATATACCCTGACATATATTCTTCCACTGAGGCCAGCTGATGCAGCCCAGTTTGAGGATCAGAATCCACAGGCAGGCAACAGACTCACCGATAGCCCCCACTCCAGTTACTGGGGAAAAACACATGAAGACCAAGCTGCACATCTGCAAAGTCTGTGGGGGAGCCCATGCCAATGCATGAATGCTTTTTGGTTGGTGGTTCAGTCTCTAGGAGCCCCCAACAGTCTAGTTAGTTGACTGTGTTGGTCCCTTTATGGAATCCCTATTCACTCTAGGTCCCACAATCTTCCCCCAACCCTTCCCCCAAGATCCATCTAATGGGCTAATGTTTGGTGGTGGGTCTCTGCATCTGCATCTGGGTAGAGCCTCTCAGAAAAGTTATGCTAGTTTCTTGTCTGCAAACATAAAAGAATAGCAGTAATAGTGTCAGGGATTGGTTCTTACCCATGTTATGGGTCTCAAATTGGGCCAGTGGTTGGCCATTCTCTCAGTCTCTGCTCCTTCTTTGTCCCTTTACTTCTTGTAGGTAGGACAAATTTTGGGTCAAAGGTTTTGTGGGTGGGTTGGTGTCCTTAGCCCTCCACTAGGAGTCCTGCCAGATTACAAGAGATGGCATCTTCAGGCTCCATATCCCCCCTACTACTAGGAGTCTCAGCTAGAGTCACCCTCATAAACTCCCTGGAGACTCCCGCTATCATAGGTCTCTGGAAGGTACTAGAGATACCTCAACTCCCACCCCACAGACAGACAGAGAGAGAGAGAGAGAGAGAGACAGAGAGAGACAGAGACAGAGACAGAGACACAGAGACAGAGAGATGGAGAGAGACACACAGAGAGGGATGGAGAGAAAGAAATGGAGAGAGAGAAGAGATAGACAGAGAGAGAGAGAGAGAGAGAGAGGATTTCCTTTCACTCTCCCATCACTCTCTCCCCTGCTTTCCCTACACCTGATTCCCCTCCCCACATTCCTCTCCCCAGCCCATCTTCCTCCCAGTTCTCTCCATCCACCCACCTCCTACAACTACTTTGTTTCCCCTTCAAAGTGAGATTCAATCATCCTCCCTTGGGCCCTCCTTATTATTTAGCTTCTTTGGGTCATACAGGCTATTCATTTACTTGTTTAGTTACACCAAGATATTATTTGTGACTATTGTGAAGGGTTTTGTATCTCTGATTTCTTGCTCAGCTCATTTATCATTCCTATACAAGAAGGCTACTGATTTGTTTGAGTTAATTTTATATCCAGCCACTTTGCTGAAGTTATTCATTAGCTGTAGAAGTTCTCTTGTAGAATTTTTGGGATTGCTTATGTATATGATCATATCATCTGCAAAGAGTGATACCTTGACTTCTTCTTTGCCAATTTGTATCCCTTTGACCTCCTTTTGTTGTTTTATTGCTCTAGCTAGAACTTCGAGTGCTATATTGAATAGATATGAGGAGAGCAGGCAGCCTTGTCTTAACCCTGCCTTTATGTGATTGTTTTAAGTATCTCTCCATTTAATTTGATATTAGCTGTTGCTTTGCTGTATATTGCTTTTGTTATGTTTAGGTATGGGCATGAATTCCTGATATCTCCAATACTTTTAACATGAAGGAGAGTTGTATTTTGTCAAATGCTTTTTCAACATCTAATGAGATGATATGATTTTTTTTTCTTTGAGTTTGTTTATATAGTGGATTACATTAATGGATTTTTATATACTGAACCAACCTTGCATTCCTGGGATGAAGCCTACTTGTTTGTGGTGAATGATGGTTTTGATGTGTTCTTGTATTCAGTTTGCTAGAATTTTATTGAGGATTTTGCATTGATATTCATAAGTGAAATTTGTTTGAAGATTTCTTTCTTTGTTGGGTATTTGTGTGGATAAGGCTTCATAGAGGTTTTTTTTTTTTTTTTTTTTTTCGAGACAGGGTTTCTCTGTGTAGCCCTGGCTGTCCTGGAACTCACTCTGTAGACCAGGCTGGCCTCGAACACAGAAATCCGCCTGCCTCTGCCTCCCAAGTGTTGGGATTAAAGGCGTGTGCCACCACTGCCCGGCCCTTTCATAAAGATTTTTAAAGTATGTCTTTTTAATTCTCTGGATTTCTTCAATGGTCATTGTGATAGCCCCATTTTAATCCATAATTTTATTAATTTTTATCTATGCCTTTTAGTTAATTTGTATGGAGACTTATCAATCTTACTGGTTTTCTCAAAGAGTCAACTTTTTGTTTCATTGATGTCCTGTATTTGGTTTGTTTGTCTATTATTTATACCAGCCATGAGTTTGATAACTTCTAGTCATTTACTTCTTTTATTTATTCATTTTTATTTTCTTTATGCCAACCCTGGGTTTGTTATTTTTTGTCATCTACTCCTTTAGATCTACATTCATATATTACTTAGTTTTTTCTCTTATATCTTTAATATTCTTCTTTGTTTTGTGCTTTAATGTTTTGATTACTGCATGTCGTGTGGAATTTTTTCTGGCCCACCATGTTTGGTGTTCTGTATGCGTCTTGTACCATTAACAAGGTTCTTCCTCTTTAGTTTAGGAACATTTTCTATTTTGTTGAAAATATTTTCTATGCCTTTGACTTATGTTTCTTTTCTTATTCTATTCCTAATATTTATAGATTTGTTCTTTTCATAGTATTCCAGATTTACTGGATGTTTTATGCCTAGATTTTTCTAGATTTCCCATTTCTTTGATTGGTGTGTTCATTCTCTCTACCATCTCCCAATGGATTATCTCTTCCATCTCTTATACTCTTAGTTGAGGTTTAACTCTGAAGTTTTTTGACTTCCTAAGTTTTTTATTAACAGTTTTATTTTAGTTTGGGTTTTCTTTAGTGATTCTATTTCTATTTTGTGTCTTGAAGTGTTTTAATTATTCCATTCCACTGTGAGTGTTTTTACAAATTTCATTATGGAATATATTTATATCCTCTTAAAAGCCTTTGAACACATTGATAAGTTCAGTTTTGATAGTTTGTCTGAGGCTTATTATATTGGATTTCTAGGAGCCTACTGTATTATTTTAGGGTTCCTCAGTTTTTGCAGAGATATAATGTCTTTGCTGTCTATAGGGTGTGGGTGTGTGGATGTGGGGTGGGTGGGGGGTGTTAATGTCTACATATCTGGAGTTAGGATGATTAAGGGTTTCTAGGTGTTAATATCTGGTCTTGTCTTGTTGGTTAGATGTTTCATTCTTTCATTGCTGTTCACCTCTAAAGATCTTAAACAAGTGTGGTATCTGTAAAATCCCTGGTAGAGAGTTCTTCTATAGGTCTATCAATGGCGAAACAGAATAAAAATGAGTTAAGAGAATAGACTGAGATAAGTTGAGAGGAAAAGCCTAAGAAAACCAGTTCAGAGAAATAGGCTGAGTCCCCAGGGAGTGAAGGTGCAGTAAGAGTAGGGGCTCCTAAAAGTAGGCTGCAATAGGACAAATAATATGACTGTACAGACAGGGGTAAAATGGTGAACCCTGGATCTGTACAAAGAGGTGGAATCCCCAGTAAATGGAGTCAGAAATCAGGAGGGATACCTGAAAGCAGTTGCTACAGGACTGAGTCTGAGACAGGAAAATAATAAAGGAACATAGTGAAAAACTCCTGAGTCCCAGCCAATTGTTGCCACTGGGGTGCATGGTAGAAAGTATTTCTAGGTATAATCAGCTGCCACAAAAGAATAATGATGAACTATAATGGAAGGTTGAGAGGGTCCAAGGAAAAGAGCTAAGGTGAGTCCACACCAAGAAGCAAATCCCCAGGAAATGGAGGTACAGTGGGAGAAGGTACATGCAGCAAGGCTGCTACTTTGGAGGATGAGACAGAAGAGATCTCAATTGAGGATAGGAAAAAATAGTAAAAATCACCTACCTGAGACACAGAAAAGTATAGCCACTGGAGTCCATGGTACAAAGTGTTTCTGGATATCAGTGGCTAACACAAAAGAATGGAGTTAACTAGTAGGAAATAATCTGAGTCTGTCAAAGGGAAGCTAAGCTGGTTTCACACCAGCCCTGATTTCTAAATGTTAGCATATAGAACTATAAACTTCCCTCTTAGTTCTCATTTCATTCAATCTCACAGCTTTGGTATGTTTTAGTTCTATTTTATTCTATTTTATGAAAGTTTTAATTTTCTATCTTGTTTCTTCAAGCACTCATTCACTGTTCAATGGTGTGCTTAATCTCCAACATGTATATTCTGGAGCTTCACTTGTTGTTATGTAGTCTTATTTTATTAAGATCAGACAGAATAAAAAGAATTATTTCATTTTTCTGTATTTATTAGGCTCTTTAATTTTTTATTGGTTATTTTATTTTATTTACATTTCATATGTTATCCCCCTTCTCAGTTTCCCCTCCAAAAAGCCCCTATTTCATCCTCCTCCCCTTTGCTTCTATGAGGGTAGTTCCCCACCCACCCACATACTCCTGCCTCACTGCCTTAGCATTCCCCTATGCTGGAGCATTAAGCATTCACAGAACCAAGGGCCTTACTCCCATTTATGCCAGATACAGCCATCTTCTGCTACATATGCAGCTGGAGCCATGGGTCCCTTCATGTGTATTCTTTGGTTGGTGGTTTAGTCCCTAGGAGCTCTGGGGAGGTCTGGTTGGTTGATATTGTTCTTCCCATGGGGTTGCAAACCCCTTCATCTCCTTCAGTCCTTCCCCTAACTCCTCCATTAGGGTCTCCATGCTCAGTCCGATGGTTGGCTGCAATTAGTTACTTTTCCATTGCTGAGAAAAAAAATGCCATGACCATGGCAACATATAAAGGTAAGTGTTTAATTGTCTTATGGCTCCACAGGATTAGAGTTGTCTTAGTCAAGGTTTCTATTCCTGCACAAACATCATGACCAAGAGGCAAGTTGGGGATGAAAGGATTTATTCAGCTTACACTTCCACATTTCTGTTCATCACCAAAGGAAGTCAGAACTGGAATTCAAGCAGGTCACGAAGCAGGAGCTGATGCAGAGGCCATGGAGGGATGTAACTTACTGGCTTGCTTGCTTCTCCTGGCTTGCTCAGCTGGCTTTCTTATAGAACCCAAGACTACCAGCCCACAGATGGTACCACTCACAAGGGGCCCTCCCCCCTTGATCACTAATTGAGAAAATGCCTTACAGCTGAATATGTAGGCATTTTCTCAACTGAAACTCCTTTCTCTGTGATAACTCCAGCTTGTGTCAAGTTGACACAAAACCAGACAGTACAAGAGTACATGATGACAATGCAAAGGCATGGTTGCAGGAACAGCTGTCTTACTTGGGGTTTCCTTGCTGTGAAGAGACAATATCCATGACTAAGGCAATCTTATACAGGCAAACATCTAATTGGGCTGGCTTACAGTTTCAAAGGTTCAGTTCATTACCATCGTGATGGGAAGCATGACTGTGTACAGACAGACATGGTGCTGGAGAAGGAGCTGAGAGTTCTACATCTTGATTCATAGGCAGGAAGAAGGAGACTGGCTTCCAACGGCAGCCAGGAATTGGCTCTCTTCCTCAGGCAGCCAGGAAAGGACTCTTCCACATTGGGAGTAGCCTGAGCATAGAACCTCAAAGCCCAACACCACATTCCTCTAACAAGGCCACACCACTTCCAATAATGCCACACCTACTAACACTCCCACTTCCCATGGGCCAAGCATATTCAAATGGTTACAACAGCTAAGAGCTTACGCCTCCACCTATAAGGAGACATAAAGCATAGTAGGAATGGCATGAGTCTTTCAAAACCTCGAAGCTATTCATACCCCAGTGACATAACTTCTCCAAAATTTTGACAGCTCCTAATCCTTCCTAAACAGTTCCACCAACTACAGAAACAAGTATTCAAACATAAAATCCTGGGAAGTCCTCATCAAATCCCTCCCCTTGGAACTCAAAGAACAATGCTGAAGAGAAGTCAAAAAGACTGTAAGAACCAAAGGGGATGGATGACACCAAGGAAACAGTGTCTTCAAGACACAACAACAGATATACATATGAATTCACAGCAACTGTGGCAGTATGCATAAGGCCTGCATAGATTCAAGCCAGGTGTGGTCCCAGTGCTGCGAGGAGAAAAGGGACAGGAGCTCCCATACCTAACCAATAAGTTATCTCCAATTGACAACTGCCTATAAGGGAAAAATTAGTTTTGTACAATGGAGTCTCACTGGGTATATAAACTTAACATAGGCCTCATGCTTAGTAGTAGGTGGCCAAAAAAAAAAATGCTATGGTGTTTTTCTACAGGTTTTTTGTTGTGGTTGTTTGGTTGGTTTTTTGATTTTTTTGTTTTTTGGGGTTTGGGGTTTGTTTGTTTTGTGTTGGGAATTGGTTCCAATGCTTTGTCTTATTTTGACTTCCAAAAGCCAGGATTCCAGACCTGAAGGTCCCTGCCCCCAGCATGCTTCAATTGATAATAAAGAATTGCCATGCAGCTAATGGGTGGTCAGGGAGATGGGGTGGGACTTTGAGACTGCGTGGGCAAGGGACCAAGGGAGAGGGGGGAGACAGATGAAACTTAAAGGCCCACTAGCATGTAAGAATCTAGGAAAGTGGCCCTAGAGGCCACTTCCCCAATTGATTCTGGGGTAGCAGAGATGGTTATATATTTTAAAAGACGTTAACTCAGGAGTACCAGAGGGAAATGTTTGCTAGCCATGGGGAGGTTTGGCAGGAGCCATAACGGGACAAGCTAATAACTAGCAGGTGATCATCCTGAAATGGCCTGCTTTGGATTATTATATAATCTGTGACAGGTGAGCCCTTATTAAGCAAGGCTGTAAGGGATTCATTTTGGGAAAGACCTGCTATTAATATGTGCTTCCTGTTATTATTAAACATATATAACAATCACTAAGAAGTAGCACACCCCTTTGGAGCAGATCTCTGCAGACCCATGAAGATGTACTGTCTTGTAGTGATGCCATTTAGACAAATAGATGACTTAAGTCTTAATGATGATCATACAAGAATTCCTAAAATTATATCAGTGATTATTAAGCTCTTTTATAGTGGGACTGCTATTAGGTCCTTTTCTGATAGTCAAAACTGCAATGAGAACTCTGCTAGTCTCCCAAATGTCACCAGTTAATTGCTCTTAGATAGTAACCAGACTTTCTTCTACTCATAGCACATTCCAAGAGGTTGTAAAACAATTAACCAAAGGTCATAAAAAGGGAACTAACAATTAATTATTGGTTCTAGGACAGAAAATAAAATATTGACTTGATTTATCTATACAAACTTCACTAATAAACTTAGCTATGGTTTTAAACCTTCAGTGAACCTGTGGAGCTGAGACAGGTGATAGATGTTTAGCCAGATAATTACTCCTAATGGATATGCGTGTAAACATTTTCTGTTGTAAATTTCTATTTCGATTTATGATTTGATTTTTTGTGTGAACTTGTGATGAACTTTGTAACATATGATCACGTATTCTGAGAGATGTTTAAGTGCTGAGGACAAAGAGAAGGCTGGGACTGAGCTGAGAGGAACTGAGCTGAGAGGGACTGAGCTGAGAGGGACTGAGCTGAGATGGACTGAGCTGAGATGGGCTGAGCTGAGATGGACTGAGCTGAAAGGAACTGAGCAGAGGAGAAGTTTTTAGACAGAACACTTTTTTAGACAGAACTGTACCCAAGAAGAACTTAGAAGTATAGGCACAGCATTGGGAGAAAAAGACATTGAGAGTTAGAGCATTGTTGTGACATCAGAGCCGGAGGAGAGAGCAGGATTAGAAGGAGAATGCAGAGTGGAATAACTGAGAAACTATAGGTAACATAAAAAAAAAAAAACTAAGAGAGCAATGTGCAGAATGCAGAGGGAAAGAGGAAAAAAGAAGAAGCTTCAGAGAGCAGGAGGAGCAGGCAGGCTTCACCTTACCATGGGACAGAACAGGTCCCAGGGTAAGGACAAGGCAGGCTCAGTCTTATTAAAAGGAACAAAGCTTTATTCTTGCAAATGTGGGTTAATTTATTTAGCATTAAAAGGGTAGAAACTTTTTCTTTTTCTATGCAATAAAGATTGGAGCTCATTTTTCATCCAGAATGAGTTCTTTCTTTCTGCACTGGTGCTTGGTCTTTTGCTCCATATGCATATGTAAGTATGGATGTGTGTGTATGTATGTATGTAATTGTGAGAATGCATGCATAAGTGTGAGTAAGTATGAAATTGTGAGAATGCATGCAAATGGGTCCAACTGGTTTAAATGGAAATGTATAAATGAGCTTCCATGAATCTGTATATGAACTTATGCAAGTTTATGCATCTTTGCTTATGTAAAAGTTTTTCCTTCTATGAGTGTTATTCTCTTCTCCTGTTTCAATAGAAGTTTATTGTCCCGCGCACCTCTCGCCAGCAAGAAGACGCGCGACACGCAGGCTTCGTCTGTAGTTCAGCTTTATTTAGCCATTGATAGAGAAGGAAGAAGAACCCCGGGGCCCCAAAATGGCGCTGTTATATAGCCCCCGAGGCAGCATGTCCTCCACTGATTGGCGCGCCCCGGGAGTGGGCGGTGATTAGTCATGTACACCCATAATGCGCTTCGGGGGTTTACCCGCGCTATCCGTAAGTTTCCTTAGAGCGACAGC
>CM052708.1:64989600-65008378 GCA_028551405.1 Uromys caudimaculatus | reverse complement strand
CCCCGGGAGTGGGCGGTGATTAGTCATGTACACCCATAATGCGCTTCGGGGGTTTACCCGCGCTATCCGTAAGTTTCCTTAGAGCGACAGCGGAGGTCAGCGCCTTCTTGTAAAGGCGAATACTCTAACCGCTCCTTACAGTTTATTGCTCCAAACTTCCCTCTAGTCAGACAAGCAAGAGGTATCTGGACAAAAGGGAAAAGGCTCTAGTAGTTAACCCTTTACTTAATCTCCTGCCATTTTAGGATGAGGTGCTAAGTGCCAGAGACTGCCCTTTCTGGCCTCAGAGAATCACAGAAGGCATGTCAGCTACAGTAGCTTAGTAATTTAGACTTAGATAAGTAAACTTATTATACACCAACCCTAAATATCTCCTAAGACCAAGTCTTACCCTCCACCGATGCTCTTTCCCCTCTGCTGCCTCAAGAAGAACCAACAAGAAGGAAGAACCCCCTGCCAGGGCTAGCCTCAGGCAGAGGTTTAGAAGTGCCCAAGCATTGAGCTCGTCAAGGTATATTGAAACTAGCTGGTGTGTGTCTTTCATTCATGAATCCAGAGAGCTCTTGGGCAGGAGCAGCAAGCACACCACCCACCAGGACCCAAAACATTTTAACTAATTTACCACTACAGATAGTATCCAATGTGTCTGGCAAGAACTCACTATTAAAAATTATTTAGAGATTCTCAGATGGAATATACATATGCCATGATGTTAGATTAGGATTCGGAGAGAATTGGCTTTTTAGCATGCTTCAGACTTTGTCTGAGCTCCAAGGGGATTTGTTTCCATGGTTCAGAACAATACAAAGAGCTTGGGCTTAGATGTGCTGGGAGCCCCTGCTGTGCGAAGAGACAGACTGGCTGCTTAGAGGCAGAGATTCAGATGGTAGATGCTGCCTGCCTCCTACAAACAAAAACTCAAAAGATAAAGACAAATAAAATTTGAATTAATCATTTTTAAGGATAGAAGGGAACACAATGATAATTGTTTAAATATTCTTAAAGATACATGGGATAAAGAAATCCTGGCCTTTGATCACAAATGTAGGAAATAAAGGCAAGGAGAGAGAACAGAATGAATAAGAAAACGCACTAAAGAAAATTTGAAAAAGTCTATGCCAGGGCAGCTCTCAGGATCTTCAAACATGGTCTACATGAATTTCTGGGATTATTCAGCCCAGTGTGACAAAACTTAGAGCCTAGAAATAGGCTTATACAGTAAGTAGAAGGGAATTTATTTAAAGTTAAATACATAAATGAATAAATACTTTGAGGCTTTTGATCTTAAATTGTAGGTTAGAAGCAGGAGATAAATAACCTAAACCTATCTCAGATAGTAGAAACTTAGGCCTTGATCTCACTATTTAAAATTGTGTAAGAACAAAACAAGAGATAGTAGAGGAATACTATCTCAACAGATGATATTTGTTTAGATTGTATTAATTGTTTTGAATTGTTTTAATTATCAAAGTAAAGATGATTATAAGTTTGGTATTTATGATATTAAAAATCCTCTGGGAGGGAGGTCAAGCTCTTAATTTAATTCATATTATACTTTAACACTCTGGGGAGCCTTAGCTTACCGGAGACACCCCCCACACCCCCAGTGAACACCATGGAGTCGGGAATCGATACAAAAAGCAAGAGGAATTTATTGTTCCAGCATGCTGGGGTCACCCAGAACACCAAGGAGGGCCACATGCAGCCCATTCAGTGAGCTTTTATAGCTTTTAGAGCAGCAGCCATTAGGCACAATGTGATTGGCAGAACAGAGTGTGACTTTTAAGCTGATTGGTCTTTAGGGAATGAGGTAGTAGGGGCTTAATCAGCCCCTCCTTTCCAGCCTGCATGCTCTCTAACCTGTCTTTTCCAGGAGGGGAGGGGTGCCTATGTGCTCAGGGGGTCTGGTGGAATTTTCCAAAGTTCCTGAGCTGACCTCTTCAATACCTCTAATGATTTCTGGTTACTGGACCAAGGACATGCTATTTTGGGAGACAGGCTCTATATTTGTGTTGACAGGAAAGAAAAAAAGGCTTTGGATCCCTTCCAGAGTGATATGGATCAGGTATGATAGGAGAAGAACCCCTGAAGGTCTTGGCTACAGAATGGAAAAATTCAAGAAAATCAAACAGAACAGGTAACTTAACCTGCTGATTCCTCAACATGGGAAGAGCACAATAACTGGCTTAGACATAAAAATGTTTCTAGAGCCGGGCAGTGGTGGCGCAAGCCTTTAATCCCAGCACTTGGGAGGCAGAGGCAGGTGGATTTCTGAGTTCGAGGCCAGCCTGGTCTACAGAGTGAGTTCCAGGACAGCCAGGGCTACACAGAGAAACCCTGTCTCGAAAAACAAAAGTGTTTCTAGACAAAACTTCAGCTAAATTTAAACAATAAATCTTGTTGGTTATGGAATCCTTAATAATCTTCATGCCTTCCTTGATATCGCACAAATGAAGGTTTATTACAATTGTTTATTGATCTAATTAACTCATAAAAAGACAGTTCTCTTCACCTGCTCAAAGAAGGAACAAAATTCATCCTTAACTGATCTGTGCACCTTGCACAATCCATACCAATATCTTAATTGTACTAAAATTTTGGTTATGAGATTCATATGTTACAGAATATACAGCTTTGACAATATTCATTCTTGGGATGCTGAAATGACCTGCTATTCCAGCCCCCTACCTCCTGAAGCTGTTTCCAGAGAATTACTTCCAAAACAGCTTCAGGAATAACTGATGATTCCAGATGACCTTACTTAATCCAGCCTTTCAGACAGATCCAATCAGAACTTCAGTCAAATCCTGAGCCTTCTAAGCATACAGAGACTGGATAACAGATGCTAAAGCTAGCTTTCTTAAGTCTAACTGATTTTTCTAATTGTCCTATCCCTCCCCACCCCTTTAAAGAATTTCTCATGGCCCCTACTCAGCAGGAAGAAGTTGTGGAGAGCTGTCATCTTGATCCCTTGGGATTGGGTGTCTGGTTATGGTTATTTTATAAATTATAGATAGGTTATCATTTTAAGGGATAATTTGAAAATTCATAGTTTTGAACAAGAAGGAAATCACATGGATTACTAAATTTATTCTTACGCAAAGCATTACATAACCACAATCTTACATTGGTAGAAATCTTTATAATTGATACAAATTGAAGTTATAATTTTACATTGGTACAGAATTTATGGATTGATACTGATTAAGGTTTTCAATTATGTAAATTTCTTATATTGATACAAAATTTGAAATTAATATTGTTACTCTTAGATAGGCATTGTGCATAGGCAACTCATGTAAGAATACAAGGCTTATACCCAGTCCTTCTAACAACTGCTATGACAAACTGTTTAGGATGATTAAGTAACACAAGTTAAGGGCCAGGTAATAAACTCATGGTCATATTAGATTCTGATCTAATTATATTGAGGTGCTTTCTACAATATTCAAATAGAAACAGCTTAGAGTAGTCAAGGTTCAACAATTCAGATATACTTTATATAGCTAGATAGTCTTCAAAAACATGAGAAATACACAGAATATAATATTTAATATTAATTCATTATTAAAGATCATTTGACTAGAGACATATCTGCTCCTAACAGTACCCCCTTCTTGGTTCAAAACAGAAATTGGCCATCAAAACCTCCATATAGAGTTGCTCCAGTTATGACAAAATAGCCACTGGACAAAAATTACCCTATTCATTTACAGACAAAAAATATTGTCCAAGAAAGGACACACAATGCAGGATAGTCAACACATTAGGTCTGCCAATACAGAGTAAACAAGTCCTTCATAGTTCCTGATTCATTTCAAGGTCAGTCCAATGGTTCTGGGCCAGAAGGCTGAAGACTGAAGTTCCAATATTTTGAGGAATGAGGAACTATCCAAGTAGTCAGCTGTCTCTACAAATTGGTTAAGTTTTGGAAGCTATGTTTCATGCTTCCTGCATCTTCAGATAATATTTAATTATTCTTGGATTTCTGACAGTGTTGGAGACTAATTATACTCTCATAATCAAACTCAAGTTGTTTAACATTAAGGAAGATGATATAGAAAAGATAGTTTTCAGATGGTAATACAAATTAAGTTCAAAACATGATTCAGATATAGATTTGTAAACTCTTTAAGTCAGGATAAATAGAAAAGTACTTAATCTAACTGACAAATATGATGGACTGGATGTTAATTGTATATAATACTTTGCAATTTACATAATTGTTATGGTTATGCTCAATTTGTATCTGAGATAAAAGCCTTTTTTATTAATTTGGACAGAAAGGATGAGATGTTGGGAATGAGTTCTAACGCTTTGTCTAATTTGGCTCCCAAAAGCCACAATTCCAGACCTGAGGGTCTCTGCCCCCAGCTGGCTTCAACTGATAATAAAGAATTGCCATACAGTCAATGGGTGGTCAGGGAGACAGGGCAGAACTTTGAGATTCTAAGGGCAAGGGACTGAGGGAGAAGGGGAGACAGAGAATCACCATGGTTGGAAGCAGAAAGATGAAACTTAAAGGCATGCCAGCATGTAAGAATCTTGAGTCTGGGGTAGCAGAGAAGAATACAGATTTTTAAAAGGTGTTAATTCAGGAATACCAGAAGGAAGTGTTTGTTAGCTGCAGGGAGGTTTAGAAGTGCCAGCCACTGAGTGAGCCAAGGTATATCAAAATTAGCTGATATGTGTGTCTTTCATTCATGAATCCAGAGAGCTCTTGGGCAGGTGCAGCCCACCAGGAGCCAAGGCAGTTTAACTAATTCACTGCTACAGCTTGGTGTCACATTTGGTTTATTTGGACATTTTTATCTTGCTGGTCTTTTACTTGTGTATTATGGTTTCATATTTTGTGATTTGAGGTGTGGGGGGTGTTTCTCATGCTTTTTCTTTTGACTATTTTTTAGTCCTTTTTCTTTCCTTGTTTGTTTTCTAAAGAAAGTGAAAAAGAAGGCATGGAGCTGAATCAGTGGGGAAGTAAAGATGATCTGGGAGCAGACAGAGGAAGGAAAACCATAATAAAATGTGTTATATAACTGGAAATGAATTAATGAAAAAAGAAAACATGAAAATAATAAAAGTAGATTAAAATCCAGATGATAGTATTAGATCATCATCTGGCTCCCTGCTAACTTTTTCAGTGGCCTCTGTGTGTGGCATGATAGCATGGTAATGGAACATTTTCATGTCAATTGCCTCTATATTAAGAATTAGAATTTTTAGAAACTTCTTTTTAAGGTGTTAATAAGTACACATTTTATCTTAGGAAGTGAATTTTTAAATTATATCTTCTAATTAATTATGTTAGAGGAGTACATGCCACTGTACACAGGCAGAAGACAAAGGACAACATGTAGAGTAGGTTTCTCCTCTCCACTTCATTGTCCCTGTAGATAGAAATCAGGTCAACAGACTTGTAGCAAGCCACTTTGCTACTGAGCCCCTCCTCTGGACATGGAAATGGTTCTAATAGTCATCTGAAGATAAGTCCATATTCTTGTACAAAAGCTTCACTTCTTTCTTCTTTTTGCCTAGATTCTAAATAATGTCTCTTTTCCCAGTTCTAGCAATTGAACTAAAACAAATTTTTTTATTTCCAGTATATATAATGTCTATGTTGGAACCAGAAGGCTAGTTTTAGTTCTCAAATTGCAAATACTAATCTAAACACATCTATAAACAAACAAGGTTAACTTCGTTGTCTTGTTACAATGATGAACGGGGTGTAAGATAAAAGACCATGTGTGCCTGAGTAGGAAACCATCTCACATAAAAATCACACTTTATTAAGGCTTTGAAAAATACCACTGGGTGTGGGAAACAAATTCAAAGGTTGGCGAGGCAGTACACAGCTGTAATCCTAGTACTTGAAATATGGAGGCAGAGGAATCAGATCTCTACAAGATCATCCTTAGTTAGAGAATGAGGTCGAGGCTAGCCAGGGCCTCAGGATACCCTGTCTCAAAAAAAATAGAACAAAGAGTAAAGATAACTGAATGAATTAACATGTCATGATACATCTCCAGTTTATTCTTTATTAGAACATGTAAGTATGTCACAGCTTTGACTCATATATCTTTGACAATTCTCATTCCTAACAGAACTTTCCTCAG
Source organism: Uromys caudimaculatus (assembly GCA_028551405.1). Classification (NCBI taxonomy): domain Eukaryota; kingdom Metazoa; phylum Chordata; class Mammalia; order Rodentia; family Muridae; genus Uromys; species Uromys caudimaculatus. The sequence continues at coordinate 65,002,265 of CM052708.1, read as the reverse complement.
AGCGAGTTTCATGTCCTTGTTACGGAGGCTATAAATCAGAGGATTAAAGAGAGGAGTCATTGCAGAGTATACAAGTGTAAGGATCTTCTGCATCAAAGTTGAAATGCCATATGAAGGACTCATGTACATTATCATTACTGTCCCATAGAACAGTGACACCACAACTAAATGGGAACCACAAGTAGAGAAGGCCTTTCGCCGGCCAGCTGCAGAAGGAACCTGAAAAACAGCCCTGAGCAACAAAATATATGACCGAAGAATGTATGCAATAGTGAAAAACAGGAAAAAGGAATTTTGGACATAAAAGATAAATTCGGTAATAGGAGCTGGGGCACAGGACAAAGCCATCAATGGCTCCATGTCACAGAGGAAGTGATCAATGATATTAGAGCCACAGAAGGGAAGTTGGGAGATGGAGAGGACAGGGAATGGATACCCAAGGAATCCAATGAGCCAGCATGAAGATACCAGAATGCAACAAAGCCTCCTAGTCATGATGACAGGGTAATGTAATGGGCGGCAAATGGCCAGGTACCTATCATAAGCCATTACTGCCAGAAAAAAACATTCAGTTGAACCCAGCGAAAAGAAGAAATAGAACTGCAGGAAGCACCCTGAAAATGAGATGGTCTTGGTCTTAGACAGAATGTTGGCTAGCATGTTAGGAACAGTGGAGGAAACATACCAGATTTCAAGGAAGGCAAAATTTCCCAGGAAGAAGTACATGGGGGTATGTAGACGGGAGTCACATCTTACTGCACAGATGATGGCTCCATTCCCCAACAAGGTCAACACATAAAACACCAAAAACAACACGAAGAGGAAAACTTGTGTCTTCCAGGAACCAGGGAATCCCAAGAGAACAAATTCAGTTACATGTGTTGCTGATGTGTTCATGGCATCTAAATATCTGAAGGAGGGAAAAGATGAGTTTAACCCCAATTCCCTTGCTTTCAACATATCTGAAGGTCTTTATGAGTATTGAACTTAAGTTCTACAGGAAAAAACAAGAATATTCTAAAAGTAGATGGAACCAATCCTATCTTATCTTGTATTGAGTCTGTTTCTATAGCAATGATATAAACATTTTCTTTTCTCCTTGGTCCTCCTGAGACAGGAGTCAAAAGAGATCTGGGTAATTAGAGATAGCTATGGTGAAGAACATTGATCATCCAGACACAAATAGCCCCAAATAGCCCTACATTACGATTTCCCAGCACTAACTTCTATACTATAGCACTTATAGAGTCTATGGCCTTTCAGTAAATGCATCAGTCCATTGCCAAGTCTGGAACCAGAAAGAAGAGAGTCATCTTGTGCCTTTACTTCATCACCCCACCATTCATTTTTGATGACATAAAAGCCCCTAGGCCCTGGGGCTTGAACAGTTTTTCACCTTACAGTCCCTTTCATCTGCATGTATTTCTCATCTAAGAAATTTTCACTAAGAAATCTGCTGGCTGAGTGATCTTCTTCTTGAGTTTGTAAACTTCATTGTTCTTAGTGAAACACAATCCTGAGTTCATGAAATGTGCTAACAGTTTGGGCTACTCATTTATGATTCCACAAACCACACCAAAAACTATGTCAACCAGATCTTTCTCCTCTTTCCTCATAAATTGTGATGGCATTCCTCAAATGCCTCGTGGGCACGGTTGTCATTTAAAAGCATCTTGTGAAGCAGCTGGCCTTAAGAGTGATCTTATGTATCTTCATGGCTACCTCTGATCAACTGAGGACCTCTTGCACATCATTCTCTTTCCAATTCATCTCCAGTTGGGAATTATGCTCAAGGACTGACAGATCCTGGCTGATACTACATCTTAGTGGATGACTGAAGGTATTACACCAGGACCCAGATCCAAATTGATTTTCTATAAAGATGTCTCCACTCTCTCAGCATGCTCCTCATGGAGAAAAAGCATACTGCAGAGACTCCAAAAGCATCTACTCTCTTGGTGGCCTGAACAAGGTGGGCTGTATCTGAGTGCCTGGAGCATTTTCTGTCTCTAGCTAAAATGTGGACTAGCATGAAAGGGAGCGACTCCTTCCACTTCCCTTCTCCAGTAACAGATAAGGAACCTGGGAATTAGATTCTCAGACTGCGGACTCAAGCTGTCCTTGTTGCCTCACACAATAAGAAATGGAGTATACGGCAGGTCCTACCCATACGATCTAGACATCTTGTGGTTCTGCCTCTCTCCACGCACTCCTCTCCAATATAAGCATGACCTCCTTTTTCACACTTCCTCCCTATGCCTGCCTGTCGCTCACAACATTGCTTTTCTTAATTCTTGAGCACAAAAAATAAGATAAATACAATCATCCTCAATGAAACAATTTTATAAAAAGTATGTCTCTTTATTGTAATTAACAGACAAAAAAAATCACAAAGATAAATTAAGGTAGCCACTCAAAGACATTCGTGCTCTGTTCTAAACTTTGTACATCTCAATGAGCTTCATATAGTTAAAACAGCCATTTTGAAGCTGTGGTGGTTCACATAAGGTTTCAAATTTCAATGTCAATTATATTTTTATACACTTATCCACCACAAAAAGAATACCATGACAAATAGAACATAGAAGTATAATTAACTTTCTACCTCTTTCTCCATTCATGTATCTTTCCTTATTATCTACTGTTATTATCTATTATTACCCTACCTTGTTCTCCTTCTAAATGCAGTACTATACCCACACTTACAGTTGTTTACAGGTATACACACATACACACACAGAGACATGCAAGCGTGTCTGTGTGTGTGTCTGTTTACATTAAGCTAGGATCCACATATGAGGGAGAACCTGAGGTTATTTTTCTTTCTGAGACTGGGTTGCCTTATGTAATATGATACTTTCTTATTTAATAATGTACTTCTTATTCAATATTATACTTTCTAAGTTTATCCATTTACCTGCAAATTTCATGATTTCATATTTCTTTATAGCTGAATAATCTTCTACTCTGTATATGTGCTATCCTTCCATCATCTATATATCTGTTGAGGGCATTAAAGTTGCTTCTGTTTCCTTGATAAGATGAATAGAGCACCAACAAAATAGATGTGCAGACATCTTTGTTGTAGGGTATGGAGTTATCTAGGCATATGCCCAGGAGTAGAATAGCTGGTTCACATGGCGGTTGTATTTTGAATTTTTTGAGGAACATCCAGACCAAGTTCCTTAATACACAGTATTAATTAATACCCCAACCAGCAGTGAATAGTCACTCCTCTTTCCCCACATTTTCTCCAACATCTGTGGCCAAATATCCTGACAATAGCTTTCTAACCAGGGTACAGTGCTGTATCATAGTAGTTTTATTTTGCATTTCCCTGATGACTAGGGATGCTGAACACTTTTTAAGATAATAAATAGTTACTGGACTTTTGTGTTTCTTCTTTTGAAAACTGCCTGTTGTGTTCTTCCATTTGTTCATGAGTATTTTTATTTTGTTGGTATTTAATTTCTGTAGTTCTTTGAAATTGTGGATATCAGCCATCCGTTTGAAAAATAGTAGGTAAAGATTTATGTCCATGCTATGGACTATCTATTTGCTTTGATGACAGTTTCTTTTGCTGTGCAGAAAATTTTTGACCCCGTGTAGTCTTATGTGTTGGTATTTGGGGCTGGTTCCTGTGCTACTAAAGTTCCGATCAGAAAGCTCCTGATGCCCCAACACCTCAAAGAGTCTTCCTTATGCTTTCATCTAGCAGTTTCAGTGTTTGTGGTTTTAAGTTTAAAATAATAAGAGTCAGTTTATTCTGGAGCCAATTTGAGTGACCATGGCCTGGCACCACAGATACAGGTTACACCAAATTACATGTTACAATATGGAAGCACTTTCACAAATTTTTTTCTTGTTTTCAGAACAGAGAAAATTATAAATCAAAGCAAGGTTAAAATACATTGGTGCATGCATCAGTGAGACATGTACACTGAGATGGGAGAAGTTTTCCTATAGGACAAAGATGCTGTCTGATGACATTCTGGGCTTTTGGATTGGTCAAAGATACTCACCTGATTAAGTAAATAGATTCTAAAAGGTTTTTACTTATTGCCACAGGTGTTAGTTCTGACACAGAAATCAAGGAATGGCTGTTCTACAGGGCCATAGCTTAGCCCAAGATAAGATAATTAGCCTCTGGACTTGCAACATTCCAACCTCTCCAGAGTACTAACTTTTTTTCATTTATTGAAAATAGATTATTTTTAATATGAAACATTCTGAATATGGTTTCCCATCTCCAGCTTTTTCAAGATAACCAACTTTCTACCCATCCAAACATACTCCCTTTCTTTATCTCTCTCTAATCAGAAAAGAAGTGGTCATCTAAAAAATACTAAAAACAAAATAAGTTAAATCAAAAAAGACTAGAATAGGACAAAACAAACAATAAAAATAGCCAAGGCACAGGAAACACAGATAGATGTAGAGACACACATGTTCACACAGACAGGAATCCCATACAAACATAAAAACAGAAACCATAATGCATACACAAAGGAAAGACCTGAAGGTTAAAAAAAAAACTGAATAAAAAATGAATAAAAAAAATACCCTGCCTAATCACCAAAGACAAAGAATCTCCAAAAATGCCATGCAGTTTGGCATTTGGTTGGCCATCTACTGTTGGGCATAGAGCCTGCCTTGAGAGTGATCTGTGTACCCAGTAAGACTTAAATTAATGTCTTTGATCCATTTCAGGTTGACAGTTTTTAAAACAGAGGGAATATACTTACCCACAGAACCCTAACCTCTAAAGGAAAATGATACATCACAGACACTCTGCTCCTCTTACAAAGGACATACGTCTGTTCTTTGGTCCTAGATAACTTCTTCTGCCTGTGGTCATCTAGTATTCCTTTAACTAGCCTCTTGTACAAAATGGTCTCAGAAGGTCCCCAAAAACTATTAGAGCCCCTAATTCCTGCCAGAGAGCATTCTTATGCCTAAAAAGAAAGCCCTAGTCTCCACCAATCTGGCTCTGGTTCTGCTGGATTCTAGATTGACTCATCTTTACTTAGACACTAGATAGGGCTATGTCCTGGGCCTACAATGTTATGATATAGCCTGAGACACACGTATTGCCTCTATTCCTAAATAGCTGGAAAGGACTGTTTCAGAATGACCTGCCTGCTTATCAAATTTTATCTTATCTTTGGTTGGAACTGTTCTTTTCCTCTCTCTCTCTCTCTCTCTCTCTCTCTCTCTCTCTCTCTCTCTCTCTCTCTCATCTCTACCTCTCTCTATCTATCTTTTTAACTTTATTTTTTCTTAGAATGTATTTATTTTCTTTTAGGTGTCAGTGTTTTGCCTGCACTTGTGTATGAGCACCATGCGTGTATGCAGAAGGTCAGAAGAGGGTCCCCTTTAACTGGAGTGACAGATAGCTGTGAACCACTATGTGGCTGCTGGAAAATGTACCTAGGTCCACTGCAAGAGTAACAAGTCCTCTTGCCTACTGAGCCACCTCTCCTAGTTTAATTCACAAAACTATAAAACTGGTGACCTACCTTCATTGTATAACTAAATATACCATTTGTGAAAGCCTCGTTTAGCTTACCAGACACTCTGTGTTCTATCCCTCCAGCCTCTACGCTACCGTGTTGCTTCCTCACAAACCACTGACCTTCTTACAGATGCCATTTCATAACCCAGCTACTTCCATCTCTGCTTCCCTGGGAGCAGAAGAAAGTCTTGATGATTACAGCTGCTACTCTAACCTCCATTTAACACACAGAAAAGCAAGCTGGTCTCCACTGTGGTGTTTTCACAAGGATGATTCAGAAGTCTCCAACTATTAGCTGTGGAACACAGGAGCAAACTTGGCACCACATAGCTGAAGCTTGGTGCCCAGGGGCTGGAACCTTTGACAAGGACTGGACTTTAATCACCCAGCACTACCCTTATTTGCATATCACTTATTTACATAGCATAAATAATATAACTGGAAATTACATGCACAGTAGCTCTGACCAACCTCCACTGCCCTTCTTCACAAAGAACAAATGCTATGCCAGGAGCCTATACAGAGAAATTCACCCAAATAATAAAAGTACTATTCAAAGGCAGAGACTCCTTCATTCCGATGCATTATTCCATGCTATAAACGTTACTTTTATTACTTCTGAAGCTGTCATTATCCTCTGGCCTAAAGCGTTCCTAGACCATACTAGTTGTCTAGCTAGCATACCAAAAATTAACTTTTTATATATGTTTTTATATATTAAGTATAATACAGTCCCACCTAGATGAAATGAAAAAAATTGAGATTCTTCTATTTTTCTCTTTTTGAGATTTATTTTTATTCTTAATTATGTATATATTTATATTCCTATGTGGGTTTGTGAAGGTCCCTGGGAGGCTACAATAATCAGAGGTAGGTCAAACCTGGAACCTCTGGAAGAGCAGTAAGTGTTTTTCAGCCACTCCTTGGTGAACTTTAAGGTGAAAGAAATGAAGGTGAATTTATAAAGGGATCTCAGATGAAAGAAAGGTAGATTTTCTCGCATTTTATCTGGTGGAATTACTTTTTGTGGAGAAAGTGAAAGGCCATTTTCAAATATTTAGACAGTAAATTATGTATCAATGGCAAAAATAATTGAACAAATAAAATGTGCAACTATACATATTTATGCAGTAGTAGTCTTAGAATTAGTTAATATTTAAATAACATGATGAAAAGTCTTCAAAAGGCTTAAGAGGCACTCAGTGGTGAACAGCACATACTGCTCTTGTAGAAGACCTGAGTTCAGTTCTCAGCACCCAACTTGTGCAGCTCACAAGTACCTGAAACTTTAGTTCCAGAGGTCTCTGGAGCTTCTAGTATCCACAGGCACCTGCACTCACGTACCCACCTTCCTTCTTATGGCATACACTGACAGCACCTGTAATTTATTCTTCCTACTGCTGTGCCCTATAAGAGATTTATGAACAACAACACTGTTTTTTTCTGGAAGCCTTTGGGAAAAATGTAGATAGGTAATAGAATGTCAAGGAGAGAATGCTGAACTGAAAAAGAGTGATCAATTTTCATATGAATGCAACAGACTGGCTCAGCAGCAAATTATCATACTCCCATATTCTTGAAGTTCTGAAGTTACTTTTTTATTATATTATATTTTTTGTTTAAAACAAAGTTTAAACTTAAATATATTTTGATCATATTCTTTCTCTCTCCCAGGTCCTTCCAGATCCTCCTGCACTCCATATCCTCCCAACTTTTAGTTCTTTCTCAAAAATTAAACACCCAGTACAGAAATGAAACCAAGAAAACAAAATAAAACCATGCTCAAAAAGAAAACTTCGCTGGGCAGTGGTGGCACATGCCTTTAATCCCAGCACTTGGGAGGCAGAGACAGGCAAATTTCTGAGTTCGAGGCCAGCCTGGTCTACAGAGTGAGTTCCAGGACAGCCAGGGCTATACTGAGAAACCCTGTCTCAAAAAACCAAAAAAAAGAAAAGAAAAGAAAAGAAAAGAAAAGAAAAGAAAAGAAAAGAAAAGAAAAGAAAAGAAAAGAAAAGAAAAGAAAAGAAAAGAAAAGAAAACTTCAAATTTTTTACCAAATTAAAGCAAACAAAAATACTGTGGAGTCCATTATATGTTGATCAACTATTCTTGAACATAAGCCTGATCTGGAGTAGTATAAATATCCGATGTCCTCTACTAGTAGAAACTGATTTTCTCTCCCGCAAAAGGCATAAATGACCACTCAGTGGTTAACTTCTACCCCAGTGACTAGGTTTCCTGAAGTTACTTTCAAGTATTTTGGTAGAGTGAAATTTCTCCCACTTCGTGCTGTTCCTCACGCATTTGGAACTTGTAAAGCAGTTTTTCATCTATAATCCTCAGGCATCAGCTGCTCTATACAGTCTGTTTCCATAGAAGGAAATAAGCCAATTATGAAACCTACCAGTGCAAGTGTGATAGCTTGATTAAAAACCCTTCTTCCCAGGATGCTCACTCAGCCCATTGTCTTTCCAGGTAGCCTGAGAAAAGGGATATTCCACTGGACAACTCCTAGGAAAAGAGATGGTTTCTGAATGATGCTCTAATCACAATAATAACATATTTTTACTGTAGCTGTCTATACTCACTGTTCATTTTACAACTGTGGCTCAGGGAAAGTTCAGTTTTTTCACCCAATGAATATTTCTCCTGTGTTCATGATTGAAAGTTTGGGGGCTTTGTCTGGTTGGTTGGATAGTTGGATGGTTGATCGCTTGCTTGCTTGCCTGTTTGCTTGCTATTGAGACAGGGTCTCACTACACAGGCCCCTTCTGGCTCAGAACTTGCTATGCATACAGCTCTTGCTTTCACAGTGAGCCGCCTGCTCTTACATCTTGCATTTTGGAATTAAGAGTGTGTGCTTGTTCCACATTTGGAACCCTAAGCATTCTTCCCCACCTCCTTTATCTCCTTCCTGAGAAACCTCAAATAACTAGATTTATTAAGTAAAAGGCACCCTATAATCTCCCTGAGCTGGTTATAATCTGGTTATACATTGCTCTCAGATGCAGGACAGCTGTCCTAGCTGTAAGGAATGGAGGACAGGGGAGCTGTACTGGAGAAAGTGATGAGCACAGCACAGCCTCACCTTACCTCAGCATCAGGCATCTCCTCAGTGGCTCTGTGAGGAAAACTCACAAAGGGCAATGGGTACATCTGTGTGTTCACCTCACTTCACTTCTGGAGACTCCAGAGACTTGTTCCCTAAGACTTTTGCTGAGATTTTTCGCATGTGACCTTCTCTTAACTGTAGGTAGTCTTATTTATTAAGATCAGACTGAATAAAAGGAATTATTTTATATTTGTATTCATTAGGCTTTTTTATTGGTTACTTTTCTATTGCTGAGAAAAAATACCATAACCATGGCAACATATAAAAGTAAGTGTTTAATTTGTCTTATTGCTCCACAGGGTTAGAGTCTATGTTGACAGTGCTAAGGCATGGTTGCAAGAACAGCTGTCTTACTTAGGGTCTCCTTGCTGTGAAGACACCATGTCTAAGGCAACTCTTATAAAGGCAAACATTTAATTGGGGTTGGCTTACAGTTTCAGAGGTTCAGTCCATTATTATCATGATGGGAAGCATGGCTGTGTGCAGGCAGACATGGTGCTGGAGAAGGAGCTGAGAGTTCTACATCTTGATTCGAAGGCAGGCAGAAGGAGACTGGCTTCCACAAGCAGTCAGGAGGAGACTCTTCCACATTGGGAGGAGCCTCAAAGTCCAACCCCACATTGATACACTTCCTTTAACAAGGCCACACCTCCTCCAACAATGCTACACCTCCTAATAGTGCCACCTCCCATGGACCAAGAATATTCAAACCACAACAGCTAAGAGCTTCCATCTCAACATATAAATAGAAGCCATAAAGCATACTAGGAATGGCATGAGTCTTTCGAAACCTCAAAGCCATTCATACCTCAGTGACATATATTCTCCAAAATGTCAACACCTTCTAATCTGTCCCAAACAGTTACACCAACTGCAAAAGCAACTACTCAAACATAAGATGCTGGGAAGTCCTCATTAAATCCCTCCCCTTGGAACTCAGGGAACTATGCCGATAGGAGGCAAAAAGACTGTAAGAGACATATGGGGTCTTAGTTAGGGTTTTACTGCTGTGAACAGATACCATAACCAAGGCAAATCTTATAAAGGAAAACATTTAATTGGGGATGGCTTTCAGGTTCATAGGTTCAGTCCTTTATCATCAAGGCGGGAGCATGGCAGCATCCAGGTAGGAATGGTGCAGGAGGAGCTGAGAGTTATAAATATTCATCTGAAAGCAAACAGGAGAAGCCTGGCTTCCAGGCAGCTAGGATGAGGGTAGTAAAGCCCACACCCACAGTGACACACCTACTCCATAAGGCCACACCTACTCCAACCAGGCCACACCTCTAAATAGTGCCACATCCTGGGCCAAGCATATTCAAACATGACATTCCACTCCCTGGCCCCATAAGCTTGTTCAAACATATAAGTCTATGGGGGCCATACCTAATCATTGCATAATAGAGAAATCCACTTAGTCCAACTTCCAAATTCCGCATAGTCTATAGCAGTCTCAACAATGTTAAAAGTCCAAATTCAAAGTTTCTTCAGAGATTTATCCAATCACTTAACTGTAATCCCCAAAGCAAGACAGGAAACCAGCTGGGCAAACTCCAAACTCTATATCTCCATGCATGATATCATAGAGGTCCTCAGATCTCCAACTCCTTTTTCATCTCTGTTGACTACAACAAACTTCTTTCTCCTGGGCTGGTTCCATTCCTTGCTGACAGCTTTCCTTGGCAGATATCCCACAGTTCTGGCATCTTCAACATCTTGGGGTCTCCAAGTCAACTCCAGCTTCACAGCTTCTGAGAGGTCAAACCTACTCTATCTTGGAACCAGCCTCCATCTTAAAAGAAAAAGAAAAAAAACAAAGCCTGAGAACTTGACCCACAGCTGAACCCAAACTGCACCCAATACCAGAAAGGACCCCACGGCCTCTCCTTGGCCAGAGTTACTCCCTAGCTACTTCCTAGCAACAGTCAATCCTTTAGTCTGATTGGTTCACATGTACTTTCAGGCCATTTGTGATTGTATACAGTCTTGCTTCAGAGCACCCACCTGTCAGCTTACAATAGTCATTCAATTAGATGCTTGCCAGAATGGGCACCCCCTCACTGGTTCCCATTTCCTATAAAACACTATCCCAATGAGAGTTCAGGGCTGCTTCATCAAACTGTCCTGTGTGTCAACAGTGAGTAAGCCCAAACTCAAATTTGTATTAAAGAGACCCTAATGTGATTGCATCGTATCAGCTCCTGGTTGGTCTTTTGGGCTCCCGAATGAGTCACAACACTTCTTGTTCCAATGTCTAGGATCCACATGATCTTCTGGGTTCACCCAAAGGTCTTGCATCACTTCTCCAGATCTGCCCTCTGTAGCACTATAGGCTCTGGTTGACTCCATTCCATTGCTGTTGCTATTCTTGGTGATCATCCCATAGTACTGGCATCTCCAATACTCTGGGGTCTTCAACTGCAACTAGGCTTCACCAATGGCCTCTCACGGGCTCTCTTCATGGTGCCAAGCCTCAACTTCTTTGCATGACCCCTTCATCCTGGGCCATCAACTGCAACTGAGGCTGTACCTTCACCAATGGTTTCCATGGCCTCTCACAGTGCCAAGCCTCAGCTGCTCTCCATGATCCCTTCATACCTTCAAAACCAGTTCCACCTGGGTGATTCTTACACATTACCAAGTCCAGCTGCAGCATGAGGTACAACCTGGGCTATGTCTTGAACACAGCTTCTTTGTGCTCTCAGAAAACACTCCCAGGATATTCCACCTTAGTAATGCTGGTCTCTTCTTAATCACTGCTAATGTCTTAGCTCCAGCTAACCAGCATCAATTGTCCCAGTCATTTCTTCTCTTCTTGACTCTAAAGACAGAGCCATATGGCTAAAGCTGCCAAGTTCTACTACTTCCTGGGTTTGAACACTGCCCCCCCCCCTTATTCTATTACCAGCTTTCTGTTTTCCAACTCTCACTTCATAACCTGGCTATCCTGGAACATACTCTGTAGATTGAATATCAACACAGAGATCCACATGGCTTTGTGTCCTGGGATTAAAGGTGTGTACCACCACGCCTGAATATAAGCTTTTCCTCACCTAAAACTTGCTCTGTCCCAGGCTAGCCTTAATCTCAGAGATCTACTTGGCTTTGTCTCTAACTAAAGGTGTGTGACACCATGCCTGGACCTAAACTTAGCTGGATGAGATCTTGCTCCAAAGTCCCGCTCCCTTAATCCGTTACCTCTTAGAACATAGGATTCATCTCCATTCTACTTCTGGGTGCCATTTAATACTTGAACCATATATTTTGTATTTTTCCTTTCTCAGCTTGTTCCTTTTCATTAAAACGACCTTCATAAGAATGAACGTTAGTAACCACACAACAGAATTTATACCAGAATGTTTGGAGACGTCCTTTATCTCTTTTTTTCTTCTGATACTTTATTTACATTTCAAATGTTTTCCCCTTTCCAGGTCTCCCCATTGGAAACCCATTATCCCATCCCCCTCGCCCTGCCTCTATGAGGGTATTCCTCCACCCACCCACCCACTCCTGTCTTCCCTCCCTGGCATTCCCCTATACTAGGGCATCTAACACTCTCAGACCAAAGGGCCTCTCCTCCCACTGATGGCACACAAGGCCCTCCTCTGCCACATATGTGGTCCAAACCATGGGTCCCTCCATGTGTATCCTTTGGTTGGTGGTCCAACCTCCAGGAGCACGGGGGAGGGGGGCAGTTGGCACTGTTGCTCCCTCCATGGGGCTTCAGACTCCCTCAGCTCCTTCAGTCCCTTCTCCAACTCCCCCATCTGGGACCTCACTCTCAGTCCAGCAGTTACTGTAAAGTGAAACTTGGGTATTCCAAACGTTTGGGCTAGTATCTGTAGGAGACAAAGGCTTTTGACCTTGGCATTGTTTGCTTGATCCCAGGTTTGACTTAATCTTGCTAGCTATCTCGTAGCAGGCATTCCTTTGATTCCTTTCCGCCTGATATCAGATTATCTACGGCATTGACCTTTAGGCTTGGCTGGATTAGCAAATCAAGGTGTTCCAGCAGGCCTCCCTTTGTTTCCTCCCCAG
>CM052708.1:64970034-64989100 GCA_028551405.1 Uromys caudimaculatus | reverse complement strand
TGAAATTTGCAGGCAAATGGATGGAACTTGAAAATATCATCCTGAGCGAGGTAACTCAGTCACAAAAGAAGGAACATGGTATGTACTCACTGATAAGCGGATATTAGCCCAAAAGTTCAGAATGTCCAAGTTTCACTTAACAGTAACTGCTGGACTGAGAGTGAGGTCCCAGATGGAGGAGTTGGAGAAAGGTCTGAAGGAGCTGAGGGAATTTGCAGCCCCATGGAGGGAGCAAGAGTGTCAATGGGCCTGACCCCTCCCCCCAGGTCGTCCTGGAGTTTGGACCACCAACCAAAGAATACACATCTATGGACCCATGGTTTGGACCACATATGTGGCAGAGGATGACCACGATGGCCATCAGGGAGAGAGGAGAGGCCCTTGGGACTGAGGGTGTTAGAGGCCCCAGTAAAGGGGAATGTCGAGGTGGGAATATGGGGATGGGTGGGTAGGTGAGTGGGAGGTGAAATTCCCTCATAGAGGCGGGGATGGGGAGGGGATAGGGGATTTCCAAAGAGGAGACCCAGAAAAGGGGAAACATTGGAAATGTAAATAAAGTATCAAAAATTTTTTAAAAATTTAAAAAAAATAATGAAAATAAGTTACATAACTATAAATAAAATAGTAAAAAGAAAAGAAAAATGAAAACAAAACTGGATTAAAATCCAGTATTAGATCACCATTGGCCTCCCACATGCTGCTACCATTTTTATGGTCTTTAGTGTTACATGATAGCATGATAACCATGTATTTTCATACTATTTGCCTTCTTATTAATGTCAGACTCCTTAGAGCTTTTAGAAATTTCTTTTTAAGAAGGTGTTAATAATTTCTATATTTCAGTATATTGGAAATGAATTTTTAAATTATATCCTCTAGTTAATTATGTTGTAGGAGTTTATGCAACTGCACCAATGTGGAAGAGAAAAGGTGGTTTGTAGGAGTAGGTTTCTCCTTTCCACTGCATGGACCCTATGGATTGAAAACAGGACACTAGGCTTTGTAGCAAGATACTATGCCCACTGAGCCTCTCACCAGTCACTGAAATAGTTCTAGTAGAAGTTCCCTGAAGATTAGTCCATATTCTTGTACAAAAACTTCACTTCTTTCTTCTTTTTGTCTAGATTCTAAATCATGCCTCTTTTTCCAGTTCTGGGAATTGAATTGAACCAAATCTTTTTTATTTCCAGTACATATAATGTCTGTATTGGAACCACAAGGGTAGTTTTAGCGCTCATCTTGAAAATACAAATCTAAACATGTCTATAATTGAAGAAAGTTGACTTCATTGTCTTGTTACAGTGATGGAGGAGGTGTACAATGAAAAACCATGAGTACCTGAGTAGGAGACCATCTCACATAGGAATCACATTTTATTTAGGCTTTGAAAAATATCACTGGGTGTGGAAAACAAGTTCAAAGCCTAGGATTGTGGTACACCACTGTAATCCTAGTACTTGGAATATGGAGGCAGAAAAGTCAGATCTCTACAAGGTCTTCCTGGTCTAGAGAGTGGGTTTGAGGCTAGCCAGGGCCTCAGGATACCCTGTCACAAAAAAAATAGAACAAAGAGTAAAGATAACTGAATGAATTAACATGTCATGATACATCTCCAGTTTATTCTTTATTAGAACATGTAAGTATGTCACAGCTTTGACTCATATATCTTTGACAATTCTCATTCCTAACAGAACTTTCCTCAGAGCGAGTTTCATGTCCTTGTTACGGAGGCTATAAATCAGAGGATTAAAGAGAGGAGTCATTGCAGAGTATACAAGTGTAAGGATCTTCTGCATCAAAGTTGAAATGCCATATGAAGGACTCATGTACATTATCATTACTGTCCCATAGAACAGTGACACCACAACTAAATGGGAACCACAAGTAGAGAAGGCCTTTCGCCAGCCAGCTGCAGAAGGAACCTGAAAAACAGCCCTGAGCAACAAAATATATGACCGAAGAATGTATGCAATAGTGAAAAACAGGAAAAAGGAATTTTGGACATAAAAGATAAATTCGGTAATAGGAGCTGGGGCACAGGACAAAGCCATCAATGGCTCCATGTCACAGAGGAAGTGATCAATGATATTAGAGCCACAGAAGGGAAGTTGGGAGATGGAGAGGACAGGGAATGGATACCCAAGGAATCCAATGAGCCAGCATGAAGATACCAGAATGCAACAAAGCCTCCTAGTCATGATGACAGGGTAATGTAGTGGGCGGCAAATGGCCAGGTACCTATCATAAGCCATTACTGCCAGAAAAAAACATTCAGTTGTACCCAGTGAAAAGAAGAAATAGAACTGCAGGAAGCACCCTGAAAATGAGATGGCCTTGGTCTTAGACAGAATGTTGGCTAGCATGTTAGGAACAGTGGAGGAAACATACCAGATTTCAAGGAAGGCAAAATTTCCCAGGAAGAAGTACATGGGGGTATGTAGACGGGAGTCACATCTTACTGCACAGATGATGGCTCCATTCCCCAACAAGGTCAACACATAAAACACCAAAAACAACACGAAGAGGAAAACTTGTGTCTTCCAGGAACCAGGGAATCCCAAGAGAACAAATTCAGTTACATGTGTTGCTGATGTGTTCATGGCATCTAAGTATCTGAGGGGGAAAAGACATGAGTTAACTCCAATTCCCTTGCTTTCAACATATCTGAAGGTCTTTATGAGTATCGAACTTAAGTTCTACAGGAAAGACAAAAATATTCTGAAAGCAGACGGAACCAATCCTATCTTGTTTTGGATTGATTGTGTCTATACCAATGATATAACCTCTTTCTTCTCTCCTTCTTGGTCCTCCTGAAACAGGAGTCAAAAGAGATCTGGGTAACTAGAGATAGCTATGGTAAAGAACATTGATCATCCAGACACAAATAGCCCCAAATAGTCCTACATTACGATTTCCCAGCACTAACCTCTATGCTATAACACTTACTGAGTCTATGGCCTTTCAGTAAATGCATCAATTCATTACCAAGTCTGGATCCAGGAAGAAGAGAGTCATCTTGTGCCTTTACTTCTTCACCTCACCATTCATCTTGGATGACATAAAAGCCCCTAGGCCCTGGGGCTTGAGCAGTTTTTCACATATATCCTCCTCTCATCTGCTTGTATTTCTCATCCTTCTCATCCTTCTCTATCTAAGAAATTTACTAGTTGAGTATTCTTCCTCTTGAGCTCTTGAGTCTGTAAGCTTCATTTAAAATGGTTAGGAGCATATACTGCTTTTGAAGAAGACCTGAGTTCAGTTTTCAGCACCCAAGTTGTGCAGCTCACAAGTACCTGTAAGTTTAGTTCTAGAGGTATCTGGTACCTCTAGCATCTACAGGCACCTGAAATCATATACCTGCCTCTCCTCTTGCCACATACACACAACTTTTTAAAAAAATGCCTTTTAAAACAGAATTAACAAAAACTATAGTTCATATATATGTGTGTGTGTGTGTGTGTGTGTGTGTGTGTTGAGGTTTTTGTTAATTTTAGAGTCCTTATTTTGGGTATTGGAAGTCACCAGAAGTGTAAGAAAAAGAAGTTTGCAAGGTAAAAAAACAACACCAGTTCAAAGGAAGGATCATTTGTGATTCCTGAGAACAAATATTTGGGCTATACTACTTTCAGTCTCTTCTTTGTGCTTGTTTTGTTGTTGTTGTTGTTGTTGTTGTTGTTGTTGTTGTTGTTGTTGTTTAATTATATATATATGGACATTTTGTCTACATGTATGTTTGTGTACCACCTGTGTGCCTGAGAATTGTGGAGGCCAGAAGGGGATATTGGATTCCTAGGACAGATGATATGGGTGCTGGACCTCAAGCCAGGTCACCTGGAAAAACTGCCACTGCTCTTGACCACTGAAGCCCTTGTTCATGATGTTGGAAGAAACATGAAAATGTTTAGCAACCAAGTTCCAATGTCCACCTTTCTAATCATTAGTTACTGCAAAAGGCAAGCTTTACCATCTTCCTTGAAGCAAATGAATTCCAGACATTTATTTGTAAAACACAAATCAATCTCTTTCTCACTCACAGATGACAGATGAAGGTCTTACATATTTTTAAACAAAGAAGTAGAGTCATGAGATCTGATTTCCCAGATTTTTGTTCTGAGAAACAGATCGTGCCTGTTTAATGTGAATAATGCAAGGACATGTCCCATATACACTGACAGCACAATGCAATTTATTCTTCCTACTGCTGTGCCCTATAAGAGATTTATCAACAGCAACATTATTTTTTTTCTGGAAGCCTTTGGGGAAAATGTAGATAGGTAACAGAATGTCAAAGAGAGAATGCTTAACTGAATAACTTTTCATATGAATGGAATAGCCTGGCTCAGCAAAATTCCATAATCCCATCTTCTAAAAATTCTGGTTACTTTTTTATTATATTACATGTTTATTTAAAACAACGTTTAAACTTAAATATATTTTGGTCATATTATTCCTCTCTCTCAAGTCCTTCCAGATCCAGATCCAGATCCTCCTGCACTCCATATCCACTCAACTTCTGTTCTTTCTCAAAAAAACAAATACCTAATACAAAAATGAAACCAAGAAAACAAAATAAAACCACACTCAAAAAGAAAACTTCAAATTGTTATCAAATAAAAGCACATAAAAATACTGTAGAATCCATTATATGCTGATCAACTATTCCTGAACCTAAAGCCTTATCTGAAGTGGTTTAAATATCCAACACCACTCTATTAGAGGAAACTGATTTTCCCTCTCCCAGAAAGTATAAATGACAACTCAGTGGTTAACTTCCACCCTGGTGGCTAGGTTACCTGAAGTTACTTTCAAGGATAAGTCAGTAGAGTGAAATTTCTACCACTTGATGCTGTTTCTCACGCATTTGGAATTTGTAAAGCAATTTTTCATCTATAATTCTCAGGGATCAGCCTCTTTATACATTGTTTCCGTAGAAGGAAGTAAAACAATTATGAAACCTACCAGTGCAAGTGTAATAGCTTGATTAATAATCCTTCATCCCAGGATGCTCACTCAGCACATTGTCTTTCCAGGTAGCCTGAGAAAAGGAATATTCCACTGGACAACGCCTAAGAAATGAGATTGTTTCTGAATGATGCTCTAATAATCACAATAATAAAAAATTTTTTACTGTAACTGTCTACACTTACTGTTCATTTTACAATTGTGGCTCAGGTAGAGTTCAAATTCTTTCACCCAATGAATATTTGTCCTGTATTTATGGTTGAACATTTGGGGGCTTTGTCTGGTTGGATGCTTGCTTGTTTGCTTGCTTGCTTGCTTGCTTGCTTGCTTGCTTGCTTGCTTGCTTGCTTGCTTTTTATTGAGTCAGGGTCTCACTACACAGGCCCCTTCTGGCTCAGAACTTGCAATGCATACTGGCCATGTACTCACAGTGAGTTTCCTGCTCTTACATCTTGCTTGTTGGAACTAAGAGTGTGTGCTTGTTCCACATTTGGAACTTTTACACTAAGCTATTCTTCCCCATCTCCTTTAACTCTTTCCTAAGAAACCACAAATAATTAGATTTATTAAGTAAAAGGCACCCTATAATCTCCCTGAGCTGGTTATAATCTGGTTATATATTGCTCTCAGATGCAGGACAGCTGTCCTAGCTGTAAGGAATGGAGGACAGGGGAGCCGTACTGGAGAAAGTGATGAGCACCGCACAGCCTCACCTTACCTCAGCATCAGGCATCTCCTCAGTGGCTCTGTGAGGAAAACTCACAAAGGGCAATGGATACTTCTGTGTGTTCACCTCACTTCACTTCTGGAGACTCCAGAGACTTGCTCCCTAGGACTTTTGCTGATATGTTTAACATGTGACCTTCTCTTAAGTGTGTGCTTCCTCTGAGGGATCACAACAAACACCCTCCTTCCCTCTCCAGCTGGGCTCAGGGGTTTTCTGGTTTTCCCTGAAGGGCATTTTTCTTACAACTCTTAGGATTTCCATGGAATTCAGTATGCTTGCTTCTTTATGTATTAACTGTTACAGATTGTCTAGAGTAAAGGAAAAGGAGGAGCTATAGAAAATGGCACACACTTCTAGGAGACTTCCAAATGTACCCTGTTAAAGACTCACCCTCTGTGAAACAGTAAAATGAGTGTTAGATTTACCTACAGCTATAATCCTAAGAGTGAGATATTTTGGTGGGCAAACTTTCCCTTCTAGTAAAAATGAGATACATTAACACAGAGAAACACAAAATTATGTTCTATTGGTCTCATAAAAATCAAATCTAAGCCAGACATGGTGATATGTACCTTTAATCCCATCACTCAGAATGCACATGAAGCTATATGAATTTGATGGCAGCTTGGTCTATATAGAAAGTTCCAAACCATTAAGGGCTGCATAGTAGGACCTGTTGAGTTTATATCCAGTTCTAGTCTTAGCTCCATGCTCCCAGAAATAAGACTCAGACTCAAAATATATTTACAAATACCTTGGCCGTATAGCTAGGCTCTATTCTGACTAGATCATAGCTAAAATAACCCAATTATTTTAACCTACATTTTGCCATGTGACTGGCTTCTTGTGCACAGTTACCATGCATCCAGCTCCTCACATCTTCCCAGGTCACTCTCCCACCTCTGTCTCTATCCCAGAATTCTTTCTCCTCTCAGGTCTCCCACCTCTATCTCCTGTCTAAGCAATAGGCCATGGGCTTTTTAATTGACAATAAACATGATATTTTCTCTACAATTCCTCTTTTTAGTTTAATAAAAGGTTCTTCTTTCAAATATAAACTGAATATAATTATGACAATTATGAAAACATTTATTCATTTATAATGTCCTGTCCAGTCCGCAGACTGGGGAGTAAAAACTATCTGATTATGTAGGAAGCACAAGCATGCAGCTTCCAAAAATTGTAGAAGTGACAGAGATAGCTGGCCACCTGGACAGTCATCAATATTCTCTATAACATTGAGCATCAATATTTAGCTGTGTAGCCCAGAATACCTGACAGACCTTTTGTGAAGCAGGAATTATGAAGGATTTGCTTACCCTGTATTGGCAGAACTTGGTAGTCAACAATCCTGTGTTTATTTGTTCTTTTTTTTTTTGCAATTTTTTAATTTATTTTTTTAACTTACATATACAACTTATATAAAATGTGTAACTTTAAATAACTTAATTTTATACATTTAAATATTAAAGTATAAGTACCATTAAAATATAAAAAATTAAATATAAAGTTGATTTTCTCATTAAATGGTTGAATATTCCAGAGATGCTAACTCTCAAGTTGATCTGTAGATTTTCACAGAACGTTAAGCTGACGGTGAAATGACTGTAGAACAGAGGGCCCAGAATAGCCAAGAATTGAGTCAGGGAGTCATGTCCTCCTAGGTGGCTGGAGTGATTTAACATTTTTTTTCTTTATAATAAAATTTAATTGTTACAAAACTTAAGAGAAATGTTCCATATAACAGTACAAATCAATATAGTACTTCTAATGAACAGTTTATCAACAAGTACCAAAGTATAAATTGTGTATAAAATTTTATGTAGTAAACTTATTTCCAGGAATTTATGTTGACAAAAATATTTGTGTATTGTGGGATATCTATCACAGTATTATATACAATGGTGAATTATGAGAAACATGTCAAAATTAAATACAGAATTAATAAATTATAAAATTACTTATAGGCATTTCTATAATAATTAAAATGCTATTTTTTAGGTTAAAACTTTAGAAGCCAATGTTATCATCATCTTATATTTTCACATTATAAATATGATTCAAATAAATTAAATCACTTTGTAAAAACATTACGAAATTGGAAATTATTTCTGACAGATCAACTCTTACAGTTTTATAGGCCATTCATTTGTTCTCCATTGAAATGACAAAGAAAAGTTGACTTCAATCAAAATAGCACACATAACCTAATCTCATAAATCACACGTTTAATGTTACTTATTTTCCGTAGACTTTGAAAACCTTACTACTGTCAGACTCAACTAGAAATAAGTTGACAACTCCTGACTAAATTCAGAGAAAATAAAACTAGTCTTCTAAAATATACAGGACTCACCTCCCTAATGTGAACATAAAATACCTCCAATGTTCACCCTTGAAGATATGTTAGTTTCACTCTGAGCAAAGAGCAACATTCCTTTGTGTTTCCCAAGGCCATTACACTGAGACTCATCAGATACCTATAACACTTGCTGAAGTTATCCCTCAAATGTTTTTAGTTCTGTAAAGAATGAAGTGTGCAATTTTTTTTTCAGGACATTTAAGTTTTTTAATAGTTAAACCATAGATGTAGAAAATAAAAGAATTCAAAGTATTAGCAGCAAATAAAATTGTACCAGTGGACTTGGGTAAAATTCTATAAAATTATAATCATTTCAATTATAATCGCTGTTTAAGAATGCTTTAGAAAACAATCCTTTGAGTCCTATCTATCCTTCTGAATGTGTCACTTACCTGAACTGTGCCATATTTGTGTGTTTTAAACATATTATTATTATACTGCCTGTGATTTTTAGAGCATAGATGTTCAGAATTGAAAGTTCTTCTTGGTAGAATTTTTCTTTGACCAGTATGAAGTGTGCTTCCTTATCTTTTTTGATAACTTTTGGTTGAAAGTTGATTTTATTCGTTATTAGAATGGTTACTCCAGCTTGTTTCTTAGGACCATTTGCTTGGAAAATTGTTTTCCAACATTTTACTCTGAAGTAGTGTCTGTCTTTAACACTGAGGTACAATTCCTATATGCAGCAAAATGTGAGGTCCTCTTTACATATCCAGTCTCTTAGTCTATGGCTTTTTATTGGGGAATTGAGTCCATTGATGTTAAGAGATATTAAAGAAAAGTGATTGTTACTTCCTGTTTTTGTTTGTTTGTTTGTTTGTTTGTTTGTTTTGGGGTTTTTTTGGTTTTTTTTTTTATTAGAGGTGGTATCATGTTTGTGTGACTATCTTCTTTTGGGTTTGTTGAAAGATTACTTTCTTGCTTTTTCTAGGGTGTAGCTTCCCTCCTTGTGTTGGTGTTTCCCATCAATTATCCTTTGTAGGGCTGGATTTGTGGAAAGATATTGTGTAAATCTGGTTTTGTCATGGAATATCTTGTTTTCTCCATCTATGGTAATTGAAAGTTTTGCTGGGTATAGTAGCCTGGGCTGGCAGTTGTGTTCTCTTAGGGTCTGTATGAGATCTGCCCAGGATCTTCTAGCTTTCATAGTCTCTGGTGAGAAGTCTGGTATGATTCTGATAGGTCTGCCTTTGTATGTTACTTGACCTTTTTCTCTTACTGCTTTTAATATTCTTTCTTTGCTTAGTGCATTTGGTGTTTTGATTATTATGTGATGGGAGGAATTTCTTTTCTGGTCCAGTCTATTTAGAGTTCTGTAGGCTTCTTGTATTTCCATGGGCATCTCTTTCTTTAGGTTAGGGAAGTTTTCTTCTATCATTTTGTTGAAGATATTTACTGGCTCTTTAAGTTGGAACACCCTCATAGAAACAGGGGGAAGGGGAATGGGATAGGGGGTTTCCGGAGAGGGGAAACCAGGAATGGGGATAACATTTGAAATGTAAATAAAGAAAATATCCAATAAAAAAGGGGGGAATAAAATACTCACAGGAGGTAGAGGGTTGGAGGAACTTAAGAGGAAGGGGAGAAGGGAAGCAGGATCAGGTATGGGAGGAGATGGGGATGACAAACAGAGGGTCAGGAAATTGAATTGAGATGTGTAGCAATGGGGAATAAGGAACTGGTGGTAGCCACCAGAAAGTCCCATATTCCAGGAAAGTGAGAGGCTCCCAGGACCCATCAGGGATGACATAAGCTGAAATACCCAACAAAGGGGAGGAAGAACCTATAGAGACCATATCCAGAGGTTAGGCAAGGCCCCCATTTGAGGGATGAGGCCACCCATTCATCTCCAAATTTTTAACCCAGAATTGCTCCTGTCTAAAGGAAATACAGGGACAAAGTGTGGAGCAGAGACTGAAGGAAAGGCCATCCAGAGACTGCACCACTTGGGGATCCATCCCATATAAACAACAAACCCAGACACTATTGCTGATGCCAAGAAGTGCTTGCTGACAAGAACCTGATATAGCTGTCTCCTGAGAGGCTCTGCCAGAGCCTGACAAATACAGATGCAGATGCTCGCAGCCAACCATTGGATTGAGCACAGGGACCCCAATGGAGGAAAGGGAAAGGACTGAAGGAGCTGAAGGGGTTTACAACCCTACAGGAAGAACAAAAATATCAACCAACCAGACTCCCCCCCCAGGGCTCCCAGGGACTAAACCACCAACCAAAGAATACACATAGAGGAATCCATGGATCCAGCTACATATGTAGCAGAGGATGGCCTTATCTGGCATCAATAGGAGGAGAGACCCTTGGTCCTCTGAAGGTTTGATGTCCCAGTGTAAGGGAATGCCAGCACGGTGAGGTGGGAATAAGAGCACCATCATAGAAGCTGTGGGGTAGGGGGGTGTGATGGCATAGGAGGTTTGCAGAGGGGAAACCGGAAAAGGGGATAACTTTTGAAATGTAAATAAATAAATTATCCAATTCTTTTAAAAAGGAAATGTTTAACATCCTTAGTCATCAGAGAAATGCAAATCAAAATGACTCTGAGATTCTACCTTACACACATCAGAATGACTAAGATCGAAAACTCAAGAAACATCATATGCTGGTGAGGTTGTGGAGGAAGGGCACTCCTGGTGGGAGGGCAAACTTGTACCGCCACACTGGAAATCAATTTGACAGTTTCTCAAAAAAAAAAAAAAAGTGGAAATAGTTCTACCTCAAGATCCAGCTGTACCACTCCTAGGTATATACCCAAAAGATGCATGACTATCCCACAAGGACATTTGCTTAACTATGTTCATAGCAGCCTTATTCATAATGGCCAGAAACTAGAAACAACCCAGATGTCTCTCAACTGAAGAATGGATAAAGAAAATGTAGTTCATTTACACAATGGAATACTATTCAGTCATTAAAAACAAGGACATCATGAATTTTGCAGGCAAATAAATCGAACTAGAAAATATCATCCTGAGTGAGGTAACCTAGCCTCAAAATAACATGTATGGTATGTACTCACTTATAAGTGGATATGAGCCATAAACAAGAATAAGGGTCAGATTTTACACAATTTGTCTGAGTCCTGAGTTTGAAGAGTGTGTTGTCTTCAGCAACATGGAATTACCTTCAAACTCTGGGAGGCAACCAAAAGACGCAATACCCTGTACTGTTTTTGGAGTCATTTGAATCCCCCCGAACAACATTCAAATGAAGATTTCTCATGCCTGATACTACAGCACATGCCCCTGTGCACACATACAAACACACACAGAGATATAGATAGATGATAGATAGATAGATAGATAGATAGATAGATAGATAGATAGATAGATAGATAGATAGAAGTGTAAATAAATAAATAAATAAATAAATAAATAAATAAATAAATGTAACCAAAGTTAAACAAGCTGTTTTTAAAACAATGGTAATGGTCTTCATCTATTGCAAAGAGAAGTTTCCTTGATGAGAGGTGAAGATTGCACTAATCTATATGTAAGGACAGATATTTAGAATGCAGTTAGGGACTATACTGCTTTAATAAAGTGATACTTGCAGGTTGTTCTCTAAGATCCATAACTTCACTACGCCTGAGTAGTTGGTTAGGTTTCCAATATCAGGTATGATTTCCCTCGTGTTGAACAGGTCTTAAGTACCGTTAGAGAGTTGTTGTTTACAAATAAAATATGTCTGACACTACTGCACCCTTATTGTTCCATGTAAGTGGTTGTGGTGGTTTATAGTCATCAGGCCTGGGTGGTACTGTTAGTTGTTTCCTTCCTTTGGAAGCTTCCATGGTACCTCCTGGTAACATAAAAATACAAACAACTAAGGAATGCCGAAAGAATAACAAACAGTCCTCCCCAGGGAAGAGTACACCAATGAGTTATCCAAACCCAAATGGTTATCAATAAAATCATGCATAAAAAATTAACTAATCAAACTGATCAGGATGTATTTACATATTGAGGAATGTGTGCACCTGTGTAACAATAATTAATGAAAAATGAAATCACAAATTTGAAAAAGAGCAAGAAGGGGTATATGGAAAGGTTTGAAGTGAAGATTGGGAAGGGAAAGATGATATAATCTTAAAAACTAAACAATAATTTTAAAAATAAATGATAATAAAGAAATGTTTTAAAAGAAATGGGATTTAGTTGAACACTCTATATATCTCATGACACAAAATTACATACCCTATTAGAGTAACACAAACTTAAAGAGGCCATGGGATTATGCGCATTATCTTTAATAATCCCTGTAGAGCAATTTATCAATATCATTAATGAAACTCCATGACAAGAAGCAAACAGGTCCTCAAGGACAACATGGAAAATAATAGGTTCATTTGTACAGAGAGCTGAGAAATCTTAACAGTGGGCAACATAGGGCATAAATCGGAACCAACACACAGTCTTTACACCATGAGAAGCAGAACACTACAATCATGTAATGCAAAAGAAGCAGAATGAGTAATGTGTGAGATGCTTATGCATAGCCTCAATGTTTGATCCAAGAAAGGAGAGAATCTTTGTGGCCTTATACTGACTCAAGGATGGCTAGTATCTGGCAGGCATTACTATTGTTCTGCATGACAGGTGGGTCTACTTAGCAATGCATCTGCCCATTCAATATGCTAAAAAGGCTGTCAACAAATGTCAGTCTGTCTTTCTGCTCAAAACAAAAAGAAAAAGAAAACTATTCAGAATATTCAGCTCATCATGGAATTTGCCTACTCCAAAGTCAATGTGCTAACAGTAACAAAGTCATTCCTTGTCTCTGCCTCTCAATGTGGCTAAGGCATCAGGGAAGATGAGCCTTTCAAGGATATGTGTGCAGAGTAGAGAAGGAATAGCTGTATCCCCTGAAATGGAAACCAATAGGAATCAGTATTGGAGTTACTGTTTTCTTTCTCAGTTTCCCTATTCATCCATTGCACCGATCATTAAGAAAGGATCCGGGTATGGGATGCATGCTTGTAATCACAGCACTGGAAGGGGAACCAAGGGTTGAGTTTGAGGCCAGTACAAGCTATAAAGAGAGGCCTTAGAGATAGAGACCCTCACTTTGAGGGAAGAAGCAAAAAGAGGAAGAAAAGGAAGATGAGGAGAAGGAAGAGAAGGTGGTTGTGTGGGTGTAATTGGTATTGATGAAGATTAAGAATTCATGTAGAACTTAATGATAGCCATGTAAGGAAGAGCCTTTTGTAATGACATTGGCAGTTATCTGTGAAGTTTCTCCTGCCATCTTCTCCTATGACTAGCATTTTATCTGTATATGTTGCTCTGTTGTCTTTAATGTCAACAAACATAATCAATAGCTGATATGCATGTGGCTCAGACTTACATATTTTGATTTGGCACCAAAATCTATGACCTGGGTTCAGAGTCATTGCTGCTGCTGCTTCATTTCAGGAGAAAAGACTGCTCGTCACTCTGCTGAGGAGAGGTTTCTTATTGGGAAACATACAGAATGTGTAGTGTTGCAGAAGAAAGCTACCGGTCTTTCTTGATGTCCTACCAAAATGAGAATCAATATGGGTTGTTCTAATCCTTAATAATTATCTTAGTTTTAAAAACTTAAAATCTCGTGTTTCTTCTCTTCATAACTTCTTGTCTAAAAATATAGAAGCTACGTTGCTTAATTGGGACCGTTCACATGGGCTATTACTAAACTGTTGTTTCTGTGACAACTACACCATCACGAGTATATCTATTTTATCTAATATCATCTCAGAGTTATTCTTTTTTATTATGTTCAACGAGTACTATAAATTATATATATATAATTTTTATTAAAATTGTATAATGTTCTTACTCATCAAAAAATTAAGATTATTTTATTCACCCAGGCATAGTGCTCATGACTATATCAACCACTCAGAAGGCTAAGACCAGAAGATGGAGGGTTCAAAATGTTGCCTGGGAGGTTACACAGCAAGTTTCTGGCCAGCCAATACTATCCATAATAAAACCTGATCGTTAAAAAGGATTTTTAAAGGATTCTGTTTATACGCTGAGGCTGTCATCGGGCTCTTTCTTTATGCTTTGATTCTTTTTCTCTAACTTTCTTGTTTCAGTTTTTGTTTTACTTTATTTTTACAGTATAAGTTAATGAAATTCAGAGCCTCATACATGCTAGGTAAATATTTTGCACCTACATCCTAGGCTGATGCTTAAAATTATTTTCCTTGGAAACTATAACATGAGGGGAAAAAAATAAAGAGGATTTGGAGGGAGGGTGAATTGAGAATAGAGAGTGAGAGCTGTAGAAGTGTATTACTTGCATGAGACAGTGTCATAATAAAACATCTTATAGTGTACAATTAACATGTTCTTTTTTTAATTAACATGTTCCTATAAAGAAGACAAACATATCTGTGATTACTATGTTCTGCCAAAAAGGGGGGCAAATTTTGGAATGTGAGTAAATTAAATTTAGAAACAACTACTTTCATTTTGTACCCTGTTTATCAAATATTGGACATATTTAAATGAACTAAGATAGGTTTTGAATAATGAACTTTAAGGAAAATTCTGGAATTAATAAGAAGTGCTTTTGGGGAAAAATCTCATAAATATTCACATACATTCTCATACATTATGTCCATTTTTAATGTAACAATTTTAAATGAATAAACACATGATAAATTGTCAATGGGAAATTAAGCATAGTAAATAATAGTGGCATTTATTACTAAAAAGGAAAGATTATTTATAAAATTATGAATGAAACATAAGTATCTTAAAATAGGAAAAGGCAAACTACATAAAATTATTTATGATTGTTGACTTTCTTATCTGTTAGTATTTAACAAAATACAAAATAAATTCTTTTAACAAAAACAGCTTCAAAAATTATTTAAATTAATGTCAAATTATACATCATTGAGATTTGTACAAACTCTATTGAAAGTAGTGGTATGTATGTCTTCACATTTGGAGGTGATATCAATTTGGTTGTGTCTGAACAACTTTCACTGACAACCAAGCCAGAAAAAAATTTTTTTTTAATTTGCACTTATTTCAATATTTTTATTTTGATTATTTGTAATGGTTTTTCTGGTGCTGAGGACCAAACTCAGTCCCTTATGCTAACACAATGGTATATCACTAAACTAATAAAGACTAAATTTAATTGTTGTTTCTCTACTGCCACAGAAAACTCACAAAACATAGAATTCATTTTTTAGAAAGAATTAAAAGGACATAATCAGAAATAGGATAAGATTTATTCAACGCTTATTTTAAAATATTCAGTGCATTTCCCTTCATTGGTCATTCTCTTGGTCCAAAGAAAAGCTTCAAGATACTTCATCAACAAAGTATATCACTATTATCTACCTTGTCCCCACAGTCTGGTGATTATGAATACATCAGAGGGATCCACAGTGACATATTTTGTCTTATTGGGCTTCCCTGGTCCCTGGAAGATTCAAATCACACTTTTCTCACTGATTCTGCTGGTCTACATGATAACTTTGACTGGGAATATGGCCATCATTTGTGCAGTGAGGTGGAACCAACAACTCCACACCCCTATGTATATGTTCCTGGCCAACTTCTCCTTCATAGAAATCTGGTATGTGACCTGCACAGTCCCCAACATGCTGGTCAACTTTCTTTCTAAAACTAAGACTATGTCCTTCTCTGGATGCTTTACTCAGTTCTACTTCTTCTTCTCCCTGGGCACAACTGAATGTTTCTTCCTCTGTGTCATGGCTTATGATCGGTACCTAGCCATCTGCTACCCACTGCACTACCCTTCCATCATGACTCGACAATTCTGCAGTATTCTGGTGTCCCTCTGTTGGAGCATTGGTTTCTCTGCACATTTGATTCCCATTTTCTTCATTTCTCAGTTGTCTTTCTGTGGTCCTAATATCATTGATCATTTTCTCTGTGATGTGGACCCACTAATGGTCCTCTCCTGTACCCCTACACCCATTATAAGGCATGTATTCTATTCTATAAGTACCCTTTTCATTGTCTTCACTGGTTTGTACATCCTTGGATCCTATACCCTGGTGCTCAGAGCTGTTCTTCGGGTTCCTTCTTCAGATGGACGTCAAAAGGCCTTCTCAACCTGTGGATCCCACCTGCTGGTAGTGTCTCTGTTCTATGGGACCATAATGGTGATGTATGTGACTCCCACATCTGGCAACTCTGTTGCTATGCATAAAATTATCACACTGATATACTCTGTGGTGACGCCGGCTTTAAATCCTTTCATCTATAGTCTGCGTAACAAGGACATGAAATATGCTCTCCATCATGTCTTCTTTGGGAAGAGGATTATGCAAAACTAATGAACAGGGATTTTATACCCCAACTATGGGACACTCAGAACTTCCAAGAGTACCTTCAAAGATGTGACATACACTCACACAAACACATATATACATAAAAAATAAAAGTGAATATTGGGGTTTTTTTAATCTAGGCAGAGCATACTGGTGTGTGCCTTTAATCTCAGTGGTTGGGAGCAAATGTAGGTATGTGAGTTCAATATCATTAAACAAAGTGATTAAAAGCTTTCATAATAGCCAAGATATTAACCATATTTTTTGTTTGGATGGAGCAAGGTGAGGGAGAAGATATGTAAGTTATCCATTTATGTATCTCCTTGTTCTAAATGTTAGTTGAAGTGTTTGTACACTTCTTGGTCACATTATCTTCTAACTACCATGTTGTAATTGTTGCTTATATTGTTTATATGCTGCTGACCAAGTGTCCCTGTGGGATGGTGGGGTATATTTTATACTCCTGGGGTATATGCCCAGGCATGATATAATTGGGTCTTGAGGTAGAGCTGTTCTCAGTTTTCTGAAAAACTGCCAAATTGATTTCCAAAGTGCTTGTACAAGTTTGAACTCCCACCAGCCTTGAAGGAGTGTTCTCCTTGTTCCATATCCTCACCAGCATGTGCTGTCACTTGAGGTTTTTATTTAAACAGAGCTAAACAGAGATTCTCAAGAGAGGAATCTCTAATGTCTGAGAAACACTTAAAGAAATGTTAAGTGTTCTCACTCATCAGGGAAATGCAAATCAAAACAACTCTGAGATTTCATCTTACAACCATCACAGTAGATAAGATCAAAATTTCAAGTTTCCTGTATTTGTATGTAAACTTCCCTCAGTTTAGGGAAGTTTTCTTCTATATTGTTTTTGAAGATCTGTTCTATGCCATTGAATTAGGTTTCTTCTCTCTCACCTATGCCTATACATCAAAGTTTTGGGTTTCATGGTGTCCCGTATCTCCTGTGGTTCCTCTCTTGTATATTTTAGTAAATTTTTCATTTTTCTTCCTTATTTGCTATTGGTCCTCTATTTTATATTCAAGACTTGATATTCAGTCTTCTATTTCATTCAGTCTTTTAAGTCTTTTAAGACTTTCCTTTGAGTTTTCTAGTTAAGCTACTGAGTTTTTCAGTTCCATCTTCATTTCAAATTGAGTCCCCTTCAATTCTTTATCTTCTGGCTGGATTTCATTCTTAAGTCTTAGCTTGTCTTCATCATTTTCATCAGCCTTATTTTTGTGTTATCTTGGGCATCACTTGGACATTTATTCTCAAGCTTTTTCTCCTGATGGGTGGGTGGGTAAGCACACATGCATGATTAATCTTTTTAAATTCTTTGAGGGGGGTTATGATTATTCTTTTAACTTCTATGCCCTGAGTTCATCTAAATAATTCGTATTGGGAAGCATTTCTACAGGACTGGTTGGTTTTAAAGAGAATATACTGTGACCAAGCCAGCTCAGTCAGTCAACCAGGTCTCAAGGGAGGGAGCAAGGATTGAAAAGAAAAAGACAATTAGACAACATTATACCATGACTCCAGCCAGCGCTGAGGCTGAAGCAGGTTTATTTTTTCCCAGTCTTCTTTTAAATCATTTTAAGTACATACAAATAATAAAGACAGTTCTAGGTCATGGAACAAACAAGGCAATAAACAAAGTCCCAAGATTACTGTTTCTAGGGGCTTATCAGGATGACCAAGATAAAAGGCATGCCACACATTCCTCAGCTGAGTTTACCTTGAGCTTTGTATTAGCCCAAATGTAATACTCTGATCTGAGCCTACTTTGTCAGGAGCCATAATAGGACAAGCGAATAACTAGCAGGTGATCTTCCTGAGATGGTCTGCTTCAGATTTCTCTGTGACTGATTTGCTCTGATAGACAAGGCCTAAGAGAATTCATTTTAGGAAAGATGCCTGCTATTAATATGCTTTTCCTCCCTCATAGAGACTGGGGGAAGGGGATGGAAGAGGGGGTTTCCAGAGGGGAGACCTAGAAAGGGGATAACATTTGAAATGTAAATAAAGAAAATATCCAATAAAAAATCAGAAAAAAATATGTTTTTCCTGTTGTTATTATTAAACATATATAACAATTCCTGGGTATTAGCCCATCTCTTTTGAGTAGATCTTTGCAGATCTACAAAGTTGTACTGTCTTGTAGTGATGCTATATAGACAAATAGATGACTTCTTAAGTCTTAATGATGATCCTATAAGAAATCCTAAAATTATATTAGTGATTATTAAGCTCTTTTATAGTGAGACTGCTACTAGGTCCTTTTCTGATAGTCAAAGCTGCAATGAGAACTCTGTCAGTCTCCCAGTGGCACCAGTTAATTGCTCTTTTTTTTTTTTTCTTTTTTTTAAATTTATTTATTTTTTGATACTTTATTTACATTTCAAATGTTTCTCCTTTCCAGGTCTCCCCTTTGAAAACCCCCTATTTCTTCCCCCCTCACCCTGCCTCTATGAGGGTATTCCCCCACCCACCCACCCACCCACTCCCATCTTCCCTCCCTGGCATTCCCCTATACTGGGGCATCTAACACCCTCAGGCCCAAGGGCCTCTCCTCCCTCTGATGGCCAACAGGCCCTCCTCTGCCACATCTGTGGCCCAAACCATGAGTCTCTCCATGTGTATTCTTTGGTTGGTGGTCCAGTCTCTGAGAACACGGGGGGGGGGGGGGGGGGGGGGGGGG
>CM052708.1:64954298-64969534 GCA_028551405.1 Uromys caudimaculatus | reverse complement strand
TCTGTCCGGTTGTGGCTTGCCCCTCCTGCAGGCCTCTGTGTCAGTACTCCTTGAAGACCAGCTCTCTCTGAGAGGTGTTTGGGTTTGGAGAGCTGTCCCTCAGGGTCCGCTCTGGGGTGCAGAATGGAATCAGAAGGATCTTGTCCCCAGCTCTCCCTTGGTTCCTATGCCCCAAAGGTTCTGTAAAGATCTCTCTTGATCCAGAAGTGGTGGTTTTGCCTGTGCTCAAAGGTGTGTCAGCACTTCTGGGATTCCCTGTTCACGTGGAGCCTTGTGGCCCAGGCTGAGGTCCCCAGGCACCAGTGTAAATCAGAAAGTTCACAGTTTTTCTGTCCCTAGGTTCTCAGGCCCTGGATCCCGGCAGATCCGGGTGGGTATGGGTGAGAGGTGCTGTTCCCCTCAACCCCACTCACGGCCTTTCAAGGCTCCTGGGAGGGCACCCCTCTCCGGTGCTTGTTGGCTACCGACTCCTGGCGTCCCAGGCAGAGGTTTCCTCCCGCAAGTGAAATCCGGAAGTTTCGGAGTTTTTCTGTCCCTGGGTTCTCAGGCCCCGGATCCTGGCAGATCCGGGCGGGTCTGGGTGAGAGGTGCTGCTCCCCTCAACCCCACTCATGGCCCTTCCAAGCTCCTGGGAGGTTACCTTTCTATGGCGCTTGTTGGCTAAGGTCTCCTACTCCTTCTACTTCAATTTATGATTTGATTTTATATGTGAACTTGTGATGAACTTTTTAACATATGGTCATGTATTCTGAAAGATATTTTAAGTGCAGAGGACAAAGAGAAGAGAAGAACTGAGCTGAGAAGAACTGAGCTGAGAGGAATTGAGCTGAGAAAAACTTTTTAGACAGAACACCTTTTAGACAGAACTAAACTCAAGAAGAACTTAGAAGTATAGGCATAGTATTTGGGGAAAAGGCATTGAGAGTAGGAGCATTATTGTGACATCAAAGCAGGAAAAGAGAGCTAGATAAGGAGGATACAGAGTAGAATAACTTAGAAACTATAGGTAACATAAAAAAAAAAAAAAAAAAACCTAAGAGAGCAATATGCAGAATGCAAAGGAAAAAGAGGAAAAAAGAAGAAGCTGCAGAGAGAGCAGAAGGAGGCTTCTCCTTACCATGGGAAAGAACAGGTCTTTTCTTATTAACAAGGCAGGCTTAGTCTTATTAAAGGAACAAAGCTTTCTTCTTACAAACTTGGATTTAATTCATTTAGCATTAAAAGGGTAGAAGCTTTTTCTTTCACTATGCAATAAAGATTGGAGCACAGTTTTCATCCAGAATGAGTGAGTTCTTTCTGCACTGGTGCTTGATCTTTTGCTCCATATGCATATGTAAGTATGGATGTGTGTGTAAGTATGTAGTTGTGTGAATGTATGCATGTGTGTGTGTGTGTATAAGTATGTAATTGTGAGAATGCATGCAAACTTAGCCCAACTGGTTTGAATTGAAATGTATAAATGAGCATGTATAAATCTGTATATGAATTTGTGAGGTTATGCATATTTGCTTATGTAAAAGTTTTTCCTTCTGTGAGCACTATTCTCTTCTCCTGGTTCAATAGAAGTTTATTGCTCTAAACTTCTCCCTAGCCTGACAAGCAAGAGGCATCTGGACAAAGGGAAAAGGCTCTAGCTATTAATCCTTTACTTAATCTCCTGCTGCTTTAGGATGATATGCTAAGTGCCAGAGATTGCAGTTTCTGGATTCAGAGGAAGACAGAAGGCAGGTCAGCTACAGTAGCATAATAACTTAGACTTAGATAAGCAAACATTTTACTATTATACAGAAACCCTAAATATCTCATAAGACAAAGTCTTATCTCCCCCTCCTGATGCCTCAAGAAGAACCTACAAGAAAGAAGACTCTGACAGGGCTGTCCCCCAGCACTAATTCCTGAGTCCTAGCCCAAAGTCAAATTCCTGCCAAATTCCTACAAGGCAGCCCCAAAAGCCCTCCACATCTCCCCCTTTTTTATTTCATAAACAAGACTGCACCTGTCTTAGGTTGTTCTGACAAGAATGCTTTCCTTACCTCTCATGGAATATGTATTATCAAAAGAAATGCATTTCTGTCTTAGGTTGGTAAGGCTCTGTGAAGAATCTTACCCATCATTGGCTGCCATCCTGTTAAATTATAACTCTGTCTGGGGATCCATTTTTAGTTTCAAGCCATGAATTTTGGCTGCCAACATATTTATGTTGTTAAAGGCAAGTTTTATCACAATGGGCAGGAATAAAAGTATTCCCAGGACAAGAAGGGCTAGCATGATCAAGCTATATATGCCGTTCTTGAAGTTTGATCAAGATGTAAACACTGACCTCAGGCAATGAATAATTTTATCAGCAGTATCCGCAGCATTAAAGCTCAGTGGAACAACATACTTTAAATCCATAATCTTAGTATGTAAAGTTAAAACATCCAGAGAAGTGTTAGAATTATGCCAAATACCCAGCAAGAATCTTTGAACTTTTCCCAATTATAGTGACTATCATTGTAAATTTTAAAAGTGACACAAAACCATTGGTATTTAGCATGACACGCAAAATGGCTTCTTACTCTTAAACTCTGAACCTCCTCTCCAATAATTTGAATAGTATCATAAAGAGCATCAATTCATTGTTTCAAATGCCTTACTAAATCCTCTTAAATACTCAGAGCATTAGTAACATTTTTTGCTAAATGATTAACAAAAGTAGCTGTCTTAACTTCTTGTGTCAAAGCAATTGCAGAAGCAGTGGTGCTAGCTATTAATGTAATTAAAGCTGCTATACCAGCAATAATCAAGCCCACTATCCTCTTGCTTCTGCTTAAAGCCTGATTCACTTCTTCCAGTATCTTCAAGTTTTTTCAGAGTATTTGTCATATTCACAAGCAATAGAACAAAAGTTGGTTGATAGACTACCATAACAGACATGCAAGGTTTCAACACACTAACACAATTAGAAATTGTACAATCTATACAACTTACATTAAATGCTGCACAAGAAAGGAAACTAATTTTAACATGGCCAATTAATAGATTAGGAGCCTTAACACATGCACTAATACTTGTTCTAAGTCCAGGTCCTATCCCAATTTTATCCAGTGCAAATGTAATTTCATATAAGATAGTTGCCAATTTTCAAATATGTCTCTGAAAATGTCCATAACCAGCCTTCCAAATGAAGACCGTCATTTCCTTTTTGCCAATGTTGGATTGATTTCTAGACCAGTCCATGATTGAGTCAGAATAATTGGTCACATTAAAGAAAAGAGAAGGGTCATTATAACAAACTTCTCTATTTGATTAACTTTTTAAAGACAGTTTCCACAGTTTCCATGTTCCTTGTCCCACAAGGTCTAAAAGCTTGAGGCAAGGCAGCTTGTCCGATCTGGGATACAGGCCAGCAAAGATGAGTCAGGAACATATGTCCCATATAGCTTCCCTGTCACCATTGTCAGGACACTCAGCAAGCTCAGAGTCAGCATCATTTTTTGTCCCAGCATCAGCGTGTCTCACCAATCACTCTAGAAGCCACCATGCTCCTTTAGCATCCTGCAGAAAAAAAACACAAACATGCCCTCTTCCCCATATTAATACTAACCGGGATCATGTCATATGCCAGTAAGTGAATCCTTCCATTTCACATGGGCATAAGCATGCCTAGTTGTAGGGTGCCATAGACACTCATCAAAGAGTTCCTCAGCATCCAAATTTTTAAATTTTTTAAATAAAAAGAACGTAATTTAAATAAATTTGTAGTGTGTGGGATAAAATTCCCTCCTTTTTTTTCATGAAGATATTGTTTTAAAGTTCAACAATACCTTGTTCTTGAGGAGTATAAGGAACCCCAGTAATATGGTAATATTAAATTATCAACAGAAAGTCTCAAATGCTTGACTGAAATAGCAATTCCATTATCTGTTTTAATCTGACTTGGAACACCCAGCATGAAAAACAGCATAGGTAATGAGTAATTGCATTTTTTTTGTTGTTGTTGTTGCTTCTCCTGTTAAAGCAGTTGCAACAAGAAAGCCTGAGATGGTGTCAATAGTCACATGTATGTATTTTAATTTTCCAAATCAGAAATATAAGTAGAATCCATTTGCCATAATTTATTATGTATGAGTCCTCAAGGATTAACACCATTATGTGGTACAGGTAGAAACTGAGGACACTGAAGACAAGTCTTTACAATTTCATGTGCACATTCTCTAGAAATACCAAATTGCTGTCTCAAGCTATTACTATTTTGATGATTTAAAGAATGAGAATGTTTGGCTAATTGTTTCTGTGTAAGGCCTATAATCTGCCTGGTATACAAATCTGCTGCGGCATTGCCCTCACTAAGGGGTCCAGGCAATCTAGTATGAGCTCTTAAATGTCCTATAAAGTAAGGAACAGTATGTTCTCTTAAATTGAGTTGTATTTGCATAAATAATTGCAAAATTTGAGAATTAGCAGTATCTGAAAATAACAATTTCAAGCAATTGTAAACCATGAGCTATATATTGGCTATAAATTGAAAACTTGATTTTCAACATTTCAGAAACAGTGACTACAGCACATAATTATTTGGGCTGAAGCACAGGGAAACTCAAGAGAATGAACATGTGATCCAATTATATATGCTGCCTTCCCATTAGATAAGCCATCTGTAAATACAGGAAGCACATTCTCTATGGGCTACATGCGTAAATTTATAGGAAATATAAAAGCATGCATAGAGGCAAATTGTAACAACTTGTCTTTCGGATAATGATTATCAATTTTGCATGAAACATTTGCACATGCAATTGGGCAAATATCAGTATTCTGCAATAACCAATTTAATTGCTGTTTGGAATAAGGAATAAATATTTCATCAGGTTTTCATATTTTCATGATTCTATCCTGAAATTCTGTATTAACAGAGCATCATCTTCAGAATAGGGTGTTAAAACTTGGAGATGAAGAAAGATGATGCTGTGGAGCAGAGGGAGATAACAGGACTGGGCATGGATATGGGATGTGCTGAAAATATTTTGAGGAATATTGGTTTTAATTCTTCTTTGAGAGTCTATTAGAAATCTGTAATGAACCCACCTGGAGGATTTTTTTTTTTTGGTTGAGAGACTTTGTTATGGCTTCTTTTCTCTAGGAATTGTCTGTTTAAATTACTTTTCTGATCTTTACTTAACATTGATAGATCATGTATATCAAGAAATTCATCCATATTTTGTAGGTTTTCCAATTTAGTCCAGTAGAGATTATTAAATTATGTCCTTATAATTCCCTGAATTTCCTCAGTGTTTGTTGGGATAGCCTCATTTTAATTTGTCATTTTATTAATTTTTCATCTAAGCCTTTTAGTTAATTTGGATGCGGGCTTATCAATCTTACTGGTTTTCTCAAAGAATCAACTCTTTGTTTCATTGATTCCTTGTATTGTTTCTGTTTGTTTGTATTTTGTTTATGCCATTCCTGAGTTTAATTTTTTTTTTTTTTTGCTATCTACTCCTTTTGCCTATTGTTTCTTCTTCTTCTTTTTTTTTTTTTTTTTTTTAAGAGCTTTCAAGTGTGTCATTAAGTTGATAGTGTAGATCTGTGGTGGGAGACCTCTGCATAGGCCACCAGGGCTCCATAGCCAAATAGTGCTGGGAGAAAGCTAGCCTCCCAGGAGTGTGGAAAAGCCCATGAGAGGGGGTAAGAAGAGCAACACTGCTCAGTGGGACTCACCCAGAATCCTTGGGACACAGGGACTGAGGAACAGCCAGGGGAAGGAGACTTCCGGTTTCCATCTGTGGTGGGAGACCTCTGCCTGCGACACCAGGGCTCCGTAGCCAAATAGTGCCAGGAGAAAGCTAAACTCCCAGGAGCGTGGGCAAGCTTGTCTGCTCAGAGGGACCCACCTGAAACCCAAGGACACAGGGACTGAGGAGTGGTCTTCTGGTTTCTTTCAGTGGCCAGGGAACAGATACTGTGACACAGGGCTCCATACTCAAATAGTGCCAGGAGAGAGCAGGTATCCCAGGAGTGTCGACACACCTTCAAGCACAGGCAAGACCACCACTTCTGTTCAAATTCACTAGATCAAGAGGGACCCTTGCAGAGCCATCAGGACACAGGAACCAATGAACAGCTGGGGACTAGATCCTTCTGGTTTCTGTCTGCACCCCAGAGCTGACCCTGCACCACAGTGCTCCAAACCCAAAATCGTCTCATAGAAAACTGGACTTCAAGGAGTATTGACACCAAGGCTTGCAGGAAGGACAAGCCACAGACAGAGAGGGTAAGACAAGCTAATACCAGAGATAACCAGATGGTGAAAGGCAAAGTCAAGAACATAAGGAACAGAAACCAAGGCTACTTGGCATCATAAGAACCCAGTTCTCCCACCACAGCAAGCCCTGGATACCCCCAACACAGCAGAAAGGCAAGACTGAAATTTACAATCACATCTCATGATGATGATAGAAGACTTTAAGAAGGAAATAAATAACTCCCTTAAAGAAGTACAAGAGAACACAGGTAAACAAATAGAAGCCCTTAAAGAGGAAACACAAAAATCCCTTAAAGAATTATAGGAGAACACAATCAAACAGACGAGGGAAATGAAAAAAGCCATCCAGGAACTAAAAATAGAAATAGAAACAATAAAGAAATCACAAAGGGAGACATCCCTGGAGTTAGAAAACCTAGGAAAGAGATCAGGAGTCATAGATGCAAGCATCACCAACAGAATACAAGACATAGAAGAGAGAATCACAGGTGCAGAAGATACCATAGAAAACATTGACACAACAGTCAAAGAAAACGCAAAATGCAAAAAGCTCCTAACCCAAAACATCCAGGATATCCAGGATACAATGAGAAGACAGAACCTAAGGATAATAGGTATAGAAGAGAGTGATGATTCCCAACTTAAAGGACCAGTAAATATCTTCAACATATTATATAAGAAAACTTCCCTAACCTAAAGAAAGAGATGAACATAAATATACAAGAAGCTTACAGAACTCCAAATACATTGAACCAGAAAAGAAACTCCTCCCATCACATTATAGTCAAAACACCAAATACACAAAATAAGGAAAGAATATTAAAAGCAGTAAGGGAAAAAGGTCAAGTAACATACAAAGTCAGACCTATCAGAATTACACCAGACCAGAGAAGTCTCCCAACCAAAAAAGGCCCAGGACCAGCTGGGTTCACTGCAAAATTCTATCAGACCTTCAAAGAAGACCTAACACCAATACTCTTCAATCTATTCCACAAAATAGAAACAGAAGGAACACTACCCAATTCATTCTACGAAGCCACAATTACACTGATATCAATACCTCACAAAGACCCAACAATAAAAGAAAACTTCAGACCAATTTCCCTTATGAATATCGATGCAAAAATACTCAATAAAATTCTCGCAAACCAAATCCAAGAACACATCAAAACGATCATTCATCATGATCAAGTAGGCTTCATCCCAGGGATGCAGGGATGGTTCAATACCCAGAAATCCATTAATGTAATCCACTACATAAACAAACTCAAAGAAAAAAACCACATGATCATTTCCTTAGATGCTGAAAAAGCATTTGACAAAATTCAACATCCCTTCATGATAAAAGTCTTGGAAAGATCAGGAATTCAAGGACCATACATAAACATCCTTAGTCATCAAGGAAATGCAAATCAAAACAAGTCTGAGATTCCACCTTACACCAGTCAGAATGGCTAAGATCAAAAACTCGGCAGCAGATGCTGGCGAGGATGTGGAGAAAGAGGAACACTCCTCCATTGTTGGTGGGATTGCAAGCTGGTACAACCACTCTGGAAATCAGTTTGGCAGACCCTCAGAAAAATGGACATAATACTACCTGAGGACCCAGCAATAACACTCCTGGGCATACACCCAGAAGATGCTCCAACATGTAATATAGACACAAGCTCCACTATGTTCATAGCAGCCATATTTATAATAGCCAGAAGCTGGAAACAACCCAGATGTTCTTCAACAGAGGAATGGATACAGAAAATGTGGTACATCTACACAATGGAGTACTACTCAGCTATTAAAAACAAGGACTTCATGAAATTCGCAGGCAAGTAGATGGAACTTGAAAATATCATCCTGAGCGAGGTAACTCAGTCACAAAAGAATGAACACAGTATGTACTCACTGATAAGTGGTTATTAGCCCAAAAGTTCGGAATACCCAAGATTCACTTCACAGCAACCACTGGGCTGAGAGTGAGGTCCCAGATGGAGGAGTTGGAGAAGGGACTGAAGGAGCTGAGGGAGTTTGCAGCCCCATGGAGGGAGCAACAGTGTCAACTGGCCTGACCCTCCTGGTGCTCCTGGAGACTGGATCACCAACCAAAGAATACACACGGAGGGACCCATGGTGCTGGCCACATATGTGGCAGAGGAGGGCCTTGTTGGCCATCAGGGAGGAGGAGAGGTCCTTGGGCCTGAGGGTGTTAGATGCCCCAGTATAGGGGAATGCCAGGGAGGGAAGATGAGAGAGGGTGGGTGGGTGGGTCGGGGAATACCCTCATAGAGGCAGGGGGAGGGGGGAGGGGATAGGAGGTTACAAAGGAGGTTACCTTTGAAATAAAGTATCAAAACAATTGATAGTGTAAGATCTCTGAGTTTCTTGATGTAAATGTTACTGATATGAACTTACCTCTTAAAACCTTCCTTAAATGTGCCCCATAAGTTTGATAAAGTTGTCTTTTCACTGTCATTCATTTCCAAAAGGTTTTAAACTTCTTTCTCAATTTCTATTTTGACACAGTTTTTCATTCAGTAGAGAGTTGTTCACTTTCCATGAGTTTTTATGCTTTCTGTTATTTCTGTTGTTAATAATATCCAGCTTCAAGCCGTCGTGTTCAGACAAGATGCGGGGTATTATTCAGTTTTCTTGTATCTGCTGAGACTTGCTTTGCCATATATGTGGCCAGTTTTTGAAAATGTCGCATGATCTGCTGGGAAGGAGGGTCATTCTTTTGTGTTTAGGTAAAATGGTCTGTAAATATCTGCTATGTCCATTTGAATTATGATGTCACTTAATTCCAGGATTTACCTACTTAGTTTTTGTCTGGATGGCATACATATTGGTGAGAATAGGGTGCTGAAGTCACCCACTATCACTATGTGAGGAGCAGTATATGGTTTCCACTGTACTCATGTTTCTTTTATGAACTTGAGTACTCTTATGTTTGGTGCATAAATGTTTAGATTGCAATAACCTCTTGGTGTTTTCCCCCTTCGTTGAGTATGCAGTGTCCTTCTCTATCTCTTCTGATTAGTTTGGTTTGAAGTTTATTTTGTCAGACATTAAAATGGCTACACTGGCTTGCTTCTTGGGGTCATTTGCATACAATATGTTTTCCCATCCTTTCACCCTGAGGTGATACCTATCCTTTTTCTTTTTAAAGATTTATTTATTTGTTTATTTATTTATTTATGTATATGAGCACACCGTTACTGTGTTCAGACACACCAGAAGAGGGCATCAGATTCCATTACGGATGGTTGTGAGCCACCATGTGGTTGCTGGAAATGGAACTCAGAACCTCTGGAAGAGCAGCCAGTGCCCTTAACCTCTGAGTCATCTCTCTAGTCTGCTACCTATCTTTGATGTTAAGTTAAGGTGTGTTTCTTGGCTGCAGCAGAAGGATGGATCCTGTTTTTTAACCCAGTCTGTTATTCTGTCATTTTATTGGGTAATTGAGACTATTGATATTTAAAGTTATCAGTGAGCAGTGGTTTTTGATTCCTGTTATTTTGTTGTTATGTTGTGGGGTTCGCCCCCCCCACTTAATTAGCTAATCTCACATTATTTATTATTTATTGTGTTTTCTTGGATTAATAACTTCTTGCAGTTAAATTTTTCCCTCTGGTGCCTATTGTAGAGCTGAATTTGTAAATAGATATTGCTTAAACTTGGTTTTATCATAGAATGTCTTATTTTCTACTTGTATGATGACTGAAAGTTTTGCTGGATATAGTAGTCTGGGCCAGCATCTGTAGTCTTTTAGAGTTTGTAGTACATCTGTCTAGGCCCTTCTGGCATTTAGTCTCTGAATATGTCTACCTTCATATATTACTTAATATCTTTGTTTTCTACGTTCACTGTTTTGATTACTGTGTGTCATGGGGAATTTCTTTTCTGGTCCAGCCTGTTTGGCGTTCTGTATGCATCTTTTACCTTGTCAGGCATCTCATTCTTTAGGTTAGGAACATTTTCTTCTGATTTTTTTTAAAATATTTTCTATGCTTTGATCTACATTTCTTCTCTTCTTCTATTCCTATTATCTATAGATTTGGTCTTTTCTATTCTCCCAGATTTACCAGATGTTTTATGCTTACATTTTTCTAGTTTTATCATTTTCTTTGATTGACATGATCATTTTCTCTACTTTGTGTTCAATGCCTTGATTCTCCCTTCAATCCCTTTTACTTTGTTGGTGAGGATTACCTCTGAAGCTTTTGCTTGACTTCCTAAGTTTTTCATTTCCAGTTTTATTTTAGTTTGAGTTTTCTTTAGTGATTCTATTTCTGTTTTGTCTCTCGAAGTGTTTTTATTATTTCATTCCACTGTGCATATTTTTGCAGATTTCATTAAGGAATTTATTCATATCCTCTTTAAGGTCCTTGAACATAGAGATAATCGCAGTTTTAATGTCCTTGTCTGGTGCTTATTATATTGGATCTCTAAGAACCTACTATATTATATTAGGGTTCCTAAGTCCTCATAGAGGTATAATGTCTTAGCTATTTATGTGTGTCATTGTGCTGTGTGTATGTGTATGTGTGTGTGTGTGTGTGTGTGTGTGTGTGTGTGTGTGTGTGTGTGTGTGTGTGTTGATGTCTACACATCTGGAGTTAAAATGATTGATGTTTTTCTAGGTCTTAACATCTGGTCTTGTCTTGTTGAGTGGGTGTTTCATGCTTTTGTTGCTGTTGACCTCTCAAGATCTTAAGCAAGTGTGGTAGCTGTGGAATCCCTGGTAGAGAGTGCTTCTGCAAGTTAGTCACTGGCAGAAGGGAATAGAAATGAGCTAAGAGAATAGACTGAGAGAGGTTAAAAAGAAAGCCTGAGGTTTCAAGTTCACACCAATAGGTTTGGTCCCCAGGAGTGATGGTGCAGTAAGAGGAGGGGCTGCAGTAGGACAGAGAGTATTCTGGAGAGACAAGGACGAAATAACTAGTAGTCCCCTGGATATGTACAAAGATCACCAGTGAATAGAGTCAGAAATGAGAAGGAACACCTGCAAGCAAGTTGCTACAGGGCCGAGTCTGAGGCAGGAGAGAGAGTAAGAGAGGATAGTGAAAATCTCCTACCTGATTCCCAGCCAAGTGTTGCAAAGGGGCCCCTGGTAAAAAGTATTTCTGGGTATTATCGGCTGACACAAAAGAATGATGATGACCTGAAGGGAAAGTTGAGAGGGTCCAAGGAAAAGAGCTAAGCTGGGTCTGCATCAAGGGGCAGAATCCCCAGGGAATTAAGATAGAATGGAGTAGGGGAGACGTACAAGAAGGCTGCAACTGTGTTGAGGATGAGACAGAAGAAATCTCAATTGAGGATAGAAAAGAGTGAAAATCACCTACCTGAGACCCAGAACAGTGGCTACTGGGAGTCGCTGGTAAAAAGTGTTTCTGGATATCAGTAACTAACACTACAGAATACAGATGGCTAATAGAAAAAAACTGAGCAGGTCCAAAGGAAGCTAAGCTGATTTCACACCAGACCTAATTTCTTGATGTAGGCATACGACTTATAAAGTTCCCTCTTACTACTCATTTCATTCTGTCCCACTAAATAATATATAAAGGTAGACCTATTAGAATAACCCCTGATTTCTCAATGGAGACTAAAGGCCATGATGTGGCTCCATTTTTATTCTATCTTATGAAAGTTTTAACTTTCTTTTTTATTTCTTCAAGGACTCGTGCATTGTTCAATAATGTATTTAATCTCCATTGTATATATTCCAGAGTTTCTCTTGCTGTTAATCTGTAGAGTTATTTTATTATGATCAGACAGAATAAAAAGAAT
The DNA here is from genome assembly GCA_028551405.1 of Uromys caudimaculatus. Lineage (NCBI taxonomy): Eukaryota > Metazoa > Chordata > Mammalia > Rodentia > Muridae > Uromys > Uromys caudimaculatus. The sequence goes on along the minus strand of CM052708.1, from coordinate 64,957,506 downwards.
TATTTAATTTTTTATATTAATTAGGCTTGTTTTGTTACTTACTTTTCTATTGCTGTGATAAAATGCCATGATCATGGCGTCATATAAAAGTGAGTGTTTAATTTGACTTATGGTTTCACAGAGTTAGAGTCTATGATGACAGAGCTAAGGCATGGTGGCAGGAATACCTAAGAGCTTACCTCACAAACTACAAGCAGGAAGCAGAAAGCACACTAGGAATGGCATGAGTCTTTAGAAACCTAAAGGCCACACTCACCCAGTGACATACCTTCTCCAAAATGGCAACACCTCCTAATCCTTCCTAAAGAGTTCCACCAACTGCAGAAACAAGTATTCAAACATATGATCCTGGGATGTCCTCATCAATTCCCTCACCCTAGGACTTGGGGAACTATGCTGAAGAGGAGACAAAAACAATTGTAAGAGCCAGAGGGGATGGATGACACCAAGGAAACAGTGTCTTCAAGACACAACAACTGATATACAGATGAATTTACAACAACTGTGGCAGTATGCACAAGGCCTGCATAGATTCAAGACAAATGTGATCCCAATGCTCAGAAGGGGAAGTGGAGAGGGATTGCCATCCCTAACCAATAAGCTATCTCCAATTAAAAAGTGCTTGCAAAAAAATTTAGTTTTCTACAATGGAATCTCACTGGGTACATAATCTTAAGGTAGGCCCCATGCTTAGCAGTAAGTGGCCAACACACACACAAAATGCTATGGTATTTTTCTACAGGCTTCTTTTTTTTTTTTTTTTTTTTTTTTTTTTTTTGGTTGGTTGGTTGGTTTTTTATTTTCTTGGTTTTGGTTTTTCGGGTTTGGGTTTTGTATGTTTATTTTGCATTTCATATTGCTTTATTTGGTCATTTTTATCTTGCTGGTCTTTTGCTTGTATATTATGGTTTCATATTTTGTGCTTTTAAGGATGTGTGTGTGTGTGTGTGTGTGTGTGTGTGTGTGTGTGTCTCATGGTTTTTCTTTTTTATTTTATAATACTCTTTTATTTGATTAAAGAATTTGCCTTTGTTGTGTACATTGGAATGTTATATTCCCTGTGTACTTTACAGGGTTACAAAATGTCTCTCATTTTAAATATTACCCCAAAAGTATTTTCAGAAAAAAAAAAAGTGTTAGTGAAATTAAACTTGACTTTAAAAATCATAGGGACAAACAACTCTGAAATACAACTGGATTAATAAGATTACTCGTCTACTACATAACAGACTTCTTATCCCAGTCCTCTTCCTCAGAAAACCTCACATGAAAACCCTTGACTACTTTTTAGTCTTTTTTTTTTCCTATTTATTTTCTAAAGAAACTGAGAAAGAAGACATGTAGTTGAGTCAGTGGGAAGATAAAGATGCTCTGGGAGGAGATAGGGAGGGGGCACCGTGATCAAATGTGTTATATACATTTTCAATTAAAAAAGGAAAAGAAAAAATGAAAATGATAAAAATAGATGAAAATACAGATGATAGTATTAGATCATAATCGCCTCCCACAGCCTGCTAACTTTTTTTATGGCTTTTGTATATGGCATGAGAGCATGGTAACGGTCCATTTTCATGCCATTTGAATCTTTATTAAGATCATACTCATCGAAATTTTTAAAAATTTCTTTTTAAGAAGGTGTTAATAAGTATACCTTCCATGTTGGAAATAGATTTTTACATTATATCTTCTAGTTAATCATGTTGAAAGAGTACATGCCACTGCACACAGGTGGAAGAGAAAGGACAACTTATAGGACTAGGTTTCTCCTCTCCACTGCATGGGCCCTATGGATTGAAATCAGGTCATCAGGCTTGTAGCAAGCCACTTTGCCTACTGAGCCTCTCACCAGACGTGGAAATGGTTCTAAATCATGTCTCTTTTTTCAGTTCTAGAAATTGAAACAAATCTCTTTTATTTCCAGTAAGTGTAATGACTATGAGTGGCTGGAATGATATTTTTAGTTCTCATTTTGCAAATACTAATATAAATTCAACAATAAAAAAAAAGTTGACTTCATTATCTTGTTACAAAGATGGAAGAGGTGTATAATGAAAAACCATGAGTACCTGAGTAGGAGATCGTCTCATATAGGAATCATGTTTTATTTAGGCTTTGGGAAAATATCACTGGTAGTTTAAAACGAGGCCAATGTCTGGCATGGTGGTACACAGCTACGATCCTAGTGCTTGAAATATGGAGGTAGAGGAATGAGATCTTTTCAAGGTCATCCTAGGCTAGAGAGTGAGTTGAGGCTAGCCAGGGTTGCATAGGACCCTATCTGAAAAAAAGAAAAATACAGCAAAGAGTAAAGACAACTGAATGAATTGATACATCTCCAGTTTGTTCTTTATTAGAACATGTAGCTATGTCACAGCTTTGACTCATATATTTTTGACAATACTCATTCCTAACAGAACTTTCCTCAGAGCGAGTTTCATGTCCTTGTTACGAAGGCTATAAATCAGAGGATTAAAGAGAGGAGTCATTACAGAGTATACAAGTGTAAGGATCTTCTGCATCAAAGTTGAAATGCCATATGTAGGACTCACATACATTACCATTACTGTCCCATAAAAGAGTGACACCACAATTAAATGGGAACCACATGTAGAAAAAGCCTTTCGCTGGCCAGCTGCAGAAGGAACCTGAAAAACAGCCCTGAGCAACAAAATATACGACCGAAGAATGTATGCAATAGTGAAAAAGAGAACAAAAGAACTTTGGGCATAAAAAATAAACTCAGTAATAGGAGCTGGGGCACAGGACAAAGCCATCAATGGGTCCATGTCACAGAGAAAGTGATCAATGACATTAGAACCACAGAAGGGAAGTTGGGAGATGGAGAAAATAGGGATTGGGTATCCAAGGAATCCAATGAGCCAGCATGAAGATACCAGAGTGCAACAAAGCCTCCTAGTCATGATGACAGGGTAGTGTAATGGGTGGCAAATGGCCAGGTACCTATCATAAGCCATTACTGACAGGAAGAGACATTCAGTTGTACCCAGTGAAAAGAAGAAATAGAACTGCAGGAAGCACCCTGAAAATGAGATGGTCTTGGTCTTAGACAGAATGTTGGCTAGCATGTTAGGAACAGTGGAGGAAACATACCAGATTTCAAGGAAGGCAAAATTTCCCAGGAAGAAGTACATGGGGGTATGTAGACGGGAGTCACATCTTACTGCACAGATGATGGCTCCATTCCCCA
>CM052708.1:64943184-64954198 GCA_028551405.1 Uromys caudimaculatus | reverse complement strand
AGACATGAGTTAACTCCAATTCCCTTGCTTTCAACATATCTGAAGGTCTTTATGAGTGCCAAACTTAAGTTCTACAAGAAAAAACAAGAATATTTTGAAAGTAGATGGAACCAATCCTATCATATTTTGGATTGAATGTATTTCTAAACCAATGATATAACCTCTTTCTTTTCTCCTTCTTGGTCCTCCTGAAACAGGAGTCAAAAGATATTTAGGTAACTAGAGATAGCTATGGTGAAGAACACTGATCATCCAGACACAAATAGCCCCAAATAGCCCTACATTACGATTTCCCAGCACTAACTTCTATACTATAGCACTTATTGAGTCTATGGCCTTTCAGTAAATGCATCAGTCCATTGCCAAGTCTGGAGCCAGAAAGAAGAGAGTCATCTTGTGCCTTTACTTCTTCACCTCATCATTCATCTTGGATGACATAAAAGCCCCTAGGTGTGGGTCAGTGATCTATGACAGGCAGTCTAACGCCTGGTTGAGCATAGGCTAGAAGCCCTGCAAGACCCGGTGGAAAATTCCACGAACAGTGGAACCTACACAAGGGACCAGAATTCATGCTTCTCGCCAATGCTCCCGGGAGATTCCCCATAGCTATCACGACCCCTGTATAGAGAGAGGCCTGGTATGTGAAACTTGTGTCACGTAGAAAGCAACCCTGAGTCTCAGGCAAAGCAAACGAGGCACCAATAGAGCCCTCAAGCTGGCCAATGGAAAGTGTCAGCCACCAAACCCCTGTCTCCTCTCAGAACTATAAATAGAACACCTTGACCCAAGTAGCTCTCTCTCTCTCCCCTCCTTCTCCACCCACCTGCCCCGGGAGCGCTGCCCGCCATCCAGAATGAATAAAGATAAAAACTATTTTGGCGTCGGAGAACTTTTGTCTAAGGGAACTGTGACTTTTGGGTTCTCGAGGAGACTGGCTCTACGGCGAGCAGAGTGCTCTTAACATTAGCGGGCACCAGGCACCGTGGGAAGTGTGCTACGGTCAAGCCTTGGCGAGAGGCAAGAGTGCTTGTGGCTGGTCTCTATCTGTGCCCCCTCCCTACACCGCGGCCAAGCATCAGCTGCGGCTTCAGTGGCGCACGGTGGCCGAGGCTTGGGCACCAAGTTGGCGGACACCCCTGCATTGGGGCCGGGGCTGCTCGAACCTGGCATCTCACTCCCGTAGTGTCAGGCCCCGTGGATGCTAGGCTGCAACGAGGAGGGCCGCTGCGGTGAGCCTTGAAGCCTAGGGCGCGCAGACCCAACCCCGGAGCCAGGGGACCCGCCTGCACCTGCGCTTCCCCCAACGTGAGAGAGTACGGCACCTAGGCCCTGGGGCTTGAGCAGTTTTTCACCGTATAGCCCTCTCTCATCTGCATTTATTTCTCATCCTTCACTATCTAAGAAATTTGCTGGTTGAGTGATCTTCCGCTTGAGTTTGTAAGCTTCATTGTTCTTAGTGAGACACACTTCTGAATTCATGAAATGTGCTAAGAGTTTGGGCTACTCATCTATGATTCCACAAACCACACCAAAAACTATGTCAACCAGCTCTTTCTCCTCTTTCCTCATAAACTGTGATAGCCTTCCTCAAATGCCTCGTGGCAACAGGTGTCATTTAAAAGCAACTTGTGAAGCAGCTGGCCTTAAGACTGATCGTATGTACCTTCATGGCTACCTCTGATCAGCTGAGGACCTCCTGCACATGGTTCTCTTTCCAGTTCCTCTCCAGTTGGGAGCGATGCTCAAGGACTAACAGATCCTGCCTGACACTACATCCTGGTGGACGACTGAAGGTATTACACCAGGACCCAGACCCAAATAGTTTCCATAAAGATCTCCCTACTCTTTGAACACTCTCCCCTGGGAGAGGAAACACACTGCAGACTCCAATGGGACCCACTCTCTTGGTACCCTGAATAGACTGGAATGGAACCTGAGTGCTTGGAGCTCTTTTTGGTCTGTGGTCAAACAGTGGACATTCATGGAAGGGGCAGATTTCTTCCACTTCCCTTCTCCAGCAACTCCAATAAGGAACCTGAGGATTTGGTTCTCAAAGTGTAGACAAGCTGTCCTTGTTGCCCCAGGCCCAAGCTGTCTTTGTTGCCTGATATGATAATAGGAAATGAAGTATACAGCAGGCCCTACCCATACGATCTAGACATCTTACAGTTCTGCCTCTCTCCAAGCACTCTTCTCCAATATAAGTATGACCTTTTTCACACTTCCTGCCTATGCCTGCCTGTCACTCACAACATTGCTTTACTAAACTCTTGAGCACAAAAAATAAGATAAAGGAAAATAAAAATTTTCCTCAAAGGAAAAATTTTATAAAAATTGAATCTCTTTATACTAATAAATAGACACAAAAACATCACAAGGATAGATTAAGATAGGCACTCAAACACATTCTTGCTCTGTTCTGAACGTTGTACATCTCAGTGAGGTTTATATAGTTAAATTAGCCATGGTGGTTCACATAAGGTTTCAAACTTTCACTATCAGATATATTTTTATACACTTATCCACCACAAAAAGAATAGAACATAGAAATATAATTAGCTTTATATCTTCTTTCTCCATTCATGTATCTTTCCTTATTATCTACTATTATTATCTACTATTACCCTATCTTTTTCTCCTTCTAAATGTTGTATTATACCCACACTTACAATTGTTTGCGTGTGTGTGTGTGTGTGTGTGTGTGTGTGTGTGTGTGTGTGTGTGTGTATGTGTTTACATTAGGCTAGAATCCACATATGAGGGAGAACCTGAGGTTATTTTTCTTTCTGAGACTGGGTTGCCTTATGTAATATGATACTTTCTTATTTAATAATGTACTTCTTATTTAATATTATACTTTCTAAGTCTATCCATTTACCTATAAATTTCATGATTTCGTATTTCTTTATAGCTGGATAATATTCCACTCTGTATGTGTGTTACCCTTCCATTATCTATATATCTGCTGAGGACATTAAAGTTGCTTCTGTTTCCTTGATAAGATGAATAGAGCACCAACAAAATAGATGTGCAGACATCTTTGTTGTAGGGTATGGAGTTATCTAGGCATATGCCCAGGAGTAGAATACCCAGGTCACGTGGTGGTTGTATTTTGAGTTTTTTTGAGGAGAATCCAGATTAAGTTCCACAATACATAGTATTAATTTGCAGCCCCACGAGCAGTGAATAGGCACTCCTCTTCTCCCACACTTTCTCCAAATCTGTGGTCAAATATCTTGACAATAGCTTTCTAATGAGGGTGCAGTTAGTACTATGTCAACATGGTTTTAATTTGTATTTCCCTGATGACTAGGGATGCTTAACACATTTTATAATAATAAATAGTTGCTGGACTTTTGTGTTTGTTTTTTAGAAACTTGCCAGTTTCATACTTGCATTTGTTCATTAGTAGTTTTATATCATTGGTATTTAATTTCTGCAGTTCTTTGAAATTCTAGATATTAGCCATCTGTTTGAAGAATAGTAGGTAAAGATTTACCCCTGTGCTATGGACTATCTGTTGGCTTTGATGATAGTTTCTTTCGCTGTGCAGAAAATTTTAACTCCATGTAGTCTTATGTGTTGGTACATGAGGTTAGAGCCTGTGCCACTAAAGTTCTATTTAGAAAGCTCTTGCCCACCCAAAAACCTCAAAGAGTCTTCCCTATGCTGTTCTCTAGCGGCTTCAGTGTTTGTGGTTTTAATTCTAAAAGAATAAGCGATAGTTTGATTGACCATGGCCTGGGTGCACAGATACAGGTTACCCCAAATTCCGTGTTCTAATGTGAAAGCAGTTTCACAAAACTTTTTATTGTTTCACAGAACAAAGAAAACTGTAAATCAAGACAAGTTTACAATACATTGGTGGGTGCAACACAGGGGCAGGTACAGTGGGGAACCATTTTCCTACAAGCCCAGGATGCTGTCTGATGACATTCTTAGCTTTTGGATTGGTAGAAGAAAGTAGCCTTCTTTAGTCAATAGATTCTAAAAGGTTTTCATTTACTGTCACAGATGTTAGTTCTGACAGAGGGGACAAGGAATGGCAGTTCTAGAGGGCCATAGCTTAGCCCAAGATAGGGTAATTATCCCCTGGACCTGTAACATTCCAACCTCTCCAGAGTGCTGTTGTTTTTTTTCCCCTTTGATTGAAAATAGATTCTTTTTCATACAAAATATTCTGACTATGGTTTCCCCTCTAGCAGCTTTTGCCAGATAACGCACTCTCCTCGCACCTAAACACACACCATTTCTTTATATCTCTCTCATTAGAAAAGAAATGGGCATCTAAAAAGTAATAAAAACAAAATAAGTTAAATAAAAACTAAATACACTAAAATAGGACAAATCTAACAATAAAAATAGCCAAAGCACAAGAAACACAGATGGATGTAGAGATAACATGTTCACACAGACAGGAATTCCATACAAACATAAAAACAGAAACCATAATACATACACAAAGGACCTGAAGGTAAAAATAAACAAACAAATAAAAAATACCCCGACAAGGCATTACAGGACAAAGAATTTCCAAAAATGCCATGGAGTTTTGGCATTTGGTTGGTCAATTACTGCTGGGCATGGAGCCTGCCCTTAAGAGTAATTTGAGGGCTGGAGAGATGGCTCTTCCAGAGGTCCTGAGTTCAATTCCCAGCAACCACATGGTGGCTCACAATCATCTGTAATGGGATCCGATGCCCTCTGCTGGTGTGTCTGAAGACAGCTACAGTGTATTCATCATATATATAAAATAAATAAATAAAATCTTTTAAAAAGGCAAACAAAAAAGAGTAATTTGAATACCCAGTAAGTTTTAAATTAGGGTCTTTGACCCACTTCAAGTTGACAGCTTTTAAAAAGAGAGGCAATATAATTGGGTCTCTATCTTCTCTTACCCACAGAATCCTAACTTCTAAAGGAAAACAATTCATCACAGAAACTCTGCTTCCCTTTCAAAGGCTTTATATCTCTATGTCTTGTGCCTACATAACTTCTTCTGCTCTGCTCTTCTAACTTTGGTCCTTTAACCAGCTTGTTGTATAAAATGGTCTTAGAAGGTCCCCCAAAAACTGTTAGAGCCCCTAATTCCTTCCAGAGGGCATTCTTACTTTTAAAAAAAAGCCCTAGTCTCTGCCAGTCTGACCCTGGCTTTGTCAGATTGCTCTAGATTGACCCACCTTTCCTTAGAACAATGATATGATCCAGCCTCAGATGCACGCAGTTGGGTCTATTCCTAAATTGCTGGAGAGGACTATTTCAGAATGGTCCTCCTGCTTATGAAGTTTTGTCTTTGGTTGGAATTGTTCTTTTCATCTTTCTCTCTTTAACTTTCTTTTTTTCCTTAGAATGTATTTATTTTCTTTTATGTGTCAGTGTTTTGCCTGCACTTGTGTATGTGCACCGTGTGTGTATGCAGAAGGTCAGAAGAGGGTCCCCTGTAACTGGAGTGACAGATAGTTGTGAACCACTATGTGGCTGCTGGAAAATGAACCTAGGTCCACTGCAAGAGCAACAAGTCCTCTTGCCTGCTGAGCCACCTCTCCTAGTTTAATTCACAAAACTAAAAAACTGGTGACCTACCTTCATTGTATAACTAAATACACCATTTGTGAGAGCCTCTTTTAGCTTACCAGACGCTGTGTTCTATCCCTCCAGCCTCTACGCTACCGTGTTGCTTCCTCACAAACCACTGACCTTCTTACAGATGCCATTCATAACCCAGCTACTTCCACCTCTGCTTCCCTGGGAGCAGAAGAAAGTGTTGATGATTACAGCTGCTACTCTAACCTCCATTTAACACAGAAAAGCAAGCTGGTCTCCACTGTGGTGTTTTCACAAGGATGGTTCAGAAGTCTCCAACTGTTAGCTGTGGAACACAGGAGCAAACTTGACACCACATAGTATGTAACTTTATGTGTATGAGCATTTTGCCTTCATGTATGTCTGTGCTCTGCCTGAGGCCAGAAGGGGACATTGGATCCCTAAAACAGATGATTGTGAGCTGCAAATGGATGATGGAACTCAAACCTGGGCCTCCGGAAGAACCACCACTGTTCTTAACTAGTGTGCAGTCTCTCTAGCCCTTGTTAAGATTTTCTAGGAAACTTGAAAACGTTTAGCACCCAGGCTTCAGTGTCTACCTTTCTAATCAATAGTGACTGCAAAAGACATATTTTACCATCTTCCTTGAAGCAACTCAGTAAGTGAATTCCAGATATTTATTTGTAAAAACACAAATCAATCCCTTTCTCACCTACAGATGACAGATGAAAGGCTTACGTATTTTTAAACAAAGAACTAGAGTCATGAGATCTGAGTTTCCTGATTTTTGTTCTGAGAAACAGATCATGCCTATTTAATGTGAATAATGCAAGGATATGTCCATATACACTGACAGCACAATGCAATTTATTCTTCCTACTGCTGTGCCCTATAAGAGATTTATCGTCACTAACATTTTTTTTTAATCTGGAAGCCTTTGGGGAAAATGTAGATAGGTAATAGAATGTCAAAGAGAGAATGCTTAACTGAATAACTTTTCATATGAATGGAATAGACTGGCTCATCAATTTCCCATAATTCCATCTTCTAGAAATTCTGAGATTATTTTTATTACGTTATATTTTATTTTAAACAGAGTTTAAATTTAAATATATTTTGATCATATTCTCTCCCTCTCCCAAGTCCTTTCAGATCATCCTCCACTCTGTATCCACCCAATTTGAAGTTCTTTCCAAAATAAAAAACAAACACCCAATACAAAAACAAACCCCCCAAACCAAGAAAACAAAAGAAAATCACACTCAAAAACAAAACTCCAAACTGTAACCAAATAAAAGCACACAAATACTGTGGAGTCTATTATATGTTGGTTAACTATTCTTGAACATAAGGCCTGATCTGGAGTAGTATAAATATCCGATGTCCTCCACTAGTAGAAACTGATTTTCCTTCTCCCAATAGGTATAAATGACCATTCAGTGGTTAACTTCTACCCCAGTGGCTAGGTTACCTGAAGTTACTTTCAAGTATAAGTTAGTAGAGTGAAATTTCTACCACTTCGTGCTGTTTCTCATGCATTCGGAATCTGTAAAGCAATTTTTCATCTATAATCCTCAGGCACCAGCCTCTTTATACATTCTGTTTCCATAGAAGGAAATAAGCCAATTATGAAACCTACCAGTGCAAGTTTAATCATAGCTTGATTAAAAATCCTTCATCCCAGGATGCTCACTCAGCACATTGTCTTTCCAGGTAGCCTGAGAAAAGGAATATCCCACTGGACAACTCCTAGGAAATGAGATGGTTTCTGAATGATGCTCTAATAATCACAATAATAACGTATTTTTAAGTGTAACTGTCTGTACTCGCTACTCATTTCACAACTGTGACTCGGGAGGGAGAATTCAAAATGTTTCACCAAATGAATTTGTCCTAAATTCACAGTTGAAAGTTTAAGGCTTTGTCTAGTTGGTTGGTTGGCCGCTTGCTTGCCATCTTGCTTACTTGCTTGCTTTTGAGACAGGTTCTCCCTACACAGGCCCCTTCTGGCCCATAGCTTGCTATGCATACGGCCTTGCATTCACAGTGAGCCGCCTGCTCTTACATCTTGCATGTTGGAATTAAGAGTGTGTGCTTGTTCCACATTTGGAACCCTAAGCATTCTTCCCCACCTCCTTTATCTCCTTCCTGAGAAACCTCAAATAACTAGATTTATTAAGTAAAAGGCACCCTACAATCTCCCTGAGCTGGTTATAATCTGGTTATATATTGCTCTCAGATGCAGGACAGCTGTCCTAGCTGTAAGGAATGGAGGACAGGGGAGCTGTACTGGAGAAAGTGATGAGCACAGCACAGCCTCACCTTACCTCAGCATCAGGCATCTCCTCAGTGGTTCTGTGAGGAACCTCACAAAGGGCAATGGGTACATCTGTGTGTTCACCTCACTTCACTTCAGGAGACTCCAGAGACTTGTTCCCTAGGACTTTTGCTGACATGTTTAACATGTGACCTTCTCTTAAGTGTATGCTTCCTCTCAGGGGTTACTACAATCACCCCCTTTCCCTCCTCAGCTGGTCTCAGGGGCTTCCTCATTTCCCCTGAAGGGCATTCTTTTTTCAACTCCTGGGATTTACATGGAATTTAGTATATTTGCTTTTTTAATGTGTTAATTCTAGCAGACTGTCTAGAGTTAAGGAAAAGGAGGAGCTATGGAAAATGGCACACAATTCTAGGAGACTTCCACTTGTACCCCTTAAGGTGTCACCCTCTGAGAAGCAGTGAAACAAGTGGTAGTTGATGAGCAAAGTTTTCCCTTCTAGTAAAAATGAAATACATTAACACAGAGAAACACCAAGCTATGTTCTCTTGGTCTCATAAAAACCAAGTCTAAGTCAGACAAGGTGGAACACATCATGCCTTTAATCCCAGCAGTCAAAAGGCAGGAGGTGCTCTGTGAGTTCGAAGTCAGCTTGGAACTATATAGCAAGTTCCAAACCATTTGAGGCTGCATAGTGAGACCCTCTCTATAAACAATTTTTATAGGTTTCAATTCCAATAACAAAAACAGGATCATAAATCATTATCTCAGTCCAGGCACAAAAAGACAAGTACTGCTTAGTTCCATTCACATGTGGAATCTAATGATGGTGCGGCTTAGAAGCAGAGAGTTACCAAAGGCTTCATCGTAATAAAACAAGGGGAGAGGTATGGAAGATCAAGGAAGGAGTACCACTAAGTTTCAGTTAGATATGAACAAGAAGTTCTCATGGCTTCTCAGACAGAATTGCCATCTTCCAGGAATTTATCAAAATGACAAATACAGAAGGAAAAGGAGAGAAAGATGACAGATGTTTTCTTGGTAGTTAAGAAAATGTAGAGTTGTCACCAGAACCATGTTGATGTCCGTGGACCATGTTACCACTACAAGACTTGTGGATGTCCGTGGTCTGTGCTGCCGTCGAGGGTTATGATGGTATCTGTGGCTCAGTCTGCAGCAGAGGATCACACTGATATCCATGGTCCATACTGCCACTGAAGACCATGCTGAGGTCCATGGCACATGCTGAAGCTAGAGTCCATGTGGATGTCTGTTTGTGCTGTCACCAGAAGCCATGTGCAAGTCCATGACCTGTTCTCCTGCTCTCTGTAAAGAGCAAGGGAGCTACATTGGCAGTAGTGTGGATGACTACTGACTCACAGTGAAGAAATTGGGACATATAAGTCTTCTGTGACAACCTGCACCCCTACCAACCCTGTCCCCTAAAGAAAGTCTAGACAGAAAGCCATTGAAGAGAACTGTTAAACATTGTGATAAGAATGCTGAAGTGTAGCTCTCCACAATTGGTGGCTTCTGGGGGGATGCGGGTGGAGAAGGACTGTTTTCTTTAATAGGCTGGCCATTGGGAGTTTGACTATGCTCCAGTGAGTATATGGACAACACAAAATTGAACTTGGTTTTCTTTAGTCGTCTTCTGAGTTCCTCCTCCTCCTCCTCCTCCTCCTCCTCCTCCTCCTCCTCCTCCTCCTCCTCCTCCTCCCCTCCTCCTCCTCCTCCTCCCCTCCTCCTCCTCCTCCTCCCCTCCTCCTCCTCCTCCTCCTCCTCCTCCTCCTCCTCCTCTTCTCCTCCTCTTCCCCCTCCTCCTCTTTTTCTCCTCCTCCTCTTCTTCCTCCTTCTCTTCCTCCTTCTCTTCCTCCTTCTTCTAGGCTGGAAGATCACAAGGGCAGTGGATCTGGGAGGAATAGGAAGTATGTGCTATTGGTATACACAATGTGAAATTCCAAAATAATCAATAAAAATATTATATTGGAGAAAAAAGGAAAATGTGGTATTGTTTAAATGTGTGAATCTATTAGAAGGGTGATCTATTTAGACATCAAGGGAATAAGCACTGTTCAGTGAGGAATGCTGCACTAATGTTATCCTGGAAAAAACTAAGCTCTACAACATCACCAACATGCTGTTGACATTGTTGGAAACAAGCAAGATAAGGAGAAAATTCTTAACAAGAGAATTAATTGAGCAAACTAAGCACATTAACACCCAAAAGGGCTTCATGAAAACTGGTGAATAAAAATGATCAGAAAAAAAGGAAGCCGAAGAGAAAGGTACCAGGTTCAACGAAAGCACCAGATCACTCCACCCGGAAATGAACACTGTGAGCACTAAAGGAAGAGAGCCTGAGCTGCTGGAGCCCTTTGCTCATGAACCATAACCTAATCAACATAAATAAATCTATAACAGAAAAATAAAGTTCTGGTATGCTAAATATTGGTACTAATTATTTTTCTGATTAATTTCTATCACAATACTTTTTCAAACATTTTTGTTATTCACATCCGTGAAGAAACTAAAAAAGGAAAAAGATAAAAATAAAATAAGAGCACACTTTTCATTCTCTAACGGCTTGAACCCTGGCCCAGTGACTTGTGATGCCTTTTGCAAAAACTAAAAACTAATTCCTAGTGGCCCTGGTGCCTCGACCAATATGGCCAGCTTTGGGGATGACAAATATCATTACAAAACTACCTGAAGATAGTTGAAGAGATGCCTCCTCCTCTTCCTCCTCCTCCTCCTCCTCCTCCTCCCCTTCTTCCTCCTCCTCCCCTTCCTTCTCCTCCTCCTTCTTTTGATATAGGACCTTATCATGTGGATCTGTTTGTCTTAGTATACACTAGAATAGACTAGAATAGACTAGGCTGTCCCTGAACTCACCTGTTCAAGAGATCCACCTATTTCTCTCTCCTGAGTACTGGGATTAAACTGAAGGTGTACAGCATCACACCTGACTTGATCCGTTCTCCTTAACCCTATTAAAAAATAACTTCACTAATGCAAATTGATCCATACCTATCTCCTTGTACAAAGCTCAAGTCCAAGTGGATCAAGGACCTCCACATAAAACCAGCTACACTGAATCTAATAGAAGAGAAAGTGGGAAAACCCTCGATCACCTGGGTACGGGGGACAAGATCCTGAACAGAACACCAGGGGCTTATGCTCTAAGATCAA
>CM052708.1:64834161-64941688 GCA_028551405.1 Uromys caudimaculatus | reverse complement strand
GGTGGTCATCTCATGGTACTGGCATCTCCAAAACACTGCTGTCTTCCAATGCAACTAGGTTTACTAATAGCCTCTCACAGGCTCTCTTCATGATACCAAGCCTCACCTCCTTTGCATGACCCCTTCAATCCTGGGCTGTCAATGCAACTGAGGCTGCACCTTTACCAATGGCCTTCCACAGTGCCCAGGCCTCAGCAGCTCTTCATGACTCCTTCATGCCTTCAAAACCAGTACCACCTGGGTGACTCTTACACATTACCAAGTCCAGCCACCGCACAAGGTACAACCCTGGCTATCTCTGGAACACAGCCTCTGTGCTCTCAGAAAATACTTCTCAGAAGATTTCACCAATGATGCTGGCCTCTTCTTAATCACTGCCAATTTCCCAACTCCAGCTAACCAGCATCAATAGTTCCAGTAATGCAATGGTTTTGCTTTAGCAGTTCTGGTATCTTGTTAATCACAGGCAATCCTTCAGCCCCAGATAATCAAAACCACAGAATATTCAGTCAAAATAGCAACAGCCCTGATAAGAGTCTTTAATCTTCCCTCTGAAATTTAACAAGTCAGGCCTCCATCTTCTTCACTGTTCTCAACATTATCTTCCAAGTTCATACACAACATCCCACAGAGCAGCCCAAAGTTCTAAAGTCCTTCCACAGTCCTCCCCAAAACATGGTCAGGTTGTCACAGGAATATCTCACTACACTGGTATCAATTTGTCTTAGTCAGGGTTTCGATTCCTGCACAAACATCATGACCAAGATGCAAATTGGGGAGGAAAGGGTTTATTGAGCTTACACTTCCATGCTGCTGTTCACCACCAAAGGAAGTCAGGACTGGGACTCAAGCAGATCAGGAAGCAGGAGCTGATGCAGAGACCATGGAGGGATGTTCCCTACTGGCTTGCTTCTCCTGACTTGCTCAGCCTGCTTTCTTATAGAACCCAAGACTACCAGCCCACAGATGGTACCACCCACAAGGGGCCCTCCCCCCTTGATCACTAATTGAGAAAATGCCTTACAGCTGGATCTCATGGAGGCATTTTCTCAGCTGAAACTCCTTTCTCTGTGATAACTTCAGCTTGTGTCAAGTTGACACACAAAACTAGCCAGTACAAGTATCAAAAAATAAAAAATTAATAAAAATAAAAAACCATTTACGGTGCTCAGTTTTCAGGAAGATATTCTCCACCATCTTAGTAGTATTACTTGCCTGTAGTTCTTTATATGGGGATGGGGCCTCGTGATTGACATTGGCATGTCAATTGGTCTTATAATTATACAGATCTTGTTTAAGCAGCCACATTCTTCAGATTTCATGGGTATGGCTTCTCTATCATATCATATCTCTGGCTCCAAATATCTTTCTGCCTTCTCTTTTGCAATGTATCCTGAGCCTTGGGTGTACGGGTCATATTGTAGATGTATCAGTTATGGCTGTACATCCTAGAGTCATTTATTCTCTACATTTTCATAGATGTGATGCTCTGTAATGGTCTCTGTCTCCTGAAAAAGAACCCCTTTTTTTAAGGGATGAGAGGTACAGTTAGAAGGATACATATTTAGAATGCATTTAGGAAATATATTAGTTTAGGAACTAGCATTATTATCTGGCTGTACTCAGATTTATGAACTCACTAGCCGTGGATAGTTGACTAGATTTTCAGTATGACGTATGATTTCCCACCTGTTGAGTGGGCTTAAGGCCAATGAGCTGTTGGTTACTACACAGATATAAGTGTTATTACTTCATCTTTAGTGTCACCGTACTGCCCTGATCAGTCTTGTGGTTCATAGATATGACAGCTGGGTAGGACTATTGAATTTTTTTCTCCATTGACAGTTAGCATAGCACCTTCAAGTATTATGAAAGCTAGTCTACACGAAGAAGGCTTTTGGCTCGGATTCAGCTCAATTTGTCTGAGTCCTGTGTCTGAAGAGTGTGTTGTCTTCAGCAATATGGAGTTACCTTCAAACTCTGTGTGGCAACCAAGAGAAACATCAATACCCTGTATTGTTTTGGGATTCACTTAAATGCCCTGACTGACACTCAAAAGGAGATTTCTCATGCCTGATATTGAGTTGTTGTTTTTTTTTTTAAAGATAGTCTATGGTTCTTAGGGAAGTACTATCACCCCAAGAGACATAACTCCATTTAGACTATATATGTATGTATATATACATATACATAGTTATATTTAATTTTAGGTAAATATAAAAATAATGTGATTCCTTGTGGCTTTTCTCAAACATCCCTATATCTTTCCCTATATCTTTTCTCTTGTATATTGACGTCTGTCCTTCAGTCAGCCCATCCCTTTTTCCATTTCTTTATCCATATTACCTCTGTCCTGCTGTTTCCCTCTTTAATGCCTCCGCCCAGAACCATGGACCCTATTTACTTTCCTGGTTTCTGTAGTTATTCGAGGTTATACACTAACATCTGAGGATTTGGAAATAGGAAGCACAGGTGAGAAAGAATATATAGTGTTAGTATTTCTGAGTTTCGGCTACCTCACTCAGTATATTATTTTCTAGTTCTATTCATTTGCCTACAAATACCATGATTTCATTTTTCTTTGCAGCTGAATAGTCTTCCATTGTGGATATGTTCCTACATTTCCATTATCTATTGTTCAGTTGAAGGACGTTTATGTTATTTCATTTCCTGATAACTGTGAATAGAGCAGCTAAGCAGGTCTCTGTGGAGTAGGATATGGAGTCCTTTAGGCATCTGATGAGAAGTGGAATAGCTGGGTAATATAATAGATTTATTTTTAGATGTTTGAGAGGTGTCAGTATTTATTGTGCAAATGAGGGTTTCTCTTTCCCACATCCTCACCAGCATTTGTGGTTGGTTGTTTTGTTGACCTTTGCCATTCTGACTGGGGTAAGATGGAATCTCAAAATTGTTTTGATTTGCATTTCCCTACTTGGTAAGAATGATGAACAATTTTTGAGATGTTTCTTAGCCATTTTTATTTCTTTTGAGGACATTCTGTTCAGATTCATAACCCATTTTAATTGGGTCATTTATTTCCTGACTTCTTTGAGTTAATAATATATTTTGAATATTAATCCTCTGTCATAGACTAGCTGGCAAAGATTCTCTCCCATTCTGTGGGCTCCCGCTCCTCTAAATTATTCGTTTCCTTAGCTATGCAGAAGCTTTCTAGTTTTGTGAGGTCTTACTTGCCAATTGTTGGCCTCAATTCCTGAAAAACTGAAGCATTACTTAGAGCACTCTTTCACATACCTACATCATGTAGGGCACTGCCTACGTTTTCTTCTCTATTTACAATAACAAAGTTTACTTTGCTATTGATCTGCTTGTGGTAATGTTTACAAAATTTTAGTAATGTTCACAAAGATTTTACTTTATCCTTTTAATAAATGAGACATTTAAAACCTGAAATTAGATTTTTCCAAATACAGTTTACATGTTTTACCACTGAGCAAATTGCATGTGGTCAAAGGCCTTTATTTCACAGGACAAATTTTAAATCAATTTGTAAATTTGACCCATTATACAAAATGTTATCATTTCCATGATCTTCAGTCATCTAGATTAATAATTAAAAATTTTACATGTTACTGGTAAATTGTGGTCCCTCTAGCCTTATTTTTATATTTCTTATATCCTGCAATATTTGCAAAATGTTTAAATTTTCTCTGGATTATTCTTCAGTGATCAAATGACTACTCTTAGTTCTGATAAGAATACAAGTGAATGGCCAGGCAATGGTGGCACACATCTTTAATCCCTGCACTCAGGAGGTAAAGGCAGGCAGATTTCTGAGTTCAAAACCAGACTGATCTACAGAGTTCCTGGACAGCCAGGGCTATACAGAAACCATATGTTTAAAAAAAAAAAAAGAATACAGATGAAGATAATATTAGGTATTTCTGGTGGTTGGGGTCCAGAAATCACCTCACAAACTACACAAACACTGATTTCAGTCAGATAGGGATAGTTTATTGAGCCAACACCCCAGGACTTGTTGACCAGGGCCATGGTTCAGATTCGGGAACTGAACCAGGACCTAGAAGGTTTTTAAGCCAAAAACCCACAAATATTGTGCCAAGTTATTTTCCCAATCAGGATTTAGCGATGGGGGACTTTCCTGTGAACATGTCTTTCTTGTACACTTACCCTGACCCTATTGGTTGAGGTATTCAACTGTGGCAGGGGATTTGCCTTGTCTAATATTCATGTCTTAACTTTTCTACCAGAATGGGCCTTGTATAACGTTCATGTCTGAACTTGCCAACCAGGAAGTCAGTCTCTGGTACATGTCTCTTTCTGCCAAGTAGGATGTCAGTTCCCAGGGAGGTCTTGGGACTTAAACTTTACTAGACCACTACTCAAAATGGAAGTCGTATTCCAAATAGTTTCTTATGTTGGTGCAGGTGCCTCTCTGATGTTGGGGTCCATCCCAGGGGCAGCTTACAAAGGCAAATACCATAAAAGTTTATACACAGGTACAGGAAGTGCTGCTGGGTGGTTGGTTCAGGTCCAAGTTTATTGTGGGTAACTATATAATAGTTCTCCTGACTGCTATGGTGATCGGTTTCCAAGGGTACAGAATGTAACAGAATATGCAATCAATCTTGGCATTAGAAAGTTTCCTAGTAACAGCAGAAACCTGTGAGAAAGTTTCCTTATAGTGGCGGGCTACTCAGGTAACTGTTATGTAGGCCTTAACATTTTACCTAGGCCTAAATATTCTACCCAGGTACTAACACTGATATCTTTTCTCAGACATCATATTAGTTAAACCACTTGTCTATCCAAGGATTTTTTTTCTCTTGGCAGTCTTGTTCTACACTTATGTTTCCTGAGTGTCTCTATTGCTGTGTGTCAGAATAAGGAGACACTACCAGATCTTTACAGCTGATTCTTGGTTTTGTGGCAGTTCCTTTGCATAATGTATCTACTGGATTCTAAAAGGAACTTGGACTTTCTCCAGCCATGAGCAGCTTACTCGGGAGGAGGACTGGTGAGGCTGGCTCCACCTGTTGTTTCTATTGGAACTCCTAGGCTTGCTTTGTCTCTGGCTAAAATAGAATGTTCTGCCCACCCCACCCCACCCTCACATTTCCCAACTCTAAGAATCCTTTGCTCCACATATTTTGTCTGCTTCTGCCAAATGTTTCAGGTTAATCACTGGACTCAACAGTGAGTCTCCTGTCCAGCCCACACTACCTCTTTTCTGACACTTCAAAAAAGGTAACTGTTTGCTATCTTCATTTATACAAGTGAACAAATGCCTTTCATGTATACCTCAATTGATTGTCATGTAGTATTTAAGCTCACCAAGAAGCTAGTTCAGAAGGATTTGACCCTCCCACATCATACCCAAGGATATTTATCTCAAAGTGTCTTCCAATCTCTACTGTCCTGGGTCAGCCACATCCTGCAGCCTTTGACTCTGTAACAGGAGGAAAAGAAAACAAAAGAGCCTAAAGTAGTCCGGGCAGTGGTGGCACACGCCTCTAATCCCAGCACTTGGGAGGCAGAGGCAGGAGGATTTCTGAGTTCGAGGCCAGCCTGGTCTACAAAGTGAGTTCCAGGACAGCCAGGGCTATACAGGGAAACCCTGTCTCGGAAAAAAAAAAAAAAAAAAAGAGCCCAAAGTAAAAGCATTATATCTTTCAGAATAACTAAGAGGCAAACCATCAATGTGTTATAAAATGCCTTTAGAAGAAATGGCTAACAGGGCACTTATCCGTGAGAGTATGTATTCTCTACCTAAAAATCCTCAATTGCTACCTTCACATCACAGTTTTAACTGGGTTTCTTGACTGATTTCTGATGGATATTGTAAACATCAATTTGATGTTTTATTATTTATCTCCTCTTCCTCCTGCCACTTTTATTCATTCAATACCAAAAACATAATGTTGGTAGATCATTCTTTGGACTATATAAAATGCAAAAAGATGTTTGACTCGCTTATGGGGTTTGCCTGAGAATTTGCAAATCTTCAAACTTTAATAATATGCATACAGGTAATGTTAATGTATTGCATTGTGCTATATATGTACTTTGGGTTCAACTTTGTCTTAACTAGATGGTATATTTATTTGTTAATGTTTCTATGTCACATAGTATTAGAAAGGAAATGTCAGAAAGATATAAAAAACATGAAAATTTTTTAGGAAAGAAAGATCTATGTATTGAGACCAAGATGAATGAATTGTTTTTCAGAATTGGAAATAAAACCAGAAAGCCCAAGTGAATCATGAAAGGTGTGAATAATTTATGCAAAATATGTAAAGTATGAGACTTGGAGATGATAGATGGATGGGTAGATGATAGGTTAATGATAGATAGATAGATAGATAGATAGATAGAGTCTGTTAAAACTTCTAAGGTCAAAGTTCAATCAAGCATATATTTAAATTAAATTATCTTAAGTTATTAGTTTATTCTTGGAAGCACAAGAACAAAAATGTTTATCTAATCAAGATTTTTTTTGAAAAATATTTGATTTCTGCCCAAGCCTTACCTAAATATTACGTAATAGTAACAAGTACTAAACAAGTGTAAGTGATCTTTTAGGTGTTCCATAACAACATTTGTAGGCTATAATAATGTGGACAAAAGGATTAAAGGAATAATATTTTACCACTTGCCATCCAAGGTCAACTAGGGGTCCAAGGGGACTATGGGACATCACTCAATATACCCTGGAGCTCTACCAAGTCACTATCCCCTTATTTAGGGGTATGGAGACTCCAAAAGGTGAACTCTAATTAGTGTTCAGTCTACAAATCAACACAGGAAATTTTCTTTCATGTTTCCAAGAGAAGCCATGGTCAATCAAAGTCTATAACTTATCTTCACTAGATGGAACACCTAGTTTTAAAAAAAGTGTGGGAGAAGGGAGATCCTTCAAAAGTCAATTGACCTTTGAGGACCAGTCCAAGACAGTAAAAAAGAAAGTGATTGATTCTAGCTACCAGCATGGTCTTTCAACACAGGAAGAAAGTAGACCCAAAGTTAAAGTAATTGGTAATAATTGAAGCAAACAATAGGTCAGCTTTCGTATAGGCTACATACATGCCAGGTAAAATATCACAGCCACCCCAACTGTATTCAAATTTTTAAAATTCCATGCTTTTCCTAATCATAATCATATTGCTATTTATATATTGCTGGTAATTCTGCTTGTGCTTTGCTTTGCTTTACAGTGTCTACAAAATCAAACTAAACCCACACCAAATACTACACCTTTGAAATTGGATCTCTGACCTTCGTGGTAAAAACAGGTCAATTAATTATAGTCTTCATAGTAATATGGTTAATTTCTGGACCTTGGGTACTCAACTACTGTCTTAATTTTATATACTCCTGTTTCAGTCAGTCCATACTCAGATGATTCTATGACAATCTAACTCTGTGTATCTGAATCTCCTTGATTGTCCTCTAATGCCTGAAAGTCATCAAGAATGGAGACCCTAAATTCTACTTCTTCAATGTCAGCTAGAGCAGTCAAATTGACTGATTTTCTTCCTCTAAATGATTTTAGAGTCTTGATTCATTATTTATTATTATTATTATTATTATTATTATTATTATTATTATTATTATTAGATATTTTCTTTATCTACATTTCAAATGTTTTCCCCTTTCCAGGTCTCCCCTTCGGAAACTCCCTACCCCATCTCCCCCTCCCCCTGCCTCTATGAGGGTGGTCCCCCACCCACCCACTCCCATCTTCTGGCCCTGGCATTCCCCTACACTGGGGCATCCAACCCCCTCAGGCCCAAGGGCCTCTCCTCCCCCCTGATGGCCAACAAGGCCCTTCTCTGCCACATATGTGATCCGACCCATGGGTCCCTCCATGTGTATTATTTGGTTGGTGGTCCAGCCTCCGGGAGCACGGGGAGGTGGGGGGGGAGGTCAGCTCCGGTTGACACTGTTGCTCCCTCCATGGGGCTGCAAACTCCCTCAGCTCCAGTCATTTCTCCAACTCCTCTATCGGGGACCCCCGCACTCAGTCCGATGGTTGGCTGTGAGCTTCAGCCTCTGTGTTTGTCAGGCTCTGGCAGAGCCTCTCAGGAGACGGCCATATCAGGCTTCCGTGAAGGGAAAGAAGTAGAGCAGGTTTGGAGGCCACTGAGGATAAACATCCCTCTCTTACAACAGCTCCTCCTTCTCCAAAGTTTCCGGTATCAGAAACTGTCTCAAGACCCCCAATGAGAACAGTGCCCTTGTCCAGCAGCAAAGTGCTGATTGATTAATTAATTAATTAATTAATTAATTAATTAAAAGAGAACTATGTCCCATTTTCACCTAATAGAAACAAAAGAATAAAACCCCGGGCCATGCCATTTTACAAAACCCCTTCTATTTTGATTACATGGTAACAATTTACCCCAATACCATGTAACTAATGTTCGCAGTTATTTGCCTAGATTTCTGCCCCTGTCAGCTGCAGACCCCTAAAAATGGATGGTCACAAAAGATGTTTATTAATCAACTGACATTCTTTAACTGTCCACTCACTGGTTACCCAGCAATGCCAACTGTGAACCAAAGAGCAAACTTTCAACTTCCTTCCCTGTCCCAATTCTGACCTGTAACTATCCCAGCTTTTAAGCAGATAGCGGGCTCTCAGTCTGACAGAGACCTCCTTGCAAGGGTTTCTTCCCCAAAATAAAGGTCTGCACTATCTAAGTCACTCATCCCTGTGTCTGTCTTTTCTTCTCACTGATCTTTCACCATCCATGCAAACTTGATTAATTTACTTTAGTCCCCTAGACTCTATATATGAATTCCTAAGGGTATTTCTAGAGCTTGAAGAATTACTGCCATAGCCATTATGAATCAATGTAAATAACTATAACATTTGAACAAAATATGTCAGGGGAAAACACATTACTATATAGCAACCAAAGCTGGGCTGAAGTCCTTTGTAGGGGTGGAGTCCAACCTGGACTAGAAATGTCACTGGGGCCAGATGTGTTGACTAAACCTCCAGCATTCTAGAGGCTGAGACAGGATGATCTTGAAGGGAGCCCGGGCTACAGAGCAGAACTTATTCTAAGTCCCTCCACATCCCAAAAAGAAATTCACTGGGTACAAGAGCATAGAGATACTGTTTAGGTGAGTGGAACTTAGCAGAATTGATGAGATGGCCTAATAAATGAGAAGACGTGAACCGTGCCTCTTTGAAGATGTGTAAGTTACTAACTTCTGTTAAATGTGCAAAGTTCAAGATTAAGAAAAGAAATGGGGAGGCTGGAGAGGGTTCCGCAGTTAAAACACTTGTTCCCCTTGCAAAGGATCCACATTTGAGTCTCAGCATCCACGTGGTGATTTAAAACCATCCATAATACCACTTCCAGGGTATCCAACATGATCCAGGGTATCAGACATACATGTCTGTGCACTTGTAGACATGCAAGCAAAGCATTCCTAAATATAAAATAAATCAGCAAAATTTTAAAATAATTTTTAAAAATGTTTTTCATAATCATACTACGTAGACCTGGCTAGCCTAGAACTGGCTATATAAAGCACGCTGGCCTTGAACTCATAGAAACCCGCCTGTTCCTGGGTCCTGCATGTTAGGATTAAAGGCATGTGCCACCACACCAAGCAAACTTTGAGAAAACAAATACAGTATAGTATTGGGAAACTCTGCAATTTAAAGTCAAAGCTACCATGACCAGATAGCTCTCCTGAGCTCAGTGCAAAATGCAGGACTCTCTTTCCCAGTAGGGCTTCTTCTTCTCTGGAGAGCCCAACCCCCACACTCTACCAGAGGAATGTCACGTAGTTCTTGGTGAGATTACAGGTTCAACTTCCTGGAATGCCTTTCCATGCAAATAAGGTATCCCTAGAACCTTAAACCTCAGCCAATGAGAAGAACCCCTTCCCACTTTCCAAGGCTTGTATAGTCCTTGTTCATCCCTAATAAAAAACACAGGCTGTTTCGCTGACTATTGTCTAAGAGAGCTGTTTTCTAAAAAGCTGTAACTCTGAAGAACTATAGCTCTGAAATCTGAGATTTCCTCCCCCTGGCTTTCACTGCCAGACCAGGATCAGGCTGGCCCACACATTCAGGACTTCACTTGCAGACCTCAGAATGAAGCTCCACTCCATCCTTCCTCCTCCATTGGTGTAAAGCAGAGCCTGGACATCCAAAGGGAAGAATCAAAAAAAAAAAAAAAAAATGGAACCACAATATAGGCCAAGTATGATGTTGCATATCTTTAATTCCGGCACTCAGGAGGCAGAGATAGTCGGGTACCTGGAATTTGAGGTCACTCTGTTCTACATGGGGAGTTCCAGGCCAGCCAGGGCTACATAGTAAGGAGGAGGGAGAGAGAGAGAGGGGGGGGAGAGAGAGAGAGAGAGAGAGAGAGAGAGAGAGAGAGAGAGAGAGAGAACTGAGTCTCAGAGGAACCAGGTCTCTTTTTTGCTTGTCAACATGTCAGTGATATGTCAGGCAAAGAAACAAAAAATTAGAACAAGTTTTCCCTAGCATCTGGTATGGCAAAAGGAAATGGCCTGTGCTCTGCGACCTCAAAATAAATTATATAAAGAGAGGCAAAATGAGGTAGAACTAGAATCCTGGTAGGCTAATATAGGCAATATACTTGCTGGGTTCCATATCCCCTGAAGAACCTACTCGTGTACTGCCAGTCAGCCATGCACCCTTCACGCAGGGGGAATATGCTCTAAACTTCTACCACCCTCTAACTATTTGATGGGATTCTGTAGGACGCCATCTACAGCCATTTTGATCTGAACAAAGATACACATGGTCATGAAGTAATTTTTCTTTACCTTCTCTAGTAAGTTTCTAGCAATACAAACATAAAATATTTCAAAATATGTAAAAACATGGTCTTCTAAATTGAAAGTCAGCAAGGTAGAAAACAAAGAATAGCCATTAATGATTATGGTGATTATGGTGTCAGTGAAATTATGCCATATGACACTACAATCATAAACAGCTTTCAGTATATATTTACAAAGCCCATAAAATATACACAAATTGTGTTTATTCATTCACTGCTATGTACTGCAAAGTGGTATCATGCTGCAATCAGGAACACACCTTTAAAAGGCATATTTCCTATTTAAAAGAGACTAAAGTTTCTTGAGGAACTTATAACAATTCACAAATCACAATTTTTATATAAGTAATGAAAATGTATACATATGGTTGCTTTATCTAGAACAGTGCTTCTCAACCCTCCTAATGCTGGGATCCTTTAATACAGTTCCTCATGTTGTGGTGACCCCGACCATAACATTATTTTTTTCTTTTTTTTGAGACAGGGTTTCTCTGTGTAGCCCTGGCTGTCCTGGAACTCACTCTGTAGACCTGTCTGGCCTCGAACTCAGAAATTCACCTGCCTCTGCCTCCCAAGTGCTGAGATTAAAGGCATGTGCCACCACTGCCCAGCCATAACATTATTTTTGTTGCTGTTTTATAACTGTAATTCTGCTACTATTATAAACTGTAATGTAAATATCTATGTTTTCTGATGGTCTCAGATAACCCATGTGAAAGGGGTGTTTGACCCTCAAAGGGATTGTGACCCACATGTTGAATGTCTCAGTGAACATTGATGAAACTATGTGTTGACTGAGATTTCTACATCTTTCTTGTCTTACAAGACCAAAACTTGTAAGTATGTACATTCTAACAACTACCCTGATACCCAGTAAATGCACTGCAATTCGACATCCAAGGAAGTACTTTTCATTCTGGACCTTGACTATAATCATATTAAAGAACAGTCGTCCACAGCACTGAAAGGAACTGGGGAAAGGCGCTTGCCTACCATATATAGAAGCCCTAGATGCAGTCTCTAAGACCACATAAAATGGGTATGGTGGCACATGCCTGTGTCCAACACTCAGGAATCAAGAGAAGGGGGCCGGAAGTTCAAGGTCATCCTCAGCTACATGGCAAGTCTGGGGCCAGCTTGGTCCCCAAGATGCTTTCTTTTTTTTTTACTAAAGATTGGGTTGGAAAGATAGCTCAGCAGTTAAGAGCACCTTGCTATGCTTGCAGAGGTCCCAGATCACATCCTAGCAACCACAGAGCAGCTCACAGGTTGGTTGTAACTCCAGTTCCAAAGAATCTGATATCCTCTTCTGACTGAGATGGGCACCAGGCACCCACACGGTGTATAGACACACATGCAGGCAAAATAGCAATACACATAAAATGAACAAATAATTTTTTTAAAGGATACTGAAAATCAAACTTCTAACATTGCTTTCTCAAAGGTGAGCTTGGTACCCAGGTAATATTTCACTTAGTAATAATCAGTTATCAAAAAAAAAAAAAAGAGATCATAAGGTGTGGCTAGATATGCCACCAAGAGATATGTATGTTCTACTGTAGCTTTAAAATCATAATAGAAATGTGTGGGGTTTTTAAAATATAATTCAAGAAGCCAACCTGCAAACATCATGTACTCTATAACTGCAACTTTATATTGTATGAGAATATAAAATCAGGGATTAGGAGGGGAAAACGGCTCAGTAGATGGAACACAGAAGATTCTAGACAGTGAAGCTATGTCACATGACGACACAATCATAAACACTTTTCAGTACACATTTACAAGACCCATAAAATATTCGTGTAAACTGCAGACTTGAAGTGACCAAGAGATGCCAGTATTATTAGTATGGGTATGAGGCTCCAATAGGAGAGGCTGGGAATCCAGCAGAAAAGTAGACACACAGAATGCTCTACTTTTTGACTCAATGTTGCTGTGACTCTAAACCTGCTCTAAAACATAAAGTTTATTTTAAAAATATTTACTATAACCCAATTATTGACCAAGGCTGCAAAACTCATATTCACTCTAAGGCAAGTTTCTCACAAGGTCTGCGCTAGCAGGAGTGGTCTATGGACCCCAGTGACAAGGTTCAATGGCTTCCCTTTACACCGTCAGCCAGCAGGCTCGCTCTGAGCACCGCAACCAGACACTCTCTCCCTCTCTGCTAACAGGAACAAAACTATTTATTCAGAATACAGTAGTTGGCAATGCCTAGACGCGCTTGGCAGCATCCAAACCGCCTCTGAAACAACGCCCAAAGGAATCCTCTTCTCTCAGGCTCAATCCAAACACAAAGCTCTTTTAACACATTAGAAAGGAAACTTAAAGCAGAGTTGTATCAGAATCAGCCGGGGTTCCCCAGGCACCCGTCCAGAGCTCCCTGTAGCAACCGTGCTTGCTTGGCACAGGAGTGGGAGACCCCGGAGAACTAATTAGAGAAGGCTGTGAGGGTGACGAGAGAAACGTGATTGTAGTTAGTCCCAATTAAAAGTGCACCAGATCCCACAGCACCGTGACTCGCGGGGTTGCATCAGGATCAACTCCCTGAGCAGAAAGAAAAGGCAATGGGGATTGGGGGCCCAGAAGTAGCCCATATTTTGGCAAGCTTCCACCTCCTGTTCCAAATTAACACATGTATGACAATTAAGATGAAAACGGTTACTCCCTGATAAGCCATGGTCCTAGTTTCCTATTGCTGTCATGAACATCATAGCCAAAAGCAATGCCCGGAGGGCAGGGTTTATTCCAGCTTACACTCAGGTCAACTCCCTTACTGAAGGAAGTCAGGGTAGAAACTCAGGGCAGGAACCTGGAGGCAGGAACTGAGGCAGAAGACATGGACCCTGACTTGCTCAGTCTGCTTTCTTACACCACCCAGGACCACAAGTCCAGGAGTAGTACCACCCGCAGTGAGCTGGGCCCTCTCACATCAATCATTAATCAAGAAAATGCCCCAACTGATACATCTAGGCTCATGTCAAACTAACAAAAACCAGCGAGGAAAGCCATAAAGAAACCCCCAGCGTGTATGCAATGAGAGGTGTTATTACATCCATGTAAATGTATTGAGAACTTGTCACCCAGGAACTATGAAATCAAAGATGAATACTTTCAATGGCTCACAATCCAAAGGAGTCAGGCAGATGATCGAAATAGTCATTGGAGCTCCAAGAAATGACCACAGTGGTCATCTATCATGTTAACAGCTTTCATCACATACTGTCACCCGAGCTAGAAACCTGGGACGTCACCTCAATACCGAGTCTGCCATCAGATACCCCGATCTCTTCTCCTGAACACTTCACGTGCCTCCTTTCCATTCGTAGTACAGGCTTAGCTCAGCACAGTAACACAGCAGTTCTTGTTTGACTAGTACCATAAGCCTTCCCCCTATAGCTGAAACTTACCCCAATTTTTAAAAAGATTTTATTGATGTGTAAATATGTGACTATGTAGCTATGCATGCCCGTACTGTGGCAGCCAGAAGAGGGAGTCAGATGCCCTCCCTGGAGCTGGAGTTGCAGGCAGTTGTGAACTATCTGACATGTTGCTAAGAACCAAACTCAGGTCTTCTGCTCTTAATCAGTGCTGCTGCTTCTTTTTTTAACAATGATGAGCATAATGGCACATTGTCTGTGTGCTAATAAACATACAAGGCCAGGATCTGAACCCTTAGCTGTTTCAAATGCTATAGACTTTCAAGGTTTTTTGCAGTTGATGGGGGTTGAACCCAGGCCTTTACATTCACTGAGTGCCCTGCCACTACTACAAACCCAGCCTCTGGGGTTTCCTTGTATTAAAGATCCAGTACACTACTTAAAAGTAGCAAAGACATATTTCTAGTAAGTAATATGCTATTGCAGCATGACTCAAACATTGTAAACTTCAGCTTACCCAGCAGGGATGGAGTCTTACAGAAGTAATGAGGAAACACAGAGAAAAGACTGCTGGGTAGTCAAGAAGAAAGCAGGAAGAAAGCTGGTCCCCATGAAACTCAGTGGGGTTTAATTGGCACTTATGGAACTAGGCCCTTCCCCTCCCAGAGGCTGGGAGGCAGGGAGCCTTTGCTCCAGGTGTGGGAAGGCAGACAGGTGATCCATTCTTGCAGCAGTCGCGTTTTCTCAGAGGACTTTCAAGGAGACTACTGAAACCCAGATACCATTCTTTCTTCCCATGCAGATTCTGTATTTTATGCCATGTACATATATGGAGGAGGTTTGAGTGTCGGTTATCAACACTAGATAAGGACTATGAGAAAAGAGGAATATGAACAAGTAGGAGACATAGAACACACGTGATATGGAAGCTGGGGAGATGGCGCAGTGCACAGAAGCAATTGCTGCTCTTGCCGAGGGCCAGAGTGCAGTTGTAGAGAACACAGTTTGGCTCCCAATATCTACACCAAGCAGATTACAGCCACCTGCAACTCCGGTTCCAAGGGGATTCACCGCCACTGGCCTTCACAGGCACCTGCACTCACAGACACATGCCCACACTCTGATACACACACATATATACATAATTAAATGAAGTAAATTTGAAAAAAAACAAAAAACAAAAAAAAAACTAATCCCAGCACTTGGGAGGCAGAGGCAGATGGATTTCTGAGTTCAAGGCCAGCCTGGTCTACAGAGTGAGTTCCAGGACAGCCAGGGCTATACAGAGAAACCCTGTCTCGGGAAAAAAAACATGTGACATAAAAGAATCGGTGTTATGAAGCAGGGGACCTGGAGGAGGACAGGAAGGACCAGAAGGGAAGGTGATGGAGTGGAAGGGAAGGCCCAGTGGAAAGAAAGAATATGTGAAGTTGTCATGAGACACACTACTCATATGCTAATTTAAAAAAGAATACAAAGAATATAAACTAGATAAGTAATATCTTAGTCTTTTATTCAAGTCTTTACAAAGCAAAGCTGCAAAACAGCTCAGAGAAGCCCTGCCACAGCTTAATCGAGGAGAGAATATTTGATTACCTGTGGAATTTCATGTCCACAGCTATAAAGTAAGATGCTACTTACCTTGTAGGTCTACCGTGACATGAAATTAGCCATAACATGCTCAACACATTATCCAAGGCACACAGAGATATGACATTACCCTGGGATGGTGGCAGCATATGAGCTGACTTTGATCCCAGGCACTCTGATTCTGGAGCTGATATTATGTGTAAACTATTCTTCTGCTGTAGACGTGGGCTATGGGCTGGAGGGATGGCTCAGGGGTTAAGAGTACTTGCGTCTTAAGCATGAAAACCTGGGTTCAAATCCCCAGCACCCACATAAAAAACCAGCCATGGCCTCACATGCTCAGGTGACTCTCGTGTTGTGAGGTTAGAGACAGGAGTTATCATCTATGCTTGCTCAAGGCCACCAGGCTCCACCCAGATTTAGTGAAGAAATAAGGTGAAGGGTGATACACCAGCAGGGTAGCTGACATCTTCCTGTAGCTTCTACATACACGTGCACACACACCACATACAAACATACATATATGCACAATACATACATGCACACTCTCGTGCATACACACATGGCACACTCACATACATCATACATGCACATTCACATGCATGCATGCGTGCACACTCACATACATACATACATGCATTCACATATATACATACATATATACATACATACAAAATAAAATAGTAAAATGGTCCTGTATTAAGACCCCAGCAGTACGCATAGCGATCCGCCTTTAATAGAGGTGATCTGCCCCAGGAGGCAAAGGCAAGGTGATCTTTGAATTCAAAGCCCAGCCTGATCTACATCATGAGTTCTAGACCATACAAGGCTATATAATGAGAACCTGTCTCAAAAAATAGAAATTAATTTTTTTATTTAAAAATATAAAAAATAAACCACGGCAGTGCCAAGGATAGCTTGGTGACTCGGGGTGCTTGCTCTCAAGCATGAGGACCTGACTTAAATCTCTAGCATCCATGTAAGACACCCAGCATAGCTACACATGCCTGAAACTCCAGCACTAAAGGGTAGGCAGAGGTGGACCTCAGGAGCTTGACAGCCAGACAGCCTGGCCAAAACAGCAAGCTTCAGGTTCAAGGCAACAGGGCAGATGAAAAAGACACCCCACCCCCTGCTCGGGCCTCTTCCCTCATACATCTGGGAATTCATATCTGCATTCGCACACACACAATACACAAACACAAAATAAGAAACAAAAATTGTAGGCCTGGATAGTTGGTTCAGCATACACACTACTCACGTTAATTGTGCATATACTACATACATACATACATACATACGGTACATACGTTAATATGTACATACTGCTTAAGAATACAGACTGCTCATGCAGAAGATCTGAGTTCAGTTCCCAACACCAGCAACCCTCAACTGCCTGTAATTCCAGATAAACTATTTTGTATAATACCAAAAAAGCAGTGCTACTCCAACAGACTTTTCAGATCCTAATACCAAGAATCTCTATAACAGAAGACAATTAAGAGACAGAACTATGGGGTAAATTCTTTTCCAAACAAATTTAATTTTGTTCCAGCCCTAAGGAAGAAAAAGAAATCATTTTTTTAGACAATCAGAACTTAAACCTAAAAATTAAAAAAATTTAAAAACTGCTCAAAAATGAAGCCATTAGATAGTTGAGCCCCCTCAACAATAAATAGTAAACTGATATGTACATACATCTTAGACTCAGGAAGGAAGCAAGAACAGGGATTTTGTGGACTGTCAAAAGCTCTCAGGACTTTGGATCCTGAGTCTCCCATGACATGGTCCCAACAGTTCTATGAGTGCTTTGCTCTTCCCTCAAGTCGGCACCTTTGAAGAGGCAGAGAAATAAACAAGGGTCCCAATGGCTCTGACGAGGGCTGGAATACGACAGGGAAAAGGAAAGAGACTCAGCTATGTTACAGGGCAGGGGAAGAGAAATCCCCATTTACAACACGCACAGCGAGCTTATCTCCACTGCCTCCACAAGGTCATTCACACTGTGGCCTTGAAGCCACTGTGGCAGAGGCTTGGCTGCTGGAGTTCTGGGGCTTTCCATTCACCACCAGCAGAAGAGGCGTTTCCACACGCACGCTGGAGAAGGAATAGTCCTGGAAAAGAAGACAGAGAGACCAATTCATTCCAGATCTAGGTCAGACAAAAACCCCAACAAATAAACTTATTCTGCCTACCCTCTCTGTCTTACACGCAGATGCGTACGGACACAAAAGACCAAACAAAGGAGAGGTTCTGAGACAGGGCATCACCAATACAATGACAAAAATAAGACTGTCCCTCATTCAAGAAAGCAAATTCTTTGTGCTCCCTGAGAAAAGGGTGCCACTGGCTCTCAGAGAATCTGTCCTCCTCCAGGGGTTTTAGAAACAGTGGCCAGCCAGAACCACAGGAATTTGCTAGTCTGGTTGTAAAGCCTGAAATTAACCTACCAAATACAAATAAAATTACACACACACACATGCACACACACACACACACACGTAAATTTTTTTAAACTTTAAATATACTAATCCTTAGCTATACAACAGATAGATAACTGGATCCGTTCAGTGCAAAATAGGTTGCTGCCCCAACACAAATGGTAAGAATATGGCTAAGTACCTCCTCTCATAATGTTTTGGTATTATAGATCTAAGTGTCTTGCCAACATATATGTATGTATGTACATGTGTGCCAGTGCCCACGGAGGTCAGGGACCGGAGTCAGATCCCCTGGAAGTGGAGTTTCGGATATACTACATGGGCGCTGAGAATCAAACCTGAGTCCTCTACGAGAGCAGTTACCCTTAACTGCTAAGCAGTGCCGAGGATAGCTTAGTGGCTCAGGGTGCTTGCTCTCGGGCATAAGAACGTGGTTTAAATCTCCAGCATCCGTGTAAGACGCCCAGCATAGCTGCACTTGCCTGAAACTCCAGTTCTACCCCATTCCTGCCCTGAGTTCCTTCGCTGAAGGAACGTGATGCAGAAGGAGAAGATGAAATAAACCTTTTCCTCCTCAAGTTGCTTTTGGTCATGGTATTTTAATATAGCAATATTTTTATTATCCCTAAGACAAGTACATACACACGAGAGCACACACATATCACACAAATGTGTGTACAGTACACACATATCACACACACAATCATTACTTTTACTTCTGTGTGGGAGAGAGTTGTGGTGCCTCCCTCACAGACCGAGATACAGAGACTCCGAGTCGTTACTCACCTTTCCCTTGTGCCGAATTTGGTGGTGCCTAAGGTTGGGCTCAGGAATGGCTACAGAGTCCCCAATGAGCACTCCCCAGCTCTGCACCACATTATACACCATCACTGCATAGCAGGGGCCATCTGAATCTACCAAGCCAAACGTGCTTCCAGGTTAAAGTCGGTTAAAGAGGGAGAGAAAAAAAGTAAAGGTTTGTGAGCAGGGAAAAATTAGAAACGGTGGTTTTAAACTATACAAAACAGCAAATGCGTTCTTGCTCACTTAGCAATCTACAAGTACCACTATCCATTATACTATATATGCAAAATGTCGAAGCTAGACCCTTATCCCTGGCCTATCAGCTGGACCATTATTCAGGGCCTATCAATTTAACTGCCACACCATTAGCCAAACCCTCTGCAATTACTGTCAATTTAGGTTGACTCCACAAACTTTGATTAACTACTACATATCAAGCATTGTGAGCAGTAAGATATTAATCCAGCTATAAATGACCCATAACCTAACAGGAGTCAGAAAACCACCACTAATAGGGTTAGGGAAGTAGCTCCATGAGAGAATGTTTGACTGTTGAAATAAACCTACATTTCCTGCCTACAGAAAGTTGAGGTAAGAGGATCACAAGTTCAAGGTCAGCCTGAAATACATAGAATTTACTATCAACCTGGACTATGCAGCAAAACCCCATTCCAAAAATCAAAAAGGAAAAAGAAGGAAAATGGGGAGAAAAAAATAGGGAAAACTAGCTAGTTAAAACGGGGAAGCTAAACCCAGTGCGACCGCACATCCTAGTGTTTGTGAGTGAGAGACAGGAGGATCCTGCATGAAGCCAGCTAGACTCTGTCTAAAGAGAGGGTGGTGCCTGAGGGATGGTCCAGTGGGTCAAGCACTTGCTGTACCAATGTGAAAACAAGAATTCAGAGCCTCAGAATCCACTCAAATGTGAGGTCCACACTGCCCATCTATAATTCCAGTCGAGGAAGGTGGAAGCAAGGGATCCCAGGAACAAGCAGACTGGCGAGATGAGCTACAACAGCCAGATCTGTATTCAACTAAGAAACCCTGTCTCAACGAATAAGGTGGAAAGCGACTGAGGAAGACTTCTGACATCAACTCTGTGTATACGCACACAAAGAAACACACAGAGAAAGACAGGCAAAACAAGGTGGGAAGACAGAGAAGATACCTCAGCTGACACAGAGCTCGCCATGCAAGCACGAGGGCCTGTGCTCAGATCCTCACCATTCATGTAAAAAGGCTGTGACCCTTGCACTGGGGACTGGAAAAGGGGAGATCACAGGGCCTCGCTGGCCTGCTAGTCTTGCTCTGTCTGAGCTCCAGATTCAGTGAGAGAGCCTGTCTCGAGAAGGCCAGGGGTGGGGGTTAGAAAGACCGCTCAGTGGTTAAGAGCACTGTTTGCTTCTCCAGAGGTCCTGAGTTCAACTGAACTCAGAACCACCAGTAACTCTAGCTCCAGATCGGATGTTCTCTTCTGACTCCTGAAAGCATCAAGCACACACACAGTGTGCACACATACATGCAGGCAAGATACTCCTAGACACTAAATCAATTTTTGAAAGTGTTATTAATAAATAAGGTAGACGGCTGGCAAGATGGCTCTACAGGTAAAGGTGCTTGCTGCCTGGGGTCAGAATGCATGCAGTACAGAGAACTGTTGTACGGCGTGGTACCTCCCAACTGCCACATGCCCTCCTAACTGCAACATGTCCTCCTGGAGGGAAGGGGAGGCTCACCAGCCTCAGAATGTCACAGGTGCAGAAGGAAGAAAAAAGTGAAAGGTTCCTGAAGACCACTGCCAGTACTGTAGGAGGGAGTGAACAGTTGCTCAGGGGGTGGACCAACCAAACATCAGAAGGAGAGAGACACTCTGAATGCATGAAGCTTCATAGAGTGCCAGGGCTGCACTTTCAGGAGTCGTCACCCATGTTGGAGTGAGCTTTCCGGTGATGCAACTGCTTTTGGGTAATCCCTGTTCCTTGTACGTAACCCCTGACCCATATTCACGTTTGTAACTGCAACTAAAAAGAAATCACTGGTTCGATAAATTGGACACTGGTTATTTCAGTCTGTCCTGGGTTCCCTTTCTGGTATAAGTAGACATGTATGTTGTGTCTTATAAGGGAAAATCTGTCACACAAATACCAACTGCACAAAGTTGCCCTCTGACCTCCACAGGCATGCCATGGCACATGTGCTTGCATGATCACAGGTACACACATCATAAGAAGTTAAAAAAACATTATTAAAAAAAAAAAAAAAAAAAGAGGCCCAGCAAGGTACTGCAGACCCAACACTTGAAAGGCAGAGGCAGGTGGATGTCTGTGAGTTCAAGGCCAGCCTACTCTACATAGTAAGTTCCAAGTCAGTCAGGGCTATACAGTGAGACCCTGTCTCCAAAAGGAAGAAAAAAGGTAAGTAAGGGTGCTATGGAGCTATGTGGCCAGAGTGTGGAGACAGTGGTGGCCCACTTCACACAGATTACGAGCAAGCAAGCGTGTGGCCTGGAACCTAGATGGCAAAGGCAGCAGAGGTCACAGCAGGGGTCACAGCAGGATGCAGGCTAGCTCAAACATCAAACCACTCTAGTCAAAAAGAAGGAACTCACTCAGGACCAACCAGTGAGTGAAGGACCAAGCAGGTACAGTACTCACTAAATCCTGAGTTTCAAGATTTAAACATGTTCTGGGCTGGGGAGATGGTTTAGTGGGTAAAGCGCCTGCCACTAAGGCTGACAACGTGAGTTCAACCCCAGAACTCACACTGTGGAAGGGAGAACCATCTGCCCAAATTTGTCTTGAACCTGCACACACATGTGTATACCCACACGTGCACATAAAACGAGTTATAAATGTCCTCACACTGTTTCTAGGTGAGCAGACTAACGCCATCCCTTGCTGGACTGCAAGCGCGCTTTACGGGGGTCCTTTAATGTGTTTTTCCTCACTCTAACACATATGCCAAAACCCAAATAAATAAATGGCAAAATACAATCCCTCTGCTCAAAAGTCCTCTGTCCAAAAAAACAGATGTGGGAATATAAAAAAGAAAAAAGGAATGAAGGAAGGAATGAAGGAAGGAATGAAGGGAGGGAGGGAGAGAGGGAAGGAAGAAGGGAGGGAGGGAGGGAAGAATGCAGAAAGCAAAAGCAAGACACCCAAATAAGATCCCAACCAAGCCTCTACTCTAACCCAAAGCTCGCCTTCCAGAACTATCTAGAAACAGAACCCAAATTTGTCTTCAACTCTGTGAGCCTGAACACTCAAAGATAAAGAACCTTAAAGTTTCTCTGTCTTACTTTAAAAATGACCTGTCAAGGGGGCCGGAGAGAGGACTCGTCGATTAAGAGTACTTATTGATCTTGCAGAGGACCCAGGTTCAGTTCCCAGCATCCACGAGGCGGCTCACAATCACCTGCAACTCCAGCTCTAGACTTCACACACAGCACACACAGCCATACAGACACTCACACACATCTTTTTAACTGTCCTGTCAATTTCAGATATAAATTTAAAACTTCACAAAGCAGGGCTGGAGAGATAGAAAGATGGTTCAGAGGTTAAGAGCGCTGACTGCTCCTCTAGTGGTCCTGAGTTCAAGTCCCAGCAACCACATGATGGCTCACAACCATCTGTAATGGGATCCGATGCCCTCTTCTCGTGTGTCTGAAGACAGCTACAGTGTACTCATAAACATTAAATAAATAAATAATTCTTAAAAAAAAAAAAGGAAGAAAAAGAAAAGAATTCACAAAGCACCAAACTCAGGAAAACAACAGAAAATGACAGAACCTCCAAATGACCCTACAGAAGAGTGTCAGAGGCCAGCAAGACGGCTCACGGGGTACAGCATTTGCTGCCAAGCCCAGAAACCTAAGTATGATCCTGGGACACACGTGCTAGAAGAACTGAACTCCCACGAGTTCTTCTCAGACCTCCAGATGAAGACGGTGGCACGTGTGCACTGTCACACACATATGTAAAATAAATGAATAGAACAAAACTGAAAGGGGCGTAGAGCAGATCAGAGCCCATAAAGTCGTAGAAGTCGTTAACTCACAAGATGGCCGGGAAAAGGCCAGGAGGTGAGCGCAGTTCACTC
Source organism: Uromys caudimaculatus (assembly GCA_028551405.1). NCBI lineage: Eukaryota > Metazoa > Chordata > Mammalia > Rodentia > Muridae > Uromys > Uromys caudimaculatus. Next base: position 64,918,549 of record CM052708.1, on the reverse strand, counting down.
AGGGGAAAAGGAAGTGAGACTTACAAGGGGACCTTCTCCTCTGTGGTCAGGCTGAACACCACCTTTCCCAGGACCACGGTACCGCTGTTCACACCAGGCTGCAGCGTACTCAGTGGCTTGAGCTCCAGGGTCACCTTCTGCCCAGAGGCGGACTGATAGCGTCCATCACCACAAGGGCCCAGCTGGGCTGGGCGCAAGCTTCCCAGCATGCTCTGAAGCTTCTTGGGTTTTGTCTTCCCCTGTGAAGGAAGGAGAAACAGATCAGCTGGAAACTGGGATACTGGCTGAGTCTAGTCTTTCTCTCAACCCGCCTGACTGCCCAGTACCACCTAAACCTATTATTTTTGTATCTGATTGACAGCTTTAGCCCTTACGCGTCTTTACCTTGCTCTCCAGGAGGCTGGTTAGCCTACTGAGGAATTCCAGGAGCTGCTGTTCTCGTTGTTGGGGCTCCGGCCATGCAGGGTCCAGCACTGCAGCCTGAGAGAAACCCTCAAGGGCCTCCCCATAACACTCTTCATATTTATGTAACTGTAGAAAAGTAACCCAAATTATAAGCATAGACAGACTACACAGAGGAAACGCTCCAGTGGACTAAAAAGCCCAGAGGAAACTTATCTCTCCCCAGTCTGTTCCTGTCCCGGGCCAAGGTGAAGACAATGCACAGCACAGAGACATTATTCTATTTACACTTAAACCTGCAGAGCTGTCTCAGCCACGTCCCCACTCTCTCTGGCCTTTCCACTCCCTCACATGACTCCTCTAGGCTGAGGTCAGATTGAACTTGCTCTTCCTAAGAACACTCGGCTTTCCTTCCGTGGTCTGTATCCAACTCTGTCCCTACACAACTCAGTTACCCTCAGAAGCTAAGACTTAGGTGTCGTTTCCTTTAAAAAGACATTTTTGTTTTCTAAGTGCTTTGCCTGCGTGTATGTATGTGCACCACATGTATGCAGTGTACTCGGAGGTCAGAAGAGGACACCAAGTCCCCTAGGACTGCAGTTACAGCCACAAAAGTGCTAGGAACCAAACACAGGTCCTCCACCAGAGCAGCCCCTAAGTCATCTCCAGCCCCTCTATGTCTTTGTCATTTTACCATCAGATGACCGCCACCTATGGGTCTTACCGTGGCCCTGTTGAGATGAAGATCAGGGTTGCTAGATGCTTTCCTGTCGACCTTCTCCTGTAACGGGGTAAAAAGATCACCAATCGATCCCAACTCAACTTTAAGGATGCCCAAGCTCCACGTGCCCCCGATTTCATCTCCTAAGAAAACCCGAGGATCTTGTCAAAATGTTATCTACACCCAAGCCGCTGTTCAGTTACTAAGTGTACACAGCTCTGCCTCTGAAGCCTCGAAGGTGTAAAGCTGATTACAGGGGCTGAACTGTAAAATGGAGCTGTAACTAACCCATACAGTATTACAAAAACAGACAAAAGCATTCTGAGGGTTTCCTTTTAATTAAGTCGTGAAAGGTACAGACAAGGGAAGCCTAGGGCAGAAAGGATGACTTTGCACAGCTCCTCGGCCGTAAGCATGGCTCTGGATATAGGCAAAGTCATGGTCCTGTATCACGTCACATTCGGACTCTAAAACAGATGGACAGAAGCTAGACGGTACCACAGAGAAATGTAGGTAAAAACTGCAGGGCTGATGTTTTTGAATTACATTCACTGCAGAAGCAAAAGCAACAGTTTAACCAGCTGGGGCAAAGATTTTTTTTTTCTTCATGCACAAGAGGAAATTAAGAGTTAACTATGTGGCAGAAGACAAGTACAGGATTTTGAAGACATATTCTTTAAAATGTGAACATTCACAAAATTTAAAAGTTGGAGTAAAAAGCAGGCATGCCTGTAATACCAACTCTCAGAAGGCACAGATAGGAGGCCTCAAGTTTGAGGCCAGTCTGTGCTTCATAGTGAGACCCTGTTTATAAAATAAATGCATACATAATTTAGGGTAAAATACAATTCCTCTAGCCTCTGGGAATAAACCACAAGAATGAATATACAATAGCTGCTTCCTTGCTCTGCCAGGAGGCACCGTGAGCAACAGTAAGCCTAAAAGCAGGCTACTATGTCAAGGAAATCTGAAAGCAAAGAATAGAGATGAAAGTGAAAGCTACATAAATGTCACCCAGAAAGTCACTCACAGCTCTCTAACAACAGACGGACAGGCACTCGGAACCTCAAGGAGCCCAAGCCCCAAGCATCAACAAAAACATGGCTCAGAGCACAGAGCAGTGTGTGAGCCCCATGTAATTTACCTTGGGCTTCATAGTGAGACCCTGCTGATAAAATAAATAAATTCATAATTTGGTATAACTACTTAATTTAGCACTCCTTAATTTTCAGAACTTTTGTTTTCTTTAAAGTTATACAAGCATTATTTTACTAAGTTTTTTGGTTTTTTTTATTTTGCCCTACTAAAAAGAGATGAGCATGTTAAAACTGGCTCCATGATCTCATTATGCCGCCTGGAAGAAACTGAGACAACTCAAGGAGTCGTCTGTCACCAAGGCATTGTCCCTAATATCTTACAAGTCAGTTCTGTAGAGGTGTGAGATGCCAGCACTGCTCGCTGAAGGAAGAAAGGAAGGACAGGGGCTCCTCATTCCGTTGCTGCCTCTACTTCCACCCCGGGTGATCGCAGGTACTTACCGCTTGAGCATAGGCACTGAGGGCTTGCTGGGAGATCTTAGGGTTCTGGCCAGTATTGAAATAAAGAGAAAGGTATGCGTTCCCCAGGATATCTGCAAGAGCAACAGCAGTGGGCCGTCTCAGAGCCCCGTCCAAGATACGGCCGCAGCACTCGGAAGTCTGTATGTTTAAAGTTGTTATTAACACATATTACTGTATATAATCACGAGTTTCACGATGACATTTCCATACACGCACAAACTGGATTTTAATTATATTTACACCCCCCATTATCTCTTTCTTGTTCTCCTTCCCTGTCCATGGATTCCCTCTTCCCAGTTAATGCCTCTTCTGCTTTCTTATCTGTGTTCATCTTAATCCATCAGGGTTGCTGAGAAGGGCATGGACTGGTTATTTGCCTGACACCTTACCAGTGGTCACAACACTGGACAGATTGACTCTCCCACCCCAACAACCATTAACCACCTAAGGGCTGGGGATCTTAGAAGCCCTGCTACTAGAAAAACAAAAACTAAAACCAAATGGGCCCAGCATTACGCAGGTCTTGTGCTTCCAGAAGTTTCTTTATATATTAAAAAAAAAGGATTTCTTTTTATTTTATGTGTATGAGTATTTTGCCTGCATGTATACCAATGCACTACACCGTGAAGTGTCTGTAAAGGTCAGAAGCAGACATCAGATCCTTGTAACTGGAGTTACAGACAGCTGTGAGTTGCAATGTGGGTGCTGGGAACTGAACCTGGGTCCTTTGAAAGAGCAACCAGTGCTCTTAACCACTAAGCCATCTCGCCAGCCTTTTTTCTTTTTCCTGTGACAGGGTCTCACCAATGTAGCCCTGGCTGGCCTCAAACTAACAAAAATCCACCTGCTCTACCTCCTGGGTGCTGGGTTTCAGAAGTCTATTCCGGAAAGACCCTACTTCCTATTCAAACCAGGTATTACTCTGTATTATTAGTTAAAATTCTACTGAAATAAAGTGGTAAATATGGACGCTCAAAAAGAAAGATGAACAGATTTGACAAAAACCCTGTCAGATTTAGTTTGGAGGGGTCTTTATGTTGATTTTCCTTTGTTTTGTTTTAGGGGGAGGTCTCAACACAAGCTGGAGTTGTCTGAGAACAGGGAAAATTCGATTGATAAGATGCCTCCACCAAATTGGACTACAGGTGGGGGGGGCATTTTCCTGATTAATGGCTGATCTGGGAGAATCCAACCTACTGTGGATGGCGCCACAGCTGCACAGGTGGTCCTGAGGTTTATAAGAGAGCAGGCTAGCCATGAGCCCGGAAAGCAAACTAGTAAGCAATACTTCTCCACGACCTGTGCTTCGATTCCTGTCTCTGGCTCTTGCCTTGAGTTCCTGCTCCGACTCCCCTTTACAATGGATAATAAGCTACATGCCGACAAAATCCTTTCCTCCCAAGTCGCTTCTGGTCATGATGTTTATCACAGCAACAGAGGCAAAGGAGGACACTGCCTCGCTCACAGGGAAACGTAAGTTTCCTCTCTTCTCTTAAATCAAGAGATCCAGGAGTTCCAAAACTAGCAGGTCATCAAAATAAGTTTAGAGGTGCTGAAGAGACACCTCAGTGGTTAAGAGCACTTGCTGCAGAGTCATACTGACCAGACTTTGTGTCTCAGAAACCATGTAATAAGCCAAGCAGCACCTAGGAATGTAACAATGTCTTCTGGCATCCATGTGTGCACGGGCAATCACAAATGCATGCACCACACACAATTTAAAAAAAACAAAACAAGTTTAGGGCTTGTTTTGAACAAAGATGGCTCCAGAGCCAGACACCACAGCTGGATTCCAGATGGCGCTAGTACGTAGTCATGGCTGAGAGCCATTGGTGTACAAACCAGGACATCTTCTCGTAACACTCACACCAGGAGCGGCCATCAAGGACATCCATCTGCACGGCCAACTTAGCCTGTCGGACGCTATCCATGACATGGCGAGAATGGTCATCTCCAGAGTCCGTCTGCAACTGGCGAAGCACCATGGACAAGTTCTGCAGAGAGACTTTGTTCTTGCACTGCCAATGGAAAGGATACACACTCAACTTTCAAGATTCTACCTGCCACTTCCAGATCCACACTGACCTCAGCGTTCGAATGCTTACACCAACTGCATCTTCAAAGCTGTGGATAACCCGATCCAGCCTTCATCCGGGCCTGATCCCCTCCCTTCCTCCCTTCGGACTCTATCCTCCTGATTCAGACTCAATTCTGACCTGGTATTCTTGTCCTAGGGAAATTCTAAGAACCAAAGGAATCCCTAACTTCCCAGCTACACGGAGAAATGGGCAGCTCACGTGGGTGAGGGCTCCTGAGAAGCAGGTGTGGGCAGCCGCAACATCTCCTTTCTTCCAGTACACCTCACCCAACTGGTTCCAGGCGTCCACCAGCTCGGGATCCAGCTTCACGGCCTTTGAGAGAAGCACCTCAGCCTCAGGGCTATAATCAGGAGTCACATTCAGCGCCTTCCCCTTCAGCATTAGAGCCTGTGCCTCTGTCTGGACAGGACCTAGGGAAAAAGGGTGAAGATCAGGCAGTGAAAAACTAGGGAATTTTTTCCCTCAATAAATAAGTGGCTGGAAACACCATCTAATCTCACTGCAGACTCAGCTTTGGCCCTTCCTATGGATCTTCTGGACCTTCCCTTCCAGCTCACCCCCATTCCGTTGTGTCAGCCACAAACACTTTTTATCCCTGGGACCCCCAGGGCCACACCTGGCTGGGACTCAGGTAGGAGATTTTCACTATCTTCCTGTATTATCTCTCCCTGTAGCAATCTGCTTGCAGGTGTTCCTCCACAGCTCTGACTCCTTTCACTGGAGAATCCACCTCTCTCTACAGACAAGGTCCATCTTTTTTTTTTTTTTTTTTTTGGTTTTTCGAGACAGGGTTTCTCTGTATAGCCCTGGCTGCCCTGGAACTCACTTTGTAGACCAAGTTGGCCTCGAACTCTGAAATTCACCTGCCTCTGCCTCCTGAATGCTGGGATTAAAGGCGTGCGCCACACTACCCAGCAGGGTTCACCATTTCATTCCTGTCTCTGCAGTGATATTCTTTATCTTACTCTTACTGCAGCCTACTTATAGGAGCTCCCTCTCCTATCGTACCTCCAACTCCCTGGGGACCCGACTCTCGGTGTGGGCCTGTCTTCCTAGCTGTCTGCCTCAGATTTTACACTCTTCTTCCAGCCCACCTTAATTATTCTCTGACAGCCACTAACCTGGAGAAGCACTTTCTACCAGGCAAACCTTGGCAACCACACTTTCCTAAGATCCAGAGAAAGCAACAAAAACAAAGAATGGAACACCAACCCAACAAAGACAAGACCTAGAAACACCTCAATCATCCCTACCCCAGATACCTAGATACTAGCTTAAAAACACAAACATTAACAGGTGAGACACTATGTCTTCAGTAACACTTCAACAGTATCCTCTGAGAAACAACTGAAACACAAGATAAAGACATCAAAACAGCAACTGTGAACATGTCAAAGGACCTTAGAGAGGAGATGATGAATAAACCTCTTAATAAAGTCTGTCAAACACAGTGGAATTCAATAACAACTGAGAGGTCAGCTCGGGAACTTTGAGGTATTCCACAAGGGTCCCCTCCCCACTCTGAGCACATGGAAGAAACAGGTTAGAGAGCACGTAGGCCGGAAGGGAGGGGCTGATTAAGCCCCTGCTACCTCATTCCCTAAAGACCAATCAGTTTAAAAGTCACACTGTTCTGCCAATCACACTGTGCCTAATGGCGGCTGCTCTAAAATCCTATATAAAGTCCCTGAACGGGCTCCACGAGGTCGCCTTCCCGTCTTGGTATGTAGAGTGACCTCAGCATGCTGATGAATCAATAAATTCTTCTTGCATTCTGCACCAATCCCCAACTCCGTGTGTCCATTCGGAGGGTCTTCGGTAAGTTATTACTCCCCAGAGTCTTACACAACAACAACAAAAAAAAACCCTCCCACTAAAATAAAACTAGAAATAAAAAATTTAGGAAGTCAAACAAAAATCTCAGAGGTAAGTCTCACCAACAGAATATAAGACATAGAATCTCAAGCATTAAAGCCTAGAAGAAATAGATACTTCAGAGAAAATATTACATATTAAAAAATACCCAGGCACAAAGCATCCAGGAAATCTGGGACACTATGAAAAGCACAAATCTATAAATAATAGGAACAGAGGAAGAAGAAACCCGTATCAAAGGCACAAAAACATTCTCAACAAAATCATACAAGAAAAGTTCCCCAACAAAAAGGAAGTACCTATCAAGGTACAAGAAATATACAGAACACCAAATAAACTGAACCAGAAAAGAAATTCCCCACATCACCTAATAATCAAAACATTAAATGTACAGAATTTTAAAAAAAGAATAGCAAAAGCCACAAGGGAAAAAGACCAAGTAATATACAAAGGCAGGCCCAATAGATAGAAACTGACTTCTCATTAGAAAGCTCTAAAAGCACGAAGGCCCTAGAAGGATGCTCTATAAACTCTAATAGACCAGAGATGCCAGTCTAGACCACTATACCCAGGAAAACTATCAATCACAATAGATGGAAAGATACACCACAATAAAACCAAATACAAGAAGTATCTACCAATCCAGTTCTACTGAAGGACTAGAAGAAAAACTTCAGTCTTCAGAGGATTATATGAACACACAAGGAATAAATAATCCCAGAATAGCATATCAAAAGAGGGGGGAAAACCCACACCCATAACAACAAAATAACAGAAATCAAAACCATTGCTAACTTATGATTCTCATAGCAATGGCCTGGATCCCCTAATAAAAAAGACACAAACTAACAGATTAGGTCAGAAAACAGGATTCATCTTTCTCTTGTATCCCAGAAACACACCTTACCATCAAGGATAGACATCACCTCAGGATAAAAGGATAGAAAAGATATTCCAAGCAAATGGATCCCAGAAGCAAGCAGGCGTAACCATTTTAATATGTGACAAAAAATAGACTTCAAACCAAACTAATCAGAAAAGATAGGAGAAGATACTACACACTCATCAAAGGGAAACTCCACCAAGAGGATATTACAATCTTAAACATGTATGCATCAAACATAAGCGTACCCAAGTTCATAAGAGAAAGACAGCTAAAATTACATAGTGACCCATACACAGCAATAGTGGGTAAATTCAATACCCTACTCTTGCCAATAGACAGGCCATCCAGACAAAAACTATAAACAGGGAAAGCTGAAGTTAAATAATGTCACAAATCAAATGGACCTAGCAGATAATTACAGAACATTCCACCCAAACTCAAAGGAATGAATATACCCTCTTCTCAGCACCTCACAGAACTTTCTCCAAAACTGATTACGTACTTGGACACAAAGCAAGTTTCATACACATAAGAAAACTGACATAACACCCTGCTACCACACATTAATGCTGGATGTCAACAACGATAAAAATAACAGAAAGTATGCAAACTCATGGACACTGGATATCTCACTATGGAATGAAAAATGGATCAAGAGAGAAATTAAGAAGAAAATTAAAAACTTTTAACAATTGAGTGAAAATGCAAACCCAGAATACTCAAACTCAGAAGACACAGTAAAGGTGGTTCACAGTGTTAAATGCCAATATATACATGTGTTTGTGTGTATGTGTGTGTGTGTGTGTGTGTGTGTGTGTGTGTGTGTGTATATATATATATATATATATCATATTAGGAACTTAACAGTCTTTACTCCCAGGTAGATCTCTGTGAGTTCAAGACCAACCTGGTCTACAAAGTGAGTTCCAGGGCAGCCAGAGCTACACACAGGGAAACCCTGTCTCAAAAAAAAAAGAAAGAAAGAAAGAAAAGAAAAGAAATTTAACAGCACACTTGAAAGTTCTAGGAAAGAAGAAATAGCCGGGCAGTGGTGGCGCATGCCTTTAATCCCAGCACTTGGGAGGCAGAGGCAGGAGGATTTCTGAGTTCAAGGCCAGCCTGGTCTACAGAGTGAGTTCCAGGACAGCCAGGGCTACACAGAGAAACCCTGTCTCGAAAAAACCAAAAAAAAAGAAAGAAGAAATAACACCCAAAAAAAGGTAAAAGCCAGAAATAAGCTCAAACTCAGGGCTGATATAAACAAAATAGGAACAAACAACAAAAACTTCAAAGAATCAAGGAAACAAAGAGTTAGGTCTTTGGGGGAAAAAAAAGTCAGTAAGATTGATAAACCAGTAGTCAAATTAACTAAAAGACAGAAAGAGAAGATTCATTAACAAAATTATAGATAAAAGGAGGGATATCACAACAGATACCAAGGAAATCCAGAGAATCATAAGGACATACTTCATAAAATGTCCTAGACAAACAGAAGCAGTAATTCAAGTCCTCAGCAAACAAGACATTAGAGCTGAACTTAGGAAAGAGATAGTGGGGACCGTATGTCAGGTCAAAGGACTAGACTTCAGACACTCCACAGTTAGAATCTTCAAGAACACCTGACCATCCAGGTGTGGCAGAACAAAGCTGTAATCCTAACACTGGGAACCAGAGGCACTAGATTTCAAGGGCAATCTGGTCTACTTTCATTTCAAGGCCAGCTGAATCTACATTCAAATTCTAGAACATCCAGGGCAATATAGTGAGACCTTGTCACCATGGAAAAAAAAAAAAAGAGGAGGAAGAGGAGGAAGAAGAGGAGGAGGAGGAGGAAGAAAAGAGGAAGAGGAGGAAGAAAAGAAGAGGAGGAAGAAAAGAGGAAGAGGAGGAAGAGGAAGAGGAGGAAGAAGAGGAGGAGGAAGAAGAGAAAGAAGAGGAGGAGGAAGAGGAAGGAGGAGGAGGAGGAGGAGGAAGAAGAAGAAGAAGAAGAAGCAGCAGCAGCAGCCACCACAGCAATAGCAACATCAGTTAGGAATATTAAGATTATTGCAAAAGGTATATTCTTTTCTACCATTTGTTATAATCAAACTTCTGGAGTAAAAGACTTCTATGCCACCCAGGGGTATAACAATACTCTGTGCTAAGCTACGGCAGCCACACACAGGATACCACAGTCCACAGAGAAAGAATACAGCACTATTACACTTCAGGGAAAGGCAGAGGGGTGAATGTTCCTTGGTGCTCATACCGAGTACTTCCTCCATCTGCTGCAGGGTCTTCTCCATCTTGTCCTGCACATCCTGCTGCTTCCGTCCTGCATCTTCGACACTATGTGTCTCAAAGTAACTGTCTCGAAAACAGTAGAGCTGATCCACCAGTTCCTAGAAAACAAGACAAAAACAATTATCATTCAACGGAGAGAGCACCTGGCACGGAGGATTTACATGACTTGCCAAGCCCTGGCCTAGCAACACTGGTTTCCTTCCTTCATGTGAGGCACAGAGCAACATGAGGGTGCCCAGTCCGACCAAATGCTACGGATCAGGAGGAAGGACAGGACCACAGGATCTCATGCTCCCAACCAGCCCCCCCACAAAGGTCCCTCAGCACTACACACAGTGGACCTCTCCAAGCTCAGGCATGGCTCCCATATGAACAAGCACTGCTCACACCACAGATGGGAGAGAGACACCTTGAGACTTGAAATAAGCCAAAGTCAGTAAGACTATTTCATCTTATTCTGGCCCTCAAAGAATTAAACTTTGCAGTTTGGCCTTAAAGCTGGACTTCTGGTAGGGGAGATGGCCCTATGAGTAAAGGTGCTTGTCTACCGCCAAGCCTGACATCTTGAGCTCTGGAGCCCACACAGGGAAGGGAGACAGGTACTCCTGCAAGTTGTCCTCTGACCACCACACATGTGGCCCGGCATACACCCAACACACACACACCCAACACACACACACACACACACACACACACACACACACACACACACACACACACACCAGTCATGGTGATGCACTCTTTTACAGCCAGAGCTACATGGAGAGACCCATCTCAAAACAACAAAGGGGGTATGGTGGTTTGAATAAAAATGGCTCCCATAGGCTCATAGATTTGAATACTTGGTCGCCAGGGATTGGCACTACTTGAAAGGGTCAGGAGGTGTGTCCTGGTTGGAGGAAGTGTGTCACTGGGAGTGGGCTTTGAGGTTTCAAAAGCCCCATCAGAGTCTCTCTCTTCTTGCTGCCTGCAGATCTGGACGTAGACCTCTCAGCTCCTTCCCCAGCACCATGTCTGCCTGAGTGCTCCATGCTCCCCACCATGACAACAATGGACTAAACCTATGAAACAGTAAATTAAATGCTTTTCTTCTTTAAGAGTTACTGTGGTCATGGTGTCTCTTCACAGCAACAGAACAGTAACTAAGATGGGGGAAGGGGTGATTAAAGAAAAATAGACTTTTAAGCTCTGTTATCTCACAGATATTGTATGCATAAGGCACTCTGGGTCTCATCCCCCCCATACCATCAAACAGCAAAAAATCAAACAAACAGAAAACAGCAACAAAAAACACTACTCCCAAAATAAAACTGCATTTCCTGTTTAAAAAAAAAAGTATCCCTTATTTTTTCACATTCAGATAAATGAAAACTACATGGCCTTTCTAACGATGACAAACCTGTACAGAAGGTCCTGTTCTCCACAACAAATCAACCAACTTGAACCTGGTGACCCTGGTATTTTAGGAGAATTCTGAGGTTTTTGTTGTTGGCCTGGGACATCTTCTGATTCTCTTGCATTTTTTTATCAAGCAAATGTGAAATGCTTCTAAGTCCTCGTGATCAATTCCACAGAAGCTTAAATGGCAACATCTCAGAAAGGGTCGCCCTGTTACCCAACTTTGCTTTCACTTCTGTGATGAAACAAACAAACCAACCTGGGAGGCCTCCAGGGGAAGTCACAGCAAGGCAGGAACCAGAGGCAGGAAATGAAAACAGATCCGTGGAGTGATGCTTACCATCTGCTCTCCAGGCTAACGGTCAGCCCCTATGTTTTCCTGCATGTCTGTCTGTGTGAGGGCACTGGATCCCCTGGAGCTAAAGTACTGCCATGTGGGTGCTGGGAATTGAACCCGGGTCCTCAAGAAGAGCAGCCAGTGCTCTCAATCGTTTAGCCCTCTATCCAGTCCCCATCAGCCTGCTTTCTTAAACAGCCCAAGACCATTTGCCCAAAGATGTACTGCCCACAGTGGGCTGAGCCCTCACACATCAATCATTAATTAAAAAAAATTTTTTTTAAATTGCCCACAGACTGGCCTACAGGCCAAATGACATTTTCTTAATTGAGGTCCAGTCTTCTCAGATGATCCAGTTGTGTCAAGAGCAGCAGTCCTCAACCTGTGGTTGGAGACCCCGCTGGGGACTGAACAACCCTTTCACAGGGGTCATATATCAGAGATACTGCATATCAGATATTTACATTACTATTCAGAACAGTAGCAAGATTACAGTTATGAAGTACCAACAAAATAATTTTATGGTTGGGGGTCACCACAACATGAAGAACTGTATTAAAGGGTCACAGCATCAGGAAGGTTGAGGAGCACCGACCTAAACCTAATTAATGCCTTCCTCCCCTCCTCTATAGGTAATCTTTTTTTTTTTTCAAAATGCCTATCATTTTCAATTATATGGCCTATTCATTCATTACTTTCTGGAATCACCAATGTCAATTCCATAATGGAAAGAAGTTCGTGTTGATTAGGGCTATCCTTAAGCATTAGAGCAGGGGCTGGGTTATGATAGACTCACATTAAATAAAGTGGTTAAATTAACTAATGTAGTGCCTATGTTATTAACAAATTCGTATGTGTAATTAAGGTACTACCCTTATAAAAATAATAAACTGACACCTTCTTTATAAGTATTTTTTAGCCTTCCTATGTGTATTATTCCCAGGTCCTGCAGAGACTGATTTGAGCACATACATAAAGTCAGCATATTCAACTCTGGTCTATGATTTAAAAAAAGAAAGAAAGGTCAACGAGGTCTGTGGAACACAATTTGTGGAATTTTTAAAAGAGAATTCTAAGCAAAAGTCACAGCCCGTTTCTTTTTGTCACACAATGAGCGTGACTGCAAATTTAAAAGAAACTTTTTTTTTTTTTTTTTGAGACAGGGTTTCTCTGTGTAGCCCTGGCTGTCCTGGAACTCACTCGGTAGACCAGGCTGGCCTCGAACTCAGAAATCCGCCTGCCTCTGCCTCCCCAGTGCTGGGATTAAAGGCGTGCACCACCACTGCCCATCTAAAAGAAACTTTTGTTGTCGGTGTTTTAGTCGTTTTGATTTTGCTGAACAATTTTCTGTAGTGACAATAGCAATACAAATGAGTCGTAAATGAATAGGAAAATGTAAAAACAGGAAGTGATTCATAACCACTCCAAATAGCCTCAGGGAAAAACACTATTCTGTACAACGTTTTGTATTTTTTCCTATACATACAGACATGCAGAGTACATCTAAAGCCTCGATGCCGATAGGATTAAAAATCTGATTTCCGCCAATCACAAAGGGAATAAAGTTAACCAAAGCCCATGCTCTGAGTGTTCTTTCTTTTAACTCCCACAAGGAACAAGAAACCTGATTAATGCATTAAATGTTGTTAGAAATGATGGCTCAGGCCTTTAACTCACCACTTGGGAGGCAGAGGCAAGTGGATCTGTGTAAGTTCGAGGCCCCCCTGGCCTCTAAAGCCAGTTCCAGGAGAACCAGAGATACATAAACGAGACAACCAACAAACAAAATTGATAGAAGTATATAAGCACAGCTCTAGCTTAAATTCTAAGATGTTTTAGACCACAAACTGAGTTTCTGAGGCTTAAAGAAAATCTTAATCATTAAAACAAAAATAAAGACACAATACATACTTGCAGGAAACGCCTTTCTGCCTTTCTACAAAAGTCACCTGGAGAGTGGGTGGGGTTAAGAGATTAACACGGTAAATCCTAAAACCAAAACCCAGGGCATCTGCTCTGCAGTCTATTACTGAGTGTGGCCAAGTTCAAAGCAGAAAGATGCTAAGGAAATGGCTGCTGCTGTGGAGAACAAACAACTCCGTTAACAGTCGGGAGCCACCTGCCACACCACGTACAAAGCTACTAGTTACCGAGGGATCCCGGTGAGCAGACTCCCTCCGGGCGCCCACCGATCAGTCCGCTGCTCCGGCTGAACCGCCGCCCTCCACCGCCGCGGCCCTGACCACTGCACTTCCTCCTTTCAGAGGAACGAGCCAAAGATTTTAACACACAGCCTCACCTGCAATTTCTGCAAGACGTGCTTCGCTTCTTCCTCTTCATCAGCCATCATCCCAGCGGCTCTCACGTTCTCCTCCCCCAACTTTCCAACCACAGAGACTCAGCCATTCCTACAATAAAACCACAGCGACCCCTGGGGCTCCGGAGGCCCACCTGCGCCTCAGAGACAAACCAACTTAATCCAGAACTTGGTGTCTCAATGATGCTTGCCCTAGAACTGCTTTGGGGGTTTGTTTGGCTTCTTTTTATTGATACAGAATCTCACCACGTAGATCGGACTGGTATCAACATGGTCATGTAGTCCAGGCTGAACTTTTGCCTCAGCCTCTCAACTGAGATAACAAGCACATGCTGAGTTTGTGGTCACTTTCGGTTTCATAAATAATTTACATAGTTTTATTCATAATTTCCTTCCCAAATTCTGGAGTCAAAATGTTCTTAGATTAATTACATTCATTTTTTGTTTTGTATATTCTTGACCTTGTTTATATCACTCTTAAAAAGCCAGACCGGCTATGAAACTATCAATGTTGGGTGGTATTTGGAAGAGAACGCACTACAAGGGGACTTACCTGAATATATACCAACTGAAGATTTCTGCACGTGTAATTTTTAGCATTTTTAATGCATTATCCTAATAAGTCTACTATGTTCGGGGCTTGTATGCCACCATATTGTACATTAATAATGTTCTTGAGTTTGTTATTTCCATAAGAAACTGTCTCTGAAGAGAGAAACAAGGAGGACAGAGAACTGAGGGTGACCTTGGAAAATTCTTTTCAGTGTATTTTCCATTTTTTACCTTGAACATGAATTGCTTATTCAAAAATAAAAATTTTAAATCTCCTGTTTGGTTGAGACAGTCTCATGTATCCCAAGCGGGTCTGGAACTTGCTATGTAGCCAAAAATGACCTCGAATTCTTGATCGTCCAAGTGGTTGGATCGTAGACATTCATTATTACACCTGATGTTTAATTTCTGAGACGGGGTCTCCCTATGTAACCTCGATTGACTGGAAATCTATATGTAGATCAGGCTGACCTTGAACTCAAGGGGTCCCTCCTGTCTCTGTCTCCTAAATAATGAGGTTACAGACATGCATCATCACATCCAACCACAAGTTTAACACTTTTAAAAATCATTTGCTAAAAAATGTTCTCTGCAAAGAGATATTAGACACATCCAACTGCTTCCAAAAAGACTGAGCAGCAGAGACGAAGAAAAAAAGTGAGCATTTCCTGAAGTGGAGATTTCTGGAGACTCGGGTCATAATAACGCTTTGCTGGGGGACACAGGTGAGAGGATGCCTCACTGAAGCCGACCCGTGAGAGGATGCCTCACTGAAGCCGACCCGTGAGAGGATGCCTCACTGAAGCCGACCCGTGAGAGGATGCCTCACTGAAGCCGACCCGTGAGAGGATGCCTCACTGAAGCCGACACGTGAGATATGTGTGATGTTTAGAAAGAAGATAAATACGACCCCCCAGACAGTGGGACAAGGCTTGTGCGTTGGTTCACCTTGCACCTCGATAGTCTCAGTTGATAACACTCTGGCACGGGTTGGTCTTGTACCATGTTGCCGATCTTCGCTTGTCACTAATCTTAATAGAGAGTAATTCGCCAAAGAACTTCCCCTGACATTCTGGCGGCTTCTTGCCATTTCCACAGACTCTGCACTGACCCAGCAGAGCCTCTCTGTTTATTCTGGATCCAGCTACAGCTGCTGAACTCACGTGTGGTTCTGCCGAGTGGACTGAACTGCATCTGCTGATTGGTGTGTGGTGGTTTGCTAGTAGACTGGACTGCTGATAGGCTAACAACAAACACTGGAATCGCCCAAAGAACAATTTCTAAACAGGTCCCCTTCCCATGTCCTAATAACCTTTCTTTTCCACTGCCTCTGGTGGGTCGGGGGCTAGAAGGGAGGTTAAAGCATTTAAGAACCTTTATTAAAGTAGGTTTTGAAAAAACCTAAGCCTACAATTTCCCTCTGTGCTTTTTTCATACCCTTAAAAGAGCCCACAACGGGGCAGCCGAGATGACGCAGTAGTTAAGAGCACTAGCTGCCTTTCTGGAGGATCTTGGTTCAGTTCCCAGCACCCACATGGCAGACCACAACTGTCTATTATTCTAGTTCTAAGGTATCTGACACGCTCACACAGACATACACACATGCAAGTAAAACACTAGTGCACAGAAGATAAAAAGAAATAGAAAATAAAAAGCCTGTTATGCAAATGAAAAACTCTTGAACAACTTTTTGGAGACGCATAATGTTCCTGACAGTTTATAGTTAGAATTTGTTTCAATTTTCCCCTGCTTATATTTCAAACTGTTCACGATACCTATTTCCTCATGTGTGTCCAGCAAAATTGAAAAGTCTCATAAAAAATTTTATAATCTGCAAAATGTATTTTATTAGCTATAAAATATGGATTTTCACTTATAGGTCTTGGTGTTAGGTGCTTCAAGGCGGTAGGCACTGCCATCGAGGGGCAATCATCTCCACCAAGCTATCAATTGTCCCTTTGCAGAAAGGCTACCTGGGAAACAGGACTGGCAAGCCCCACCCTGTACCATGCAAAATGGCAGGCCACTGTGGCTCTGTGCTGGTGCATCTTATCCTTGCTCCCAGAGGCACTGGCATTGTCTCTGATTCTGTGCCCAAGAAGCTGCTGCTGATGGCCGGCCAGTATTGATAACTACTACCCAGGGGCTACACTTGCCACCATGGGCAACTTGGCCAAGGCCACCTTTGATGCCATCTTTAAGACCTACAGCTACTTCCTCCCCAACCCCAATCTCTGGAAACAGACTATCACCAAGTTTCCTTATCTGGTGAAATTCATTGACCATCTACATAGTAAATGAAGCAATAAATAAATAAATAAATAAATAAATAAATAAATTTCTCTACAAAAACAAAGCCTAGGAAGGTTAACTCAGTCTCACATAACTTCTTATAGTCAGGAGCATTAGTATGGGAATGGCTTTAGAAGTTCTGTTTTAGTTGACCTTCACAAACCTAACTTTCAACTGATCTGTAACCATGGTAATGTGCTTTCAGGTCATTTATAACTAGGAACCACTCAACTTTTACTTTATGTATAACCTGTTCATAATTGACTGACCCAAGAAAGCACTGTAATCAGTCTTACTACACTTTGGACTTCCAGGCTCAGCTGAATTCACAGCCTTAATTATGTTTTGTCAGCAAGGCCAGAAAAACAATTTTCTCCCTTACAAGATTTGCATAAAAGATTAAGACAAAAGCTCCTCGGTCCTTTTTGGTTTGTTTAGTTTTTTGAGGCAAGGTTTCTCTGTGTAGCCCTGGCTGTCCTGGAACTCACTCTGTAGACCAGGCTGGCCTCGAACTCAGAGATCTGCCTGCCTCAGCCTCCCGAATGCTGAGACTAAAGCTGTCTTTACCACCACCCAGGTTCTCATACCATATTTGCTGTGCAGTTAAATAAAGATGGCCTTTGCTCAGCATTTTAGATTAGGTGATTTGAACAGTAGAGACCAAAGTCTTCAAATTCTTGTGCACATACCCAGGGTCACACATAATTAAAAATAAAAATATATGCATTCCCAAGTAAACACATCAACAACTGTTAAAAAGGTAAAGAAGCAGTTTTATTTTAAAACAAATACCAATGAAATCAACAAATAACTTTATCAGTATAAATTATTTTTAAATATAAACAGAACACACATGCATCAAATTGCACTTTCATTCACTGGCATAAGCCCACCTCCAAAACAAAGTAACACTAATGAAAATACATGACTGTAAAATACATGTTAATAGCAAGCCACCATTTTCCAAGACCATCATTTTTGGCCATCATTTTCCAAGACCATAATTTTTACAGAAATATACTAGCAGAGAAAAATCAATGCAGACACGTAACATGTACATCCTAGAACCCAAAGCTCCATGTAATATAACACTGGTGCTCACATGAGCATAAACACAGCTTGGTCTGGAACAGGACCTGTGTAACAATGTGATTGTGACAATGACAAATGTAGACACTGAGTTTCATGAAATGCCCATGCTCTAAGCAAACAGTGAAGAACCCAAACAGGAAGCCACACACCCTATTGCAAGCCAACTTCTTCTAAGGTCAAAATGTGAGGAGAACTCAGGGATACAGGAAAAGTCTTGAAATGAAAAATGAGCTAAATTCTTTTTGCTTTAAAGGCCCTGCTGCAGACTTGCTGCTCTGCTTCATGGCTTTGGGATGCAAAACTAAAGAAGTTGTTAATGGGTTCAGGTGCTGTGGGAGAGCACACAAAAAATGGTCTGAACTGAGCATCTTCATCTCCGCCACCTTGATTTCCAACTGGTGTACGCTCCAAAGAAAACTTTGAGCCATTCCCTGGGGGAGAACATTAGGGAAGAATGTAAGAATATTTCCTAAAAGATCTTTAGGGACAAAACTAAAAACCACTGAGTAAATAGTAACAAAATTCAACTTCTATAAGACGGATAATAAATACAATTATCTTAAACTCTTCTCCTAGAGCAAAGGCCATGTCACTCCGCTTCTCCCCACCACGGAATATACTATACCCTGTGAACAATGAAGAAGACGGAATAGACATCTGACCATTTCTACCGGACCTTCCTAGGCTTTAACAGACTTCAGGAAGAGGACAGCCCACTCTATCTGCCTAAAGACAGCAGGGATCAAAAGCTAAGTAAGAACAGGTCTGGAGGAGAGGCTCAGTGGTTGAGAGCACTTTGTGCTCTTGTAGCAGACTGAGGTTTTGTTCCTAGCACTCACATAGTGGCTCACAATCATCCAGTTTCAGGACCCGACACCCTCTTCTGAACTACATGGGCAGTGCACATGTGGTGCACACACAAACACACACAGGCAACACATACACACTAAAAAAAATATTTTAAAAAATGTACAAGAACTGGGCAGTGGTGGTGCACGCCTTTAATCCCAGCACTTGGGTGGCAGAGGCAGGTGGATTTCTGAGTTCGAGGCCAACCTGGTCTACAGAATGAGTTCCAGAGCTACACAGAGAAACCCTGTCTTGAAAAACCAAAAAAAAAAAGATCCTGTCTCAGAGCTTTCTGAATGTGGGGAACTTTGCAGCACTATGTAAAAAACTAGGAGTTGGGTCTGAGGTTCCTCCTTACCTGATGAGAAGCCGAAGACTCCAGCCTGTGGGATCATGGCTGGTTCCAGGGAGCCTTCTTGGCTGGCAATCGTGATATTTCTTAGCCTAAGGCTATCATAAAGGCCTTGGAGCTTTTGGTACTGGCGATTGCGCTCCATAAGTTTTTCAGAGATATCACTAAACTTTTTCTTGTATTCTTCTAGAACTTTCTTCATGGAGGTAACCTCCCCTTTCATAGAGGTCAATTCTACATCCTTGCTCTGTATTTGCTGTGTATATATCTTCTCCATCTGTTTTAAGTGGTTCTCGGCCTTGCTGAAATTATATTCTTGATAGAGACGTTCCTGGTGTACCTGTCCAAGTAAATGAGAATCAGCACAATACTATAGACTCAATCCTCACCCAAGCACAAGTGGAAAGAATGCTTATACAGGGACATCATTTTTACAATATTTAAAACCTGGTTAAAAACATAATCACAACATACAATGAGCAGGCTGCCCAGAAAACTACACCACCAAAACAAGTATGTCTTATCTACACGTGACATGCAGCCTGAAAATTAAGTACAACAGAAATCAGGTGTGAAGGTTTATGCATGTAGTCTCAGCAGACAGGAAATGTAGGCAGGAGGATCAAACTCAAGGCCACCTGGGCCACCTGGGACAAAACCAAGAAAAAAATCATATTTACAGGACACATAGATGAAGTCCAATTTTCCCAATGATCTAGAGTAAAATAGTAAGATCTCAAAATATCCTTGCTTCCTAGAATTTACACACATGTAACCCCATGTTGGGCAGAACATGTAACTAGAACATAGCAAACCAAATAGTACAACCCCTTTGGAAAACAGTTCGGCATGGATAGTATGTGCAGGGCCTGATCCTTAGCACCACAAAAAACTCTAAATAAACAAGTGTAGGTAACTGCAATACAGTATAAACAATAAAGCAGAAGTACAAGCACAGATGTTGGGGGTTGGTCTGGTGCTGCTATATAATCAAACACTAAATTCTGTACCCCTAGATCTGGTTGCCCTAAGACAAATGAAATCTCACATACACCAGCTTTCGTTGTGCAAACCTTGCTCCCCAAGTTAATTGGCCAATAAAAGACCTGTGATTGAGCAGTAGAGAGAGATAGGCAGGACTTCCTGGGAGGGAGAAAGGAACTCTGGGAAGAAAAAAAGAAGTCTTTCACCAGGAGACAGGAGAGGAGACATGGGACTAAGAGTCTGGATGGTACAGCTAGCCACATGACTAGATGGGATTAGGTGGTCAGGTTAATTAAATGAGCTAGTTGGAAGTCTACCCAGCTAAGGCCTAAGCTTTGAAATACTAAAAGGTCTCTGTGTGGTTATTTGGAGAACTAGTTGGTTAAGGAATAACTGCTGCCATATAAATTTCCAGCATTAATTAATAAGAACATTAATAATCATTTTTCACAGTTTATTCACAAAATGTAAAAACGAAAATAACTACTTAGCACATGACAAATACTTAAATAATAAAAATTATTAGGGAAAAATATTTAAACTAAGTTTTCTGCACATTCATGTATTTATATGAAATACAAATATAATAATGAAGGGACTTTTCCCTAGGAAATCCTCAGAGGGTAGTTAGGGATTAGTTCAATGGTAAAGCACTGCCTTTGAAGCCCAAGGCCCTGAGTTTGGCACCTCAGACCAAGAGAAACAAAGATCCTCCACAGGCTTCGGATTACACTTCAGTGTGTGTGTGTGTTTGTATACATGCCTGCTTGTGCGTGTGGAGAGCCATGTTACCTATCAGGCATCTTCCTCACGAGAGCCAGCTCTCCGTGGCACTAAATTCAGGCCCTCGTGCTTACACAAGCACTTTACCCACTGAAACATCCCCCAGCCCCTAGGCACTAACCTGGTATGTCCAGAAGGCCAACGCTCGGGAGCTAATGTCCAAAACAACCTCTGGTCGAAGCCCTGCCAACACCATAGCTTTGTATTCCTCTGATGGACTGAGTTCTGTTCGGACAATATCTAGCTTTCCAGAAAGGGTACTGTTGCAAGCAGGGCAGATCGCTGGTGACCGGCTGAACTCACCACTGCCATGCTGATCACAGAAGATATGAGAGCAGGCAGTGACCCAAGCATAACCAGAGAGCTTGATACGGCACTTCCGATAATTACAAAGCAACATGTCTTCACACAAAGACATGGTGAACTCCAAAAGAACCTAACAAGGAATCAGAAGGTAAGTAAGTCAAATTGTAATGGACGTGAAATAAAAAAAAAAGGACATTGTCTTAATAAAAGTATATTGATTTCAGCCTCATGCCTTATCTTTCTAAGGCCATGAAGAAAGTCATACATAAAGTTCCAACTCTTACCAATGTCAAAAATATTATGCACATGCAAATGTTTAGAAACATCACATAGTACAAAGAAAAAAAATTAAATCTGACCTTCGTGCCATTTTCCAACACCAAAACATACAGCATTCTACTAAGACCAGGAATGGTGGTGCCAAGTCTTTCATACAGTACTTGAGAGGCAGAAACAGACCTTTTTAGATCAGGCCATTCTACAGAGTTCCAGGACAGTTAGGGCTAGTACGCCTCAAACTTGGTAAACATGAGATTGCACACACCTGCAGCAACTTTTCAGTAAAAAATCTATGTGACATTCTTAGTTATTTTATACAGCTTGACTTCTCATATCCCTTAACCAAACTGCCTTGATTTTAAAAGACTAGCTGCCTGATAAAATTAGATATAATGAGGCTAATTTATCTATTATGAAGCTTGAAAAATCTACATTAAAATGCCTGTTTATATTTTCAGTTAAACAATGCATCAGTATTGCTATGGTTTGGGCTGGAAAGATGGCTCAGTGGTTAAGAAAGAGCACTGGCTGCTCTTCTAAAGGTCCTGAGTTCAATTCCCAGAAACCACATGGTGGCTCACAACCATCTGTAATGGGATCCAATGCCCTCTTCTGATGTGTTGTTTTAAGACAGCTACAGTGTACTCACATACATAAAATAAATAAATCTTTTAAAAATATATATACTGCTATGGTTTGACTTAAAATGTTTCCAACAAACCCTCCAGACTAAGTTACTTTTCTTTTCTTTTCTTTTTTTTTTTTTTTTTTTTTTTTTACTTTTTTTTTTTTGTTTTCTGTTTTTCTCGAGACAGGGTTTCTCTGTGTAGCCCTGGCTGTCCTGGAACTCACTCTGTAGACCAGGCTGGCCTCGAATTCAGAAATCCGCTTGCCTCTGCCTCCCAAGTGCTGGGATTAAAGGCGTGCCACCACTGCCCGGCATTCTTTTTCTTTTTTTTTTTTTTTTTTTTTTTGAAGATTTGTTTATTATTATATGTAAGTACACTGTAGCTGTCTTCAGACACACCAGAAGAGAGCGACAGATCTCACTACAGATGGTTATGACCCACCATGTGGTTGCTGGGATTTGAACTCAGGACCTCCAGAAGAACAGTTAGTGCTCTTAACTGCTGAGCCATCTCTCCAGCCCTGACTAAGTTATTTTTCAATAGTGTTCACCATAGAAAGCAACAGCTGTAACAAGTCATAGAGTTTAATAGTGGGTGTACCAATTATATACCAAGGAAAAGTAAGCACACTGAACATACAAGTTTCCTTAGTACTAAGGGTTTCCTTAGTAGTGTGATTGATGGGCCACACCTCTAATCCCAACACGAAGAAGGCTGACTTTGTTCCAGGCCACCCTAGGCTTCGAGGCCAGCCTCTGCTACACACCAAGATCCTGTCTCAAAAACAAACCAATGTTACTTTAGTAGGATGGATCTTCATCTCAAATGTCACACTTGTACTGCGACCACCTGAGGTCGCCATGTCGCCTGCCCTATGGGCTACAATGAGACCCTGTTTTCAGATATACCGACACCTTTGCTGAGTTTTCAGATATAAGTCACATGACAAGAGGCCAAATTTACTTTACCCCTAGCAGGGTAATGTGCCCTCCTAGCTGAGGCGAAGGTGCAGCCTCCACATTGCCACAAGGCAGCAGGTAAAGAGTCACACAAAATGACAGCCGGCCAAGTTTTTCAGAACATGACCCTTAATTTTCTGCCTTTCCCCACCTCTCACAGAAAAAAAAAAAAAAAAAAAACCAAAAAACAAAAAACAAACAAACAAAAAAATACCTGCAGCAAGGCAAACTAAAGGTGTTGGCCTTCCACGAAGACACAGGGTTCGCGTGGCTGAGCTGCCAGGGCGCATGCGTGACACCCGCAAGGCCTGATGGGTAACACGAGGCGGGCGGCTGGGTAGCACCGGGCACTCACTGCTGAGGTGATCAGACGCCCAGCCTCCTGCTTTTACAGGTTAATCTCCAGTTAATAAAATAACTTCCCTTAGTCTGTCTGCACTAGTTATTCACAAGGTGTTTCAAAGGAAGCAAAAGTAGTGAGTGATGGCAGCGGGCGGTGCACGCCTTTAATCCCTGTCTTCGCCAGGCAGAGGCTGGCAGATCTCGGTGAGTCCAGGTCAGCCTGGTCTGCTACAGAATGAGTTCTAGGACAGCTAAGGCTTAGAGACCCGGGAAAAAATAGAATTAAGTGCCATACTTTCTTTAGCCAGGCACATATTGGTGCATTTCTTTAATCCCAGCACTGGAGAAAAAGACTGATCGGGTTCCAGAGTAGCCCAGGCCATATAGTGAAACTCTCAAAAGTTTGTGTGTTTCTGCTTGGATACCCCAGGTTTGGGAGCAGCCCTCTCAAATGCTGAGAGCTAGTCTTCTAGGTCGGCAAGAACTGCTGGGGCATCCCTCCAGGCTCAGGAGTTTTAACTTTGAGGCGTTTTTACTGGTAGTTAAGTTGCTGTTTTAAAAATGTATGTTGTCTGTATGTACATCTGCACATCAGAAGAGGGCATAGGATTCCATGAAACTATATGTAGACTGTTATAAATCCCCAACTAAGTACTGGGAATTGAACTCAGGACATCTGGAAGAGCAGCAGTTAGTGCCATCTCCCAGCTTCTAAATACTGCTGTAACTCTGCCCTTCCTAGCTTACCTATAGCAACTGGTTTTTCTGACTGCTAAAATTCAGCTGAGATGCCTAAAAGGTAGCTAGGATGCACAGTAATGCCATTTTCTTGCAGCCACCTTCAGAAGACATGAACATATTGTGAACTGAGAGCCACACAAAGGACATACGCTCCCAATATTAAACCTCTTTCCCTTTTCTCCCAGGCTTCATGTTTCCCATATTGGCCTTGAACTCACTGTGTAACAGAATGACCTTGAACTTCTGAACTTACTAAATGCTGGGATCAAGGGAGTGTATGCTGGAGATGGAACCTGTTTTTCATGCATGTTACACAAACTAAGCTACAGCCATTAGAAGCCATATTCCTTCAACTCATTTAGTTAATGAAATAGTTCTAACATTTGTTCTTCCCTAGCAACTTAAATCCTACTGGTACCAGTTAAGTCAGTGGAAATGTAAGATGTACAAATTAAGTTTGTAGGAAGTAAAAGATGAGAATTTAAACCACCTCAAACAGCTATAGCTTGCTTTATTCAAAGAGAAATGTAGCATC
The DNA here is from genome assembly GCA_028551405.1 of Uromys caudimaculatus. Taxonomy (NCBI): domain Eukaryota; kingdom Metazoa; phylum Chordata; class Mammalia; order Rodentia; family Muridae; genus Uromys; species Uromys caudimaculatus. The sequence continues at coordinate 64,893,977 of CM052708.1, read as the reverse complement.
TCTAGTTCTGGACAGACCATAATCGGGCACAGGACCCAGCCACTCAGCAACCAGACCTCACGACAATGCAGACTGCATGCTTCATGATGGATTTCTGTAGCTAAGGATAAGGGATAGAGAAGGTTGCTGTTTTCCTTGGGCAGGCTGGTTTTGAAACTGCAGGGCCCATATTATTTAATCACTGGGTGTCTGGACTTGGGGTCAGCAGCTTCACTTCAGCCTTAGCTTGGGGGAACAGCATTTAAGTAGGATCATGGGTAAACCATACTGAGCCTCGAGTTTTTCTGGTTAACTGTCCCAGACATAAAGAGTAAAACCTCATTAAATGTCAGAGTATTAAGCACAGAGATTTTAATACTTATTTTGTGAACTGAACTTCCAAGTCACTCTTGTAAAACCAACCTTGGAGATATACTAGGTCAAGTAATACATGGTACTTGGCTTCATCCCTCCAGCAAGCATACACTAAAACATATTAATTTACTTATTGTCCTAACAGACACTGGTTCTAGGATTTTACGATTAAAACCAAGACTAAACCTCTGCACATTCCTTGACATGCCAAAATTCCCATCAAATACACTGGAGCTGTGTTAATGTAAAATTCAAGTAAACTATGATGCCCCATAAACTTCAGGCATAAAATGCAAGCACACCACTATAGACAGCAACATGGGGAACCAGTGGGGTTTACTTTGTGTTCCTGTTCATCCAAATTGCAAGTTGATTCTGTTGACACTATTCTGGTGAGTCAGCTTTCTTTTTCTTTTTCTTTTTTTTTTTTTTTTTTTTTTTTTTTTTGGTTCTTTCAAGACAGGGTTTCTCTGTGTAACCCTGGCTGTTCTGGAACTCACTCTGTAGACCAGGCTGGCCTTGAACTCAGAAATCCGCCTGCCTCTGCCTCCCGAGTGCTGGGATTAAAGGCATGTGCCACCACTGCCCAGCTGGTGAGTCAGCTTTCATCTTTGAGTACATTCTACCCTCACATTGAATATTTTAAGTTGCTTTAAAATTTATTGACTATTATTTATTATTTGGGCCCAGTCATGGTGGCACATGCCTTTAATCCCAACACTCAGGAAGCAGAGGAAGGCAGATCTGAGAGTTCCAGGCTAACCTGGTGTACACAGTGAATTCAAGGACAGCGGAAACTGTTACAAAGAGAAACCATGCCTCTGAGGAAAAAAAAAGATATTCATTACTTGGGATGTCTCAGTGGTTAAGAGCATTGACTGTTCTTGCAGAAGACCTGAGTTTGATTTCCAGCACCCACACAGCATCACCTCAAAACTGCCTGTAACTCCGGTTCTAAGAACCCTGATGCCCTCTTCTGATCTCAAGCACCAGATGTGCAACTTACACTCAAGCAAAAACACTCATACACATATTAAATTTTAAAACTTTTATTAATTAAAACAACAAATCATTTAAAATTTAAACATGAAGGTTCTAATAAGTCCCACTGTGGAATACTAGTATAATTAAAAAGTTTATGGGCCACGCTTTGAACACTTTACCCTATAGCACCTGCTGCTTTGTAATGTTTTACTTGGCGAAGTTCAGAAAGCACTACTGTGGGCAGACAGCCTGTCTATGTAGGGATACACTGTATATTCTCATTCCATGCCCTGAGCCAGTGGTAATGGCACTGAGTAGGTCACTTGGCAGACACAGAACTATGTATAGGTGTTTTGCCTACATGTCTGCACACCATCAGCAGTTCATACATGAGCCAGATAAGGACATCAAATCCCCTGGAACTAGAGCTAGCTACAGAAGGTTGGTTGTGAGCCTCCTTCTAGTCCTCTGGAAATGCAACCAACACTTTTTTTTCGGTTTTTCGAGACAGGGTTTCTCTGTGTAGTCAGTCCTGGCTGTCCTGGAACTCACTCTGTAGACCAGGCTGGCCTTGAACTCAGAAATCCGCCTGCCCCTGCCTCCCGAGTGCTGGGATTAAAGGCATGCGCCACCACTGCCCATTGCTCTTAAACCCCAACCACCTCCCTAAAAGTCAGAGGATTCCAGGTAATTTTGAATTACCCCTTAAGGCTTATACTGTTTCTTGCCAAGGTTATAACTGTTAATGATAGATCACAAGCCTATCAAACAATCTGGCCAGAAGCCCACTATGTTCCTACATGTAACCACCATGCTATACCACCTCCCGAGATCTTCGGTTTGTTGGTTTTTTTTAAAAAATACTAAAATTTAAGCAGCTGGCCACAAATTACAAAGCAGAACTTTCAGATTTTTGTATGTCAAAAATCCCTCAATTTCCAGACTTACCATTGAACAATTTAACTATCATTTTTCATATAACCATGATTTACAGCATGAAGGTCCAGACAGGAAATGATATATCATAGGCTATCAACCTGGTGTTCTCTCCTGAATGTTAAATATTTGTACTTCTTGTATTTCATCCTTCGTTTCTGGGGGGAAGGGAGGGGTACACAATGCTGTTCATAAGCTGTGTGCTTCCAAATTTCTTATACAAACATGTATATAAAGTGTCAAGTAAGGGATTATGTATGGTCCATAAGCTGCTTGCATACAAACATTTAATAAACATAAACTCATAAAACTGCATCATGGTAAACAAGTGATCATATAAAGACTGAAAAGTGATGAGTCTAAAACTGTCAAACTTAAAAAGGATATTACTTAAATTAAGGTGGGGATGGTGGGGGAGCACCGGCTGCACTTCCAGAATACCCAGATTCAATTCTCAGCACTGACATGGGGGCTCACAGCTGTCTTAACTCCAGTCACAGGGAATCTAGCCCCTATGGGCACTGTATGTACTTGGTACACAGGCATACAAGGACGCAAGATACCAATGTACATAGAATACAATTTTAAACTGTCAAACTCATTAGCTAACAGAATTATACCAGCTGTCAGTACTTTTTCTGTAGTGCTCAAGATATTAAGGATCAACAAGATTTATCTCATATTAGCACAAAGATCAAAATACAAAATGCTGACTCTATCAAATTCTTTAAATAATGAAGTCCCTGGATGGAAGGGCTAAAGCCAAGATAAATTTTTAGCAAGCTGAATTCAATGTCAAGTGTTTGCCCTATCTCTAGTCTGCTCAGCGCATGTGTATAATCAGTGTGATCAGCTGAAACACGGACTTTACATGCATCTCATCACAGCAAACTAAATAACTGAGGAAGGGCAAACTTCGGCTGCTGTTTTCCAACCAGGAAACCTTCAAAGGCCTTTGCAACTACGAAAAGTCAGCCTCTAGTAACACCACATCCCTTATCTTTCATGGTAAAGATGATTAAATTTACCTGTTACCAAATGAGTCCAGTTTTATCTAGGAATCCAAATTGAAATACCAGAGCAACTGCTTACCATCATCTGTTATATAAGAACACACAAAGGTTATAGATTATAATTACATAAATCATATCAACATGCTCCATATATCAAGTCATAAGGAAAATTGGAGTTAATTTTACTTTCAACTTGACTCACTAGTCAATGTAATTTACGCCAGCTGTGGCGGCACACACCTGCCATCCAAGCAGGCTGAGGCAGGAGAATGGAATATTGAAATCAAACTGGTCACACATCAAGTTTAAGGTCACTTAGCTTGGGCTGCAAAAGGCCCTGCAAAACATAAATTAATAAGCAAAATCCCAAGCCAACATCAAATTGGGGGAGGACCTCTAGAAAAACTCAGCATTTTAGGAATTAAGATGGGCTAGAGGGGTTCACAGCTCGGAGCACCTGCTCTTCCCATAAGCCCTGCTCCCAATGCCCGTCATCAGGCGGCTCACCGCGGGCCAGGAAGGCCCACACCCTCTTCTGGCAAAACAAAGCAGTATGGAAAAAACAATTCATGGGCTGGAGAGACGGCTCAGAGGTTAAGAACACTGGCTGCTCTTCCAGAGGTCCTGAGTTCAATTCCCAGCAACCACATGGTGGCTCTCAACCATCTGTAATGGGATCTGATGCCCTCTTCTGGTGTGTGGGAAGACAGCAGTAAACTCATAAGTGAAATAAATCTTTAAAAAAATAAATTCTGCTGGGCAGTGGTGGCGCACGCCTTTAATCCCAGCACTTGGGAGGCAGAGGCAGGCGGATTTCTGAGTTCGAGGCCAGCCTGGTCTACAGAGTGACTTCCAGGACAGCCAGGGCTATCCAGAGAAACCCTGTCTCGAAAAAACCAAAAAAAAAAAAAAAAAAATTCTTAGGTTTTTTTTAGTAAGGAGAACAGTAATCCAATAGTTCTCAAATCATATTTTAATTTCTCTTGAGCCAATACTAATTAAATGTATCTGCTATAAGAAAAACAACTTCCCCAAACACAGGAAAATCACTTGGATCCCTGTTGGCCACAAATGGCAGTGCAAGGACTAATTTAGGCTCACAGGGGCTCAGAGACTGAAGCAACATCAGGGAGCCTACCCAGGACTGACCCGGACCCTTTGCACATGTATTGTGTAGTTTGGTCTTCTTGTGGGATGCCCAGTACTGAGAGCAGAGACTGTCTGACTTTCGCCTGCCTCTGGTATCCTTTTCCTCCTACTGGGTTGCCTGTCTAGCCTTAGTGAGAGGAGATACCCAGTCTTACTGCAACTTTATATGCCATGTTGGGTTGATATCCCCGGGGGGCCCTGCCCTTTTCTGAAGGGGAGGGGGGATGGTAGGAGGGGGGAGGGGGGATGGTAGGAGGACGTAGGGAGAGCAACTGGGAGGTAACATATGAGAATTAATTTTTTAAAGAGTTTACTTGTAACCAAAATACAGTTCGTTATGACAAATAACCTTCTGATGCTTCTATGCACCTAATTATGAGCTAGAAATTCTTTATTGTATGCAATTTAACATTAAACTCATTGTTAGGTTAACAAGACAAAAATCATTATCTAGATGTGGTGGCTGAGTGCAAACCAGCATTCAGAGGGAAGATCTCTGGATTTAAGGCCAGTTTGACCCAGTCAGTCCAAACAAAAAGAATCCCTTGTCAAGGAAGGCTTGTAAACAAGGTTATGTATTAGGTAGGTATTAAAAATTACATGTGTAGTAAGTAAGCACTCACTCCAACCACATAAAGAAGCATTTAGAAGACAAGACTTATGACAGGATCAGGCACACGAAGCAGAAGAGACCACTGCCTTGTGCAATCTTGGTTAGTGCCAAACCAGGATTAGTCTTCTGAAAAAATATTATAATCAGTTACACAGGGATACAAATATATTCTCATTCTGTACCGTGCCTAATTTTACAACTAAATTGAGCTTTGGCAGCCAGTGGTAATGGCATTAATGAGTAGGCCACTTGGCAGACACAGAACTTATTTAACTTTATACGTAAAGGGGTTTTGCCTACATTGTCTGCACACCATGTCCGCAGCGCTCACATGAACCAGATGAGGGCATCAAATCCCCTGGTACAGAAGGTTGGTTGTGAGCCTCCATGTGGGTCCTTAGGGAATTAAAACTGGATAATCAGATTAAAACTATTTAATTAGAATTAAGTTTCCTGTCAATCCTGTAATACCAACACTTACTTGGAAGGCAGAGGCAGGAAAATCAATACACGTTCCAGGCCAAGCCTGGGCTTCTGAGCAAGAGCCTCTCTCAAAACTATTCAAACTACCAACATTTTTAATTGTTCAGTAACCTGCATCACAATCCTGGATAACAGAATACTTAAGAAGAACACTTAAATCACTGCAGAGAACTCCACTGGAAATCAGTACCAAGACTAAGACCCAGTAGCATGACTAATAATAAGTTGACAGGATATCCCCAAAGAATTTTGTAAGTAAGCCATAACCAGACTGCTGGGTGTGGTAGCCCACACCTTTAATCCCAGCAGTCAGGACGCAGAGGCAGGCAGATCAAGCTGTAGGCTAGCCTGGTTTATATAACAAATTTGAAGCCAGCCAGGGGATACATCGTAAGACTGTCTCCAAAAAAAAAAAAAAAACCCACAAAAAGGAAGACCTTGTGTGGTATGAACCTGTCATTTAAGCCTGAGGCAGAAAGTCAGAGATTAAAAGCAAGCTTAAATAACTTAAGATTCCGTTTCAAAACAATTTTTTAGAAAGCTAGAACTGATTGGTAGCTCAGCCAGTGTCCCACCTCTCAGCACTATGGGGAAGTTGCAGGGACCAGCATGTGTACTGCAGAAAACCTGGGTGAAAATGAGTACCTGCATTTGTAGTCCTGTCAGCCTTTAAACCTTCCTCTTGAGAACATCCAAGCCCACTTTATAGATATTCTGGGATTTTCACAGGGCCTCTGGGCCTGTGCTGGGCTGAGTGCTCTTTCCTGGACACGTTTCATCTTCAACCTGAAACTAGAGAACAGAAAGCAACAACACTGAGGTGATGAGGCACAGCTGCTGATACAGACACATTTGGAACTTGCTATCAGCTGCTTAGCATAAGAAAACTGGTTTTACCAAGGACAGAATACAGTGGGACATATAGGAACCATGTATGTGGCTCACCCCACTGGTTCATCCATCCAGGCCATGACTGGTCAGATGAATGAGGAGTGCTTGAAAGCTGTGGCTCAAGACAGCAGAAAAAAAATAACTTGCAATCGGGGTACAGTGGCAGGAAAACCTTGCCTGCTTTTAACTTGCTATTTCCCGTTGCATTATGGTTTCCATCCTAGGGTTCATCATGGACTTCCTACATATTACATCATTTATTAAGTACATGGTCTTTGTTTTAAAAATATGCAAGCAAGGTTTAGAGAATGGCAAGATAACTAAGCTTAATGGTTAAAGAAAATAAATTTGATATTCTTTCCCCAACTTTATTAAGACCTAATTGACAGGCGCTAGAGAGATGGCTCAGAGGTTAAGAGCACTGTCTGCTCTTCCAGAAGTCCTGAGTTCAATTCCCAGCATCTATATGGTGGCTCACAACCATATAAGATCTGGTGCCCTCTTCTGGCAGGAAGATATCCATGCAGGCTGAATACCGTATACATAAATGAATCTTTAAAAAAAAAAAAAAGACTTAATTGACATATACAAACTGCATAGTCTAATGGGTAGTGTTTTGATAAGGGGTATCCATTACCTCTTAATCTTTGTGTAGAGGAAGATGTGGTGAGCACACTTATCTACCGTTAGCAATTTGAGAGCAGATCTGCAGAACTTACTCTATGCTTTTTATATTTATTTAAGTGTATTGAATGTTTTGCCTGCATGTGTGTATTGTGCCAGTGTGCTCCTGGTCCCCAGAGCCCATAATGGGACATTGGATCTCCTGGAACTAGAGTTACTGATGATTTCCAGACACCGTGAGTGTTGGGAACTGAATGCAGGTCCTCTTGCAGCACTTACCAGCTGAGACCTCTCTCCAGCCTCAGTATCCCGAATCCTTTTAAATGAGAAAATACTGTGGTAGCCCATGGTGGCACACACCTTTATTAATCCCAGCACTCAAGAGGCAGACAGGCTGATCTGTTGAGCACTAAGTGAAGCCAATTCCTGTCTCAAAAACAAAAACAAAAACCACTGTAGTACTATCTATAGTTACTCATTTGGGAGAAAATAATAAGATCATAAGCTATCAAATAAATTATGGCATGTACCTATATTAGAATTGACAAACCATCTGAATGTTCTTTATTTATATGGAGAAATGCAGAGTATAGTTAGTTATGTACAGAAAGCAGAAGTGAATACACATACTTTACTGTGTATGCACCCAACAGCCTAGGATACACAAGTCCTGGGGAGACAGGTAAGAACTTAACTGTGCACACTCTGAACCTGATCAGTTCCCAGCACTGCCATGGTGTCTCCAAACTAACAGTAACTTGAGCTCTAGGGGGATCCAATGTCCTCTTCTAGACTTGGCAGGTACCAGGCACACACGTAGCACACATATACACATGCATGTAATTATGGACTTAAAGACATATAAGCTCAAGGATATAGGAGCCACATATGCCTATTAGCACAGGTTAGGATTCTCTTCTCACATTTTCTGCCTATAACAATAACCCATGGGTCAGGTGTGATACCACACACCTTTGATCCCAGCACTCAGGAGACAGAGTGGATCTCTGTGAGTTGAGGCCACTCGTGTCTACATAGCAAGTTCCAGGACAGCAAGAGCTACATGAGACCCTGTCTCAAAAACAACCAACTAAGTAGGGCTGCAGAGATGGAGCAGCAGTTAAAGTTTGCTGCCTTGCAGAGAGCTGAGCTCAATTCCGAGCACCCAGATTGGGCAGCTCACTGATGTTGGGAATTCCATAGGATCCAAACGCCGCTTCTGGCTCGGAAGGCACCTGCATACTTTATGCATATGCCCCCACACATCACACATACAGACTTAAGTAAAAATAAATCTTATAGAAGAATATCCAGCTTACCGGTGGCAACCCTGCCTTTAATCCCACCGCGTAGGAGGCAGAGGCGAGCAGATCTGAGTTTGACACCAACCTGGTCTACAAAGAGTTCCAGGACAGACAGAGCTACATAGAAACTATGTCTCAAAAAAAATAAAAAATAAAAGCCTTTACATTCAGACTAGTATTAAGGAGAAAAACAGGAGTCTTGTGAGCTCCACACACGAGGTCATTAGAAGAAAACTTTACATGAGGAAAAAATGTCCACAATGATGTGGATATTATAAATTCACACCTTACTTTTGCAAAGTATTTAGTATTTGCTATAAATCAACTAGGGTGTATTTTGTTCGCTCTTCACAAAGGAAGCCCAGAGTGGCTCACACTATCCTCCGAGCAGTTTCTCCAGAACAGACCCAGCTTGCACAAAGCTAAGATCCCTGGACCTTCTCAAAGTGTCTTAAGTATTTTAGGACACAGATGCCATCGTTAGCCCTCCTAGTGCTCGTTAAATCACCTGTCCTGAGTTTATTATCTAGTCTCATACACGGTCTAAGCAAATACTACGACAAACACTGTTCACAAAAGGTTCACAAATGCGCCAAGGTCGTGACCTCACAAATTTGCCAGAGAACTAAAAACAGAGGCTGAACTCACCCTCCCAGGATCGCCCCCGATTAGCGCCGGGGTAGTAACGGTGCCTTTCCCAATTAGAAAAAAAAGGATGCCGAGGACTTTCCCAGATTCAGGAACTCTGTGCACGAGGTAGAATGTACTGTTTCTGGGTCACCTGGTCTGGGAAAAGCTGGCAAACCCAGGACTGCCGAGGCCCACGTGAAACAACAAACCAAGTATTCCACCTGCCTGCCCTCCCCTAACCTCCTAAAGCAGAAATATAGCTCTTCTCAACTCACACACCCCAGCGCTGACATGAAATAAAAGCCTTTCCCCTGGTTAGACCCCTCAAAAGAAAGAGAAATTAAAAACCAGAGACCCGAGTTAAAAACCAAAGATCCAAGTTAACTGCGCACTTACCAGACCACCAGACGCGAGAGATAGAGAACGTTGACGGACGGGAAGCTACCTAAGTAATGAGCCTCCGAACCTGATTGGCTGGGTTCAAGGAGCCTCTCCTCCTCCACCTCCTCCTCCTCCTCCTGTTCTTAAAATGTACTGCCGGCTTCTGAGTGAGTTCCAGGACAGCCAGGGCTATACAGAGAAACCCTGTCTCGAAAAACCAAAAAAAAAAAAAAAAGTGCTGCCGGACTGCGACTCAACTCTCATTTTAAGACTGAACTCCTTACACGAAATTTCTTTCTGGATCACGGCACAAAACACAAGCAAACACAGATAATTGAAGCGGTCTGGGCATGTCCTTGTTCCTTCCAAACGATTTCCATCCTGAGTAACCTCCCTTCCTTTTGCAACCTCTACATGGCTAACTTATGCAAGGTAAAAGGTCCAATTATAAACAGTCTGTAACTATCCAAGTTAGAAATTGCATTCAGGACAATCTTCTCCTTCAAAATAAGTTTTGAATACTTGTACACATCCAAGCCTCCATCCCCCCACCTCAATGACAGTAGTGTGCCAAGGGTAGGATTAATAGGTTGTCCTTGAAGTTAGGTTCTCCTTTGATGTCTACTTTACAACTAGACACTATCAGACCAAGAAGCACTCTACAGAACGGGAAAAGATCTTTACCAAGTACATATCCGATGGAGGATTGATATCTAAAATACGTTTAAAACCTTAAAAATGCACATCAAGAAAACGAATAACCCAATTTAAAAATGGGGTACAGCTCTAAATGAACTCTCAGAGGATGAAGGATCACCGAAGCAACGGTCAGTATCCTTAGTCATCAGGGGAATGCCAGTCAGAACTCCTCCATCTTACCCCAATTAGAGGACCAAGATCAATAGAACAAGTGACAACTTGTGCTGGCAAAGACTTAGGGAAAGGAAACACTCGTCTATTACTGGGAAAGTGAAAACTTGCACAGCCACTGTGGAAATCAGTGTGACATTTCCTCAGGAAACTGGGAACAGATCCACCTTAAGTTCCAGCTGTATACCACTCTTGGGCTTCGTTCTACTACACAGACACTTGCTCATCCATGTTCATTGCTGCTGTACATAATAGCCAGGAATTAGAAATATCCTCGATGTCCATCAAGAGATAAATGGATCAGGAAAAAAATGTGGTACTATACAATGGAATATTACACATCTGTTAAAAATAAATAAATAAAAAGAAATTATGAACCGGGAATGGTGGCACACACCTTTAATCCTGGCACTGGGGAGGAAGAGGGAGGTGGATCGATCCCTGAGTTCAAGGCCTGGTTTAGTAAGTTCCAGATCTGTGAAGAAGTGGAGGAGGAAGAGGAGGAGGAGGAGAAGGGGGAGGAGGGGGAGGAGGAGGGGGAGGAGGAGGGGGAGGGAGGGAGGAAGAGGAAGAGGAGACAGAAGAAGAGGAGAAGGAAGAAGAGAAGGAGGAAGAAGAGGAGGGGCAGGAGGAAGAGGGAAGAAAGAAAGAGAAGAGGATGAAGAAATTCTGAAAATCACAGACAAATGGATGAAGTTAGAGGGAAAAGTCATCCTGAGTGACCTAAACAGGCAAATATGTCTTCTCTTCTATGTGGATGTTAGCTTCTAATCCTTCCATAGGTATGCTGCAATCCAATACAACCACAAAGATTAGGTATAGAGTCGGGGAGGAGGGAGGAGGGGAGGATCTCCCAAGGGAAGGAAAATAGAATGTATATCTGTGGAGAAACAAGGGGAGACTGGAGCTGGAGGATTGGGGGGGGGGAGCAGAGAGGTAGTGGGGGGGGATACAGGAAGGGACAAATAAGTGCAGGGCATATGGAAAACCACTACTGTAGAAGCTTCTCAAAACATAGACATGTATGAAAGGCAAGCCGCAACTGGACATCTGTCACCAAGAGAAACCTCCATTGCCAGGATGGGTTCTATCTAAGTGAGTTGTTGGCCAAAGGGGCTCCATGCTCTCTGCAAACTGATGGTAAGGCCCTATTGCTAAAAACTGATAACTGACATACCTCATTGAATATGGAGGAGTAAGCTAGTGCCTATCTACAGCCTTCATCCCTGCTGACTAATTTTCATGGTGCTGGAAGGTACTGATATGGCATGTATGTGCGTGTCTGTGCGTGTCTGTGCGGGCGTGCACGCACGCTGCCCCTCCCTCGAGTGAGCGTATGTCTCTTGTGCTTTTTCTTTCTTTCTTCCTTCCTTCCTTTCTTTCTTTTTTTTTGTTTTTGTTTTTGTTTTTGTTTTTGTTTTTCAAGACAGGGTTTCTCTGTGTAGCCCTGGCTATCCTGGAACTCACTCTGTAGACCAAGCTGGCCTTGAACTCAGAAATCCACCTGTTTTTTTCAAGAGAGTTTTTCTCTGTAGCCCAGGCTGTCCTGGAATTCGCCCTGTAGACCAGGTTAGCCTTAAACTCAAGAGATCTTCCTCCTTATGCCTTTCAAGCACTGGGATCAAAGGTATATGTATCACCACATCCAACCTTTTTTTAAAAAATGAGTTTGTGTTTCTGGGTGGTACACGTACACACTTGTATCCTTGTCACTTGTGCTTTTTATATATTTTTATTTTTTTATTGACTGTTTTCTAAAGAGAGATCAAGAAGGCATGGAGTTAGTTGGATGGGGATCTGGAGGAGACTAGGGACAGGAAATGGTAAGCAAAGTTTTTATTTTTGAGTTTTGGTCATTAATCGATCTGAGGCGTCCATACACGAGTCAAGTCACAGTTTCTGGCCTTTGTAAGAAAAGCCGAGCTTGGTATGAGCCCTATTCCACTCCTATCTCAATTGCTTCTCCACTCTCAGTGTTCTCCGATGTAGCTCAACTCTGCTCATTTACTTCATGAGGAACTCCTAGCCTGTTTTCTGTTATGATTTTCTATGATACTACATGCTTTTCCTGAGTACTTCCTACAGCTATAGGTTCATTTTTGCTTTTATAATAAGGACACATATTTTCCCATTAACAAGCTACATAAAAGTATGAACTACGTTTATTTTTGCTAGACAAATGGCTAAAGTATAGCTCAATAATCCAACAATGGGGGGGTACATATCATGTTTCGCTAAATGTTGTCAAACTCCCTTCTAGCATTTTTATGGTTTAATCCAGATTTGTATAGCTTGGTCTTATTTTAGAGGGTTGTGGCCAATACACACAGTTACAACTGTTCAAAATACCGTGTGTATTTTGAACTGTTCAAAAAACTGAGAAAAGGAGTAAATATATGAACCCTTTGGAGTCAATACTCTAGCCAGGGCCTACAAAGTCTATTATGGATAGAATTTTAAAAAGTAAGTCCGGAACCAAAAAAGGCGGGGGAGAGTAGTCTGAATTGGGTTATGAGGCCCGCAAGGTGCCTCACCTCAGCCATTGAACTCGCACTGCTGGCCGTGAGTCTGTTCCAAGCTCCGGCGAAGGAGGCATCCGCCCACTCGGGGCTTCTCCTGCCCAGTCTGCCCACGCGTAGAGCCCTGCTCTCTGGGAACTCACCTCCCCGCTCGGGGAGAGCCCGGTTAGGGCCGCGGGAGGCCCTAGTCTCAGACCTTCCCAGGGGCCGAGGAGTGACAAGCACTCAGCACGTGGCCCCACTGATGAGCTTCCTCCGCCCGCAGGAGCGGCGGCGAACGGCTATCATTATAAGACTCCAAAACGGAATAAATTTTTCGCTTACGGTGACTTCCCACAAAGCACAGCGTTTAATTTGCATGGTTTTTTTATCCCAGCCTCCTGCTCCAGACCAGAAGCCCGCGCATCCGGGCAAGGGATGATGACGTCGTTCCTCAAGCGCGATGGCGCCGCGGCGGCGGAAATCTGGCCGTGGAAGGCGAGGTGAGAACTCAGTCTTCAGGCAGAATGTTCGGCCTAGAGTCACAGGGAGCCTCTCGCTTCTTCATATTACACTTAAGTCCAAAGAGGCGTGTGGACCCGTAACTCCAAACTTAAGTGCCAAGTATTGTTAATAGCTTATGCCATGCAATTTTTCAAAAGTCTTCGTTATTGACCCTAGCATTGCAAACGGATAAACGCTTACAGTGAAGTGATGAACTACTTGCCTTTTAAGATACATCCGATTTCAGAAAGTAAAATTCGAATCTTAGAATTGTTGTCTGTGGTCTCGGTTTTATATTTCGGGCAACTGAAGTACAATGAACTTCCAGCTTCTGAAGCACCGAGAAGCAATGCTGGCTGTAAACTGGTCGGTCCAGACCATAGAACACTTTACTGATGCTCATGATGAAGTGATCTAGTTTAAAGGAAGATATCGAAGACCAAAGGCTATGAGACCCATGTAATGAACTGTTTAACATCTCTGTAAATTTCTTTTATCCTATTATTAATATGCGGTCAGGATAGCAATTTAGGCAGTATTGCTCAGTGAGTGGTGTGCAAGTTATTTGTGTATGTTCCAAAGAACATCTTAAATTATTTCTTTAAAAATTATTTAATCTTTATGTGTGTATTTTATCTGCATGTATATATGTGCACCAAGTATGTGCCTGGAAGTGTTGGACTCCCCAGAACTAGGATTACTGACAGTTGTGGTTTACCATGAGAAAGATGGAATTTAAACTCAGATCCTCTGGAAGAGTGGGGGAGCTTCTTCATCACTAACCCACTTTACAGCCACTGTAAATTCTTTCTTTAAAGGAATTTATGAGAGCCTGGTGGGCACGTTGGCTCACACCTTTAATGCTAGCACTTGGGAGGCAGAGGCAGGAGGATCTCTGTGAGTTCCAGGACAGCCAGGGCTATAGAGAAAGACCCTGTCATTTAAAAGGGGGGGGGGGGCGGGTTTCAGTGGGCTGGAGAGTTAGCTCGGTGTTTTAAAAAAAACCCACTTGTTGCCTTGCAGAGGGCCTGGGTTTGATTCCAAAAATCCACATGGCAGATCATAACCACCCTACCAGACCTCCAGGTACATCAAACATGCACACACATGTATACAGACGAAACACCCATACACATAAAAAATAATAACATTTTGGGGTTTTGTTTGTTTGTTTTGTTTTTTACGTTTGTTAGAAGTCAAGGGCAGACACAACTCTGCTGTCTCTGACAGCAACCTAAGTTTTTCAGAGACATCTACTCAAGCAAACCTAGTATTCTTGGCTTTGACATAGAAAGGACTCTGAGGAGTATGCAAGATGAACCAGAGTTGGAAGTTTATTAAAGGAGATATCAACATTTTTTAAGGGTTAAAAGAAAAGAAATGCCTGGGAAGAGTCTACAGAACATGAACGTGGGCTTCTCAAAGAAGAATCACCCTTCACTGACTTTATAATAGACTTGTATGTAAGATTTGTGATTTTTGGCTCTTCAAAGAGTTGTTAAAGAATTTAAATGAGATCACAGTTCCTACGGTAGATCTGACAGAATTCCAATGTCCAAGTATAGATGATACAGGATACAGGAAGTTAAGTTATCAGCACTGTAAACAATGTTTATGGTCTGTTTAAGATTCCCATAAAATGGGAAAGAAACGAGCCCAAGCCCATTGTCATATTCATTTAGGCCATTAGCCCAATTCATTGTCATTTTAGCATAAAAGTATCTGAAGATCTGTGTCAGCAGCCTTCATAGCACGTTAATTGGGCTGGAATTTTTTTTTTTTTTTGGTTTTATTGAGACAGGGTTTCTCTGTGTAGCCCTGGCTGTCCTGGAACTCACTCTGTAGACTCAGAAATCCACCTGCCTCTGCCTCCCAAGTGCTGGGATTAAAGGTGTGCGCCACCACTGCCCAGCTTGGGCTGGAATTCTTGCTTCTCAGCTGCAGAGGCTTCAGCCAGAAGGATAGGAGGGCCTGCTTTTCCTTTTCACAGCCCTCTGATTTTCCCATGTTTTTATTTTGCTTCGGTGTTGTTTCTGTAAAGTTAGATCATCTTCATAGTGTACTGATTCTTTGTATACTGTTCTTGCCATCAGTGCTAAATGAAGCCAAGAAAGTTGATAATGGCAACAAAGCAACAGAAGACTCTCCTCCCCGCAAGAAAATGCGCCCATGCCAGAGAAAGGGGCCTCTGGCTGGAGGGAAGGATGCAGACAGGACCAAAGGCAAGCAAAGTGATGGGCCAGGGAGGACAGGGGACAACTCTTTGGTCGCCGGAAGAATTGGGATGATGTTTGTTCCTTTTCTCTCTGAGGATATAATTAATTTCTCTACCACTTGGGCATTCTGCAATACCAATCTACTTTGATGAATCTTTATTTTCATAGACTTGAGATGGATTAGGACCTAGACAGAAGACCTGGCCAGCTCAGGAAGGGCAAAGTTAATTATGACAGCTTTCTAGCCAAGACCCCTCATTTGATTCCCACATCAGTAATGGTAGTGCATATCTATGTTCCCTCAGACTCTGTGAAGACCTTGCTGTTAAAGGGCAAAGCTCCTGTGGACCCAGAGTGTACAGCCAAGGTGGGAAAGGTAAAAGCATCTGGAATGGAAAGCAGAGTTCTTTCATTTTATTATGATTCTTGTCTAGAATGTCGTTGGTGCTCACTTTAAAAATACTTCCTAAAATAGTGCTAGTGATTACTTTTCTCCAGGGTTGAGAAGTAGGAGTGACGGGGTTTCAATTTAGCAGAAAATTGAGCCTGGAGAAATGGCCCAGTGGTTAAGAACATTTATCGTTAAGGAGAACCTGGTTTGATTCTCAGCACCCACATAGCAACTTACAGTCATCTGTAACTCCACTTCTAGGAGATGTGATACACTCTTCTGACCTCCACAGGTACCAGGCATGCCAGTGGCACGCGCGCACGCACACATGCACGCGCGCACGCACAGGCAAAACACTCACATGTAAAATAAGAAATGAATCGATTTAGAATAGTAACGTAATTACCAGAGGGGCTGCCATTGCCTTTCCACAGTGTGCTCCCTTTGTCACCTTTCCACAGTGTGCTCCCTTTGTCACCTTTCCACAGTGTGCTCCCTTTGTCACCTTTCCACAGTGTGCTCCCTTTGTCACCCAGGCAGTGTTACGGTTATTAAGGGAGGACTGTGTGAGGTTTTTGTTTGTGTTTGTGCTTAGTTTGGTTCTGTGTAGCCCTGGCTGTCCTGGAACTCACTCCGTAGACCAGGCTGGTCTCAAACTCAGAGATCCGCCTGCCTCTGCAGATCCCTGAGAGCTAGGACTGAAGGTGTGAGCCACCATTGTCCAGTTGACAGTGTGATTTTGATGATGAACTACCCTGGAATGGCATGAGTTACTGATGAAAGGGAAAGGGTTGGAAGGATCTAGAAACACGCCTACCTATAAAGCAGGTTTATTTTGAGATAGACTCTTTTAGGCCTCTGTAATTAGAAGTTATTATGTTTTAATTATAATAATGATAGTCTGTGTATAGAACATACATTTCTTTTCTCTTCCTGGAAAACAAATGTTGGATGTGCTGGAGAATAACCCTAAATCATTAGGGGGAAACCCTCACTTTTTTTCTAAGACTGAGTGCGTTGATGCTATTCACTTTCTCTTCCCAGGCTCATGTGTACTGTGAAGGAGATGATGTCTATGATGTCATGCTGAATCAAGTAAGAGGATCAGTCATTCTACGTGTGGGGATTTCTTTATTTTTCTTTTTCAGTTTAAAAATTACATTTATTTAGTTAATTTGTGCGTATATGTGTGTGGAGCACACACCTTTAATCCCCGGGCTTGGGAGGCAGAGGCAGTCGGATCTCTGTGAGTTCAAGGCCAGCCTGGTTTAAAAGGACAAGGGAAAAACAAAAGAAAAGAGTCCATTCTCTCCTTCTGCGAAGAGGGTCTCTGTGATGAGCTCAGGATTAGCTGGCCTGGCAGGGAATGCCTTTACCCATTGAGCCCTTGGCTAGTCCAGGTTATTAGAATTTCCCTGTTAATATAAACAGCTCACATCATTCCAAAATTGACATTGGCTTTTGATTATATTCTGATCTACTTTTTGCCCATGGTGAAGACTTTGTATCTGTTTGTTGGTTTGTTTTGTGGGGTTCTCTGTTTATTTCTTTGTGACAGGTTCTCTCTGTGTAGCCCAGGCAGGCCTTGAACTTGCAGTCCTCCTGTTTCCATATCTATAGGACTGGGATTGTAGGGGCACAACTGTCTAACCCAGTTCATGCTGACATTTCAATCCTGGCAGTCACCCTGTAGACCAGGCTGTGCTGCCACAGCCTCCTGAGTGTTAGAATTACACGTGTGCGCTACTCTTTTCTGTTTCTTTCTTTTGTTCCCAGTTTGAGACCAAAGTCTGTGCCTTGTGCTTGCCAGCTTGTGCCAGCTGTGCTTGCAAGGCTCAGCACAGAGCTAGAGCCCTGACCAATCTTTTATTAATGATTCATTTTTATTTTATGTGTATTGCTGTTTTGCCTACAAGTGTGTCTGCGAGGGTGTCAGGCCCCCTAGAACTGGAGTTACAGACATTTGTGAGCTGCCATGTGGACGCTGGGATCCCAGTCCTCTGCAAGAACAGCCCGTGTTCTAAACCGCTGAGACCTCTCTCCAGACCCCAGTCGTCGTGGTCGTCTTCTTCTTCTTCTTCTTCTTCTTCTTCTTCTTCTTCTTCTTCTTCTTCTTCTTCTTCTTCTTCTTCTTCTTCTTCTTCTTCTTCTTCTTCTTTCTCTCTCTCTCTCTCTCTCTCTCTCTCTCTCTCTCTCTCTCTCTCTGTCTATGTATGTGTGTGTGTATGTGTGTGTCTTTGTCTCTCACACACACACATTGTTTTGAATAGACATTTTCTGTGTTAATTTATTTCCTGGGTATGACTCATATTTGAATTTATCTTCCTTTGTGATTGTGAGTTCAGATGTATGCTTACGTGTAGAGGCCAAAGGTCAACTTCAGGTGTTGTTCATCAGGTTCCATTGACTAGTTTTTTGTTTGTTTGTTTGTTTTTTAAGTTTTTAGTTTGTTTGGTTTTTTTTTTCCCCCTTAAGGAAAGTTCTTTTGCTAACCTGCTGTCTTAACAGGTTAGTATGGCTGGCCAGTGAGCAGGCTCCAGGAATCCATACGTCTCTGCCAACACAGTGCTGGGATTCCAAGTGTGCATTGCCACGCTCAATTCTTCACTTGGGTTTTGGGGATTGAACTTGGGGTCTTATGGTTGTTTAGCAAGTACTTTACCGTCTGAGCTTTCTCACCAGCCACACATTTTGGTTTATTGATCTAATATATGTCATTTTACAGCTCACTCATGTTTCTTTGTGTTATTTATACCTAAACTATCATAAGCCGGGCCAGAGAGCTGACTGAGTCACTAACTCTTGCAGTCTACGCCTGAGGACCTGAGTTTGGATCCCCAGTACCTAAATCAAGAGCTGAGTACAGTGGCTTCTACCTGTATTCCTAGCAGCAAGGAGACAGACAGGAGAACACATAGGCTTGTCTGTGAGCTCCCGGTTCAGTGAGAGACCCTGTCTTAATAATGTAGAGTGGAAAATGTCTATGGAGGGAGCCATGAGAGGATCCCATTAATGCAGCATGTTGGAGTTGGGTAGTGGGTCTCAGGAAGCTTCCCAGATCCCACTGTAATTCCAAGAGTGAAATGTAAAGGTCTTGCTTATATCTTTATTCTCTCAGGATCTGTTTGGTTCATCATGCTATGCTTTCACTGTGGCGATTACTGCAGAGCAACAACAAAAGAACCACGGTGGTTTGCGTAACCTCCAGTTGTGGAACTAACTCCTTTTATGTTCTTATTCTCCCACTGGTCACAGACCAATCTCCAGTTCAACAACAACAAGTACTACCTTATTCAGCTGTTAGAAGATGATGCCCAGAAGAACTTCAGTGTTTGGATGAGATGGGGCCGAGGTAAAGGCTTTAGATGGATTGATGAGTTGTCATTGAGAATCACAGAGGCAATGCAGTGAGTAGGTTTAGGTCTCCGAGTCACTCAGGAATCCAGATGGGCTTTTGAGGTTGGGGAGTGGCTGGCATCCACATTGGGAAGCTTTGCGAGGCTGAGAAGACCTCTGTATCTGACAGGCGGTACTGCTTATAGACTGCGACACTTAGCCGGAACTGGTATCAGTATGGTCGCCTGCCTAAGCCCTTTCACCTTTCTCTCCTCTTTTCTTGTCTATTAGTCAGACAATAAGCAGAGAGACCGTAGAGAGATGGCTCGTTGCTACTGGAGAGCTACACTTGGGGTCTAGGGCAAGGCACCAACCTGTGTGTATGGCATTTACTTTGCAGTTGGGAAAACGGGGCAGCACAGCTTGGTGGCTTGTTCTGGTGACCTCAACAAAGCAAAAGAAATATTTCAGAAAAAGTAAGTGCTGAAAATGAGTTTAAAAGTGTACCCTCGTTGGGTCTCTCTTGTTGAAATGTCTCATGTAGGGATGATTGGCATAACTGTTCGTTCGTTTCTACTCTGACTCCCTGTGATTAGGGCATTAAGTTGTATCTTCAGCCAGTGAGTAAATCAACCTAGAAGTTGATTAGAAGAATCTTCTTTAAACACAGCAAGCAAATCTAAGAAATTAGACACCAGACTGCACTCTCAGCTTTAAACTTCTTGAGGTGATTTTGAGGACAGACTTTCTAGAGTCTAGAAACATCTCTTTCTGGACAAGTATTGCATATCTACCTGTTCTTTTATACATCAATGGCTTCTGTCTCTGGGGACCTTTGGGAAGCCTGGGAAGACTCTACTCTCAATTTTACATAATTCACTTGTTCTAGTGTTTCTGTTCATTCTGATTTACAGTTCACACTGTAGAAAACTGAGGTGGGCCTGAGCTGTGAGGGGACACAAATTGTTGAGAAACTATGTTAGGGAATTGCTGTATGCTTCCCTCTGGCAATGAACCTTGATTCATATGATTTTTTTCCCACTACCTTGGGCTCCACAGATTCCTTGACAAAACTAAAAACAATTGGGAGGATCGTGAGAACTTTGAGAAAGTACCTGGAAAATACGACATGTTACAGATGGACTATGCCTCCACGCAGGTACGCTGCTCTGCAGAAGGAGTCTCTGAGTCAGGGAGGGGAGCCAGGTGGCTGGAGATCAGGCCAAGACCAGAAGAAGTCACCTCTGCTTCCCATCTCAGAGATAACTCCCTCATCTTTGATCACAAAGGGCCAGAATATGCCTTTCTGGTCTTCTCTGTTATGTACCAGAATTCTTACGAAATCCAAGGCCTGCTTCTAGAAGTTCAGTGTTATTGACCAAGAGAAGATTAATAAATGACCAAACTGAGAAGCTGTTTAAAACTGACTTCCCTTCTACACCACTGTGAAGAAGTCAAGGACTGGAAGTATATGGTCAGAAGTAGAATTGTTTGCCCAGCATGCAGGAGGCCCTGGGTTCAAAACCAAGAATCATAAAAAAAGAAAGAAAAATAATTTTGACAAACAAGTTTCTAAGATGCTGGGAAGTTTCCTAAAAGCTCGTAGATCTGAAAATTAAGAAACTTGTATTAATATGATCAGGTCTGGGGTGTAAGAGCTGTGTTTTCATAACTTAAAGACATTGTTGAAAGGGCCTTTTGTTCTTCCTCTGAGTGCTTCACTGTGAGGGGGCACTACCAAGCAGGGGGAAATCACATTGGCTACTCTTAACTAGACTCCTAATAGAAATGCACCAGCATTCAAACACAGGGTCACAGTACACACACAGGGTCACAGTACAACTGTGCCCTCCAGATGATAGCCGTGGTGTTTATTTTGCTACAGGATGAAAGTAAAACAAAACAAGAGGAAACTTTGAAGCCCAAGTCTCAGCTGGATCTTCGAGTCCAGGATCTGCTAAAGTTGATCTGTAATGTGCAAACCATGGAAGAGATGATGATTGAGATGAAGTATGACACCAAGAGAGCCCCGCTCGGTAGGACTCAGACTCTGCAGCCCCTCGTTGTCCTGTCTGCAGTGAGCAGTCTCAGCACTAGCTAAGGTTTACTGAAAGTCCTGAGTGAGGGAAATGGGATCAAGAGAGGGGTTTGAGTGGAAATTCAGTCGTTATTGAGCAGGGATATAGAGTTTACAGGGAAGAATTGGGCCCCAGTCTGGAGTCTGATCTCTGACTGGGTCTCCAGGAAAGCTGACAGTGGCGCAAATCAAGGCAGGTTACCAGTCTCTCAAGAAGATTGAGGATTGTATCCGTGCTGGCCAGCATGGGCGAGCGCTTGTTGAAGCATGCAATGAATTCTACACCAGGATCCCTCATGACTTTGGGTAAGGTCGTGCTGTCTCTTTACTTTGCCCTTCCACTCACATTTTATGCCCTAAGCAGCCAAAGAGGCTATGGTCCTGTTAATCTCTTATTTGTCACCTTAAATAGAACTGGATCCAGTATGATTTGTAGCTAGCTTACAGTAAGGGACGTCAACACTCAGAAGACAGGAAGAGGCTGCCTAGTGAGTTTGAAGCCAACCTTGACTCTATCTCAAGGGCATTTTAAAAATAAAAGAAATATGGGACATGATTTCCCAACTTATTAGAACCATATTCTTGACCAAGTGAATGCTACCAACTCAAGAGAGAATGGACTCCGACCCCACAAAATAAAAAACCCTTAAAATGCAAAAACATGAAAAGTCTGTATCTAGGCACTGTATAAAACACGTTGCAAATCCTGCCCCTTCAGTTCTTTAAGAGGACTATAATCTCACAAATACCACTTTTCTGAATCTAAATGATTGGTATTAAATGAAGAAAACACATCTCTGCCCTTTGTTTGTGTGTGTATGTGTGTGGTCCTGGGGATTGAACCTAGGCCTCTGCATGTTTCCCAAGCACCTTCCCTCTGAGCTGTAGCCTGTTCATTCTTCATCCTGGCTTTCATTTAAAATAGCCCTGAATGCCAAAGGACTTACCCCTTCTGGGTTATATTCAGACTTCCTTATTCACATCAATGTAGCTTCTTTTTAAAAAGGATCCCATAAAAATATTTCTACACTGGTCCATAACGTAACGTGAAAATCTAAGTAGTTTGTTTTATCCTACCCAAAATGTGCACTTATA
Source organism: Uromys caudimaculatus (assembly GCA_028551405.1). Taxonomy (NCBI): domain Eukaryota; kingdom Metazoa; phylum Chordata; class Mammalia; order Rodentia; family Muridae; genus Uromys; species Uromys caudimaculatus. The sequence goes on along the minus strand of CM052708.1, from coordinate 64,871,628 downwards.
TCCCTTTAGATACTTGGGCTTTGAAGTCTTCACAAATCTCTCTCTTTCAAATAGGAAATCCTAATTTTGTTTCTTTTCTTTACTTTTTAAAATTTTTTTATTTGTTTACTTGTTTGTTTTGAGACAGAGTTTCTCTATGTAGTCCTGGCTGTCCTGGAACTTACTCTGTAGACCAGGCTGGCCTTGAACTCAGTTCCCATAGATCTTCCTAGCCCTCCCCCTGAGTCACCAGGACCAGCTCTTTTATTTTCTTTTTAGTAAGAAGACAAATCTGTTTTCCAAAGGACCTATTTTTTAGCTATACATCTTGTATCCACAAATCAGATTGCTCACTGTGGTTCTATCTCTGTCCTTAGACTCTCCATCCCTCCAGTAATCCGGACAGAGAAGGAGCTGTCAGACAAAGTAAAACTGCTAGAGGTGAGCTGTGAATGCATTTGGAAGGTTTCAGCCTCTTCTCCTGAGTCCCCTCATTGATTCTTCATTTCATTTTCTTAGGCACTGGGAGACATTGAAATTGCCCTTAAACTGGTGAAGTCAGAGCGCCCGGGCCTAGAACACCCGCTGGACCAACACTACAGAAACCTACATTGTGCTTTGCGTCCTCTGGACCATGAAAGTAACGAGTTTAAAGTAATAAAAATAGTTATTTATCTTCACATTCTTACTCTAGTAAAACCCATCCTTCCCACCCCTGTATCTACCAGGAACTTGGGAATACAGAGCCCTTTCTAACTCGTTGTGAGGCTATTTGGGGACAGAAAGGTCTGCCAACTTGAGAAGCCCTGCACCCTCAGTCCAGTCCAGTCTCACAGGGCTCACATTGCTATTCTTACTTCTTCTCCACAGGTGATTTCTCAGTACCTACAGTCTACCCATGCTCCTACACACAAGGACTATACTATGACCTTGCTGGATGTTTTCGAAGTTGAGAAGGAAGGGGAGAAAGAGGCCTTCAGAAAGGACCTTCCTAACAGGTCTGTGTCCAGCTCTGGGTTGAGTAGACATTTCCTTGGCTGAAATGCACTGAAGGAGCTTGGGGGGTGGCAGAGGCAGCTGTGGTTGTGTTGGTTTGTTCTCTGTATTTGTGATTGATGTTTGCAGGAGAGTAAACTAATGACCCTTTCTTAGGATGCTGCTCTGGCATGGATCCAGGCTGAGTAACTGGGTGGGAATCCTGAGCCACGGGCTTAGAGTTGCCCCCCCTGAGGCTCCCATCACAGGTTATATGGTAAGTAGACTGAAGGCTAGAAGGAGCCCAAAGGGAAAAACATATAGTGATGACTTTGGTCCTTCGACCCAGGACTAAGTGGTACTTCTTGGAAAAGAGTTAAAACCTCTCACTACAAACCACATCCCTTTTTTCCTGTGTCCCTCTTTCTTTAAATTCTAAAAGATATGTTTCTTCTCCACAAAGGCAAAAATCCGTGGCTGTTTTTGTTGTCTCTTGAACTGACATGGAAAAGACAGTGCACAGAACCTCATGGTCAATGCTGAGTCTTCCTCCTCATAGAATTTTTTGCTGTGTTTTATTTGTTTTGTTTTGTTGAGACAGGGTCTCACTATGTAGCAAGTCTGCAACTTGCTATATAGACCAGGCTAGACTCAAACTCAGAGATCTGCCCGCTTCTGCCATCTAGTGCAGGGGTTAAAGGCAAAGGCATGCACCATACCAGGACCTTCTCATATAGTGGATTTGTCTTAGGGTTTCTATTCCTGCATAAAACATCATAACCAAGATGCAAGTTGGGGAGGAAAGGGTTTATTCAGCTTACATTTCCACATTGCTGTTCATCACTAAAGGAAGTCAGGACTGGAACGCAAGCAGGTCAGGAAGCAGGAGCTGATGCAGAGGCCATGGAGGGATGTTTCTTACTGGCTTGCTCAGCCTGCTTTTTTATAGACCCCAAGACTACCAGCCCACAGATGGTACCACCCACAAGGGGCCCTCCCCCCTTGATCACTAATTGAGAAAATGCCTTACAGCTGGAGCTCATGGAGGCATTTTCTCACCTGAAACTCCTTTCTCTGTGATAACTCCAGCCTGTGTCAAGTTGACACAAAACCAGCCAGTACAGGATTGCACAGCTGACCTCCATTTTTGTTGATCTGTCTCAGTTTGGGAAAGGAATCTACTTTGCTGACATGTCCTCTAAGAGTGCCAATTACTGCTTTGCCTCTCGCCTAAAAAATACAGGATTGCTTCTTTTATCAGAGGTAAGGCAGGGGACTCCACTATGATCACTCTAATTTACTGTTAACTCAAATTTTTCACTGAGAAAATTTGACTTTGGATTCAAGAAATTCACCTGGAATGGGATTCCCATTGTATTAGACTCTTCTGCTAAAGTAAGGGAATAAAATACAAACCAGGATGTTCTGGGTGGCTTTAGAATCACCTATTTCTTGACTGGGTATAGGCATTCAGGGATCTTTTGCTTTGCAGGTAGCTCTAGGTCAGTGTAATGAACTATTGGAGGCCAATCCTAAGGCGGAAGGATTGCTTCAGGGCAAGCATAGCACCAAGGGATTGGGAAAGATGGCTCCCAGCCCTGCCCACTTCATCACCCTGTAAGTACCCCGAGCTAAGGCTTCTGGAAGACTTCTTTCTAGTTGTTAAGAATCTACTGTCTGTTTCAACTCTGGAAAAAATGCTGATTTTCACATATTTCCTTCCATTTGGCAGGAATGGGAGTACAGTGCCCTTAGGACCAGCAAGTGACACAGGAATTCTCAATCCAGAGGGGTACACCCTCAACTACAATGAGTTCATTGTTTATAGCCCCAACCAGGTCCATATGCGATACCTTCTAAAGATTCAGTTTAACTTTCTGCAGCTGTGGTGAATGTTGATCACACAAGCCAGAGAGAATATAATCTTCAAACAAAAAACAAGCAATATTATGTTCTTGAACTTTTTGATATTTTGTTTAATAAAATAGTATAAATCTATCTGTGGCTTCTTTGGGTCTTACTTCTCCGAGCACCTATTCTTTGTGCACGCCTGTGTGCACGCCTGTGTGCTGCGCACACGGAGGCCAGAGGAAGGTGTTGGGGTGTGCACTAGCCCTCTTCATACTGTCCCCTTGAGACAGGGCTCTGCTCTGGAGAGAGGCCGATCCTCAGCAAGTCCCAGCAGTTCAGTCCTTTGCACTCCAAAATGCTGGCATTACAGATAGTGCAGCCACACTCAGCTTTTTTTTTTTTTTAACGATTTATTTGTAAGAATGTATGTGTATGTGTCTGAAGCATCTGTGTGTAGGTATGTACACAAGTACAGATGCCAGCTGAGAGAGCTGGATCCCCTGGCACTGGAGTGGCAGAGTCCTGTGTGTGATAGCTGATCCTGGTACACAACTGTTGGGTAAACACGTCCTGATCTCACCTTGAACTTGGAGAGGAATGTGAGAAGCATGGCTAACCTCATCCTGAGTAGAAAGTACAAAGCTTGCCTCCTTGGCTGGGGATGTAGCTCACTTGGAGGCATGCCTGTCTAGCTCTTAGGACTATTCTTGGTTGTCAACTTGACTACCTCAGGAGTTAACTAAAGCCTAACAATTGCTGGGCTTTCAAACCAGCAAAATCCAGTGTCTAGATCTTAGTTAATAATACTGTGGAAATGTTGAGATGTTAACATCAGAGGAGGCAGATGAAGGGTATCTAAGAATGAAGTCCACCATTCTTGAAGGGTTTAAATCTTAAACAATTTGAAGAAAGGGGCTGGAGGGATGGATCAGCAGTTAAAAGCACTTGTCGCTCTTACAGAGGACCAAGATTTGGTTCCCAGAATCTACATGGTAGCTCATAACCATCTGTAACTCCAGTTCCATGGGCCCCAGGCACACATATATATGTACATGCACCCAAGTCGTCCATACACACCAAATAAATAAACCTGAAATTTAAAAAGTGATTTGAAGGAAAACAAAAAGGTAGGGGTGTGGCTCAATGTGAAATTATTTATCCAGCTTGCATGTGGTCCCACGTTTAAGCTTCAGCATCATGAAAAAATATACACCTAGAATCTCAGCGTCTGGTAGGATAGAGGCAAGAGGGTCACCCTCAGCCACATAGGAAGTTCAAGACCCTGTCCTAATACCACACCACTGAAAAATTACCAGGAGTTCTCCTTTCAGATACAAGGTAGAAGTAAATTTCCAGCTCTCAGGAGGCAGGAGAAAGCATATTTCCAAGTTGGAGATCAGCCTGGTCTTATAGTGTCTCAAGAAGTAAATAAATAAAATAATTTAAATTCCCTACCTCCTCATCATTGGAACAGCCACGTGACTTCTCGGCTAATATTTATGAAGTCTGAGTGGGAACAGTGTGTGTTATTACCAGGCAAGAATGTCAGTGCCAGCAGTTACTCCCTAAGTGAAGCACAGATCTCTGTGAGCTGGGTAGAGTTCTTTTCTCCCTGGCCATGGACTCATAGCATTTTAGAAATAGGTTCAGAAAAGGTTTTTATGTGTATGAGTGTTTTGGCTGCATGTAGTTCTGTGTACATGTGTGCATTGCCTCTGGAGGCCAGAAGAGGGCCAGACAGGAGTTACAGCGAGTTTTAAGCCACCATGTAGGCACTGAGCATCAAAGCCCAGTCCTCGTAAGAGTGGCCAGTGCTCTTAACTGCAAAGCCATCTCTCTAGCTCCATGAACTCTCAACTTGAGAGAGAAATAGGTTTGTGATTTCTTCTAAGAATGCCAATCAGTCTATTAATGAATGCTTGCAAGTCAAATGTAAAGTCAAAAGTCTCATTCTGCCTTCAGTGCCTCGGCTTCTCTCTCTGGCCAGTTAGTTCTGGGGCGAGGGCTGTGACAGGAACCCAGCACTGTCCTGGTCTATCCATTTCTTCCTAAATGCTCACAGGTCTATTGACTTTAACTCACTCTTTCTTGCCTCCTTTCATGACCAAACGAGAGTCCCTCAGGTCTCTTCAAACTAAGTACTGGTCACCAATAGTTTTCCTTCCTTCTGCCAAGAATGGACTTTAGAACTTAGGCCAGAAAGGGACCCAGGGATAGAACCTACCTATTGAAGCTGTGGTTCATTTTCTTGCAGTTCTTCTAAGAATGGATGTTAGATTAGAAAGGACACCCAAATCCACTAGAGAACACACCCAGGCTTGTACTTTAGATCTTCCGACATTTTATTTTTATAATCTTATTAAGAATATAGACACTGGTGTCTTCAGGCTAGCAGCATCTGGTGACATCATCTCTGTCCTGAGTACTGCATCTTCATTCCCAAGATAGAAAATATAAGTTTCCCTGTGTGTCTCCCACAGCAAGCTGCAGGGGAGAGCTGGGCCCCATCCAGGGTTCCAGACAGCTCACTGGCCCTTCACATCGGAACAAGCCCAGCTGAAACAGGAACAGACATAGGGGAGGTGAAGCTATAGGCCTAAGGGCTCCTTATTATCTCTCTCCCAATACCTTAGAAACAGGCCACTCCAAGAGAGACTGAAAAACAGTCTTCACCTGTCACTCCTTAGCCTACATTCGTTCTCTTGCACTAGCCCTTTCTCGGCTTGTGTGCACATGCACACACACAGACCCACACTTACCAGCTGCATACTGGGCCTCTCCCACAGCTTAACATCTCTGTCGCTCGAAGCAGTCACCAGCAATCCAGGCAGCACATGGAGGGCTGTGATGGAGCCCAAGTGAACCTCGGAGAGGAGGGAACAACATGAGTTCTCAGGGAGGCCTTTCAATTGGAAGCAGCGAAGGCTGCTGAGTCAGACTTAGACCCTCCTCCCTCTCTCTGTGCTCCTCCCTCCAAGCTCACCTTTTTACACTGCCGTGCCTTTAAATCTGTGGGTTCTGTCCAGCTTTCCATGGGTATATCCAACTCTTCGTGCAGGGGTGAATCTGTCCCTGGAGTCTGAGTTTTAGGCTTTTTTGTTTTCTGCCAAATGTTATCTACGATCCATTCTCCTTCTGGGGTACACTCAGATAAGTTCCACAGCATTCCATCAGAGGTGGCACACAAAAGTGATGACTCTGCCATTTTAAGAGCAGAGTTATCCAGGGCTCAGACCTTTAGGACCCACCAGCCTCCCCTAAGCCACCCCAGAAAGACCATTTCAGTCCTTTTACTTCCACTAACCAGACTCAGGTTTGGCCCGAGTGATTGATACTGGGGACCCATTAGGATTGTCTAAGTTCAGATTGAAGTCCAGGGTCTCTTCAAACTCTCCTGACTCCTTTTGCTCCTATGAAGGAATAGATGGATAGGTAAGTTTGTTTAGTTCATGATACAATCCACTATCAAAGCTCTAAGATAGTCAGGATACACACACACACACACACACACACACACACACACACACACACACACACATATATAAACCTTACCACACCTACAAGTAAAGTACATGCATCAAATGAGTGCATGTAAGAATCCACTCATGCAGTCCCCCTAGGTGAAGATGTGGACCAATTTCATCTTGATGTTGTTCTCATGCCCGTTCCCAGTTGGTAGGAGAGACCCCAAAGCTGGCAACAGATTTTGGTGTCATGATGTACTCCAGTTATTACAAACTCCACTTCAGTGAGATCTCTGTAGTGCGGACATGTTTGTGTCTGGCTTCCTTTGCAGAACGACATGTCTGTATTTTTCCATTTGTCAACACTCAGTGTTACATTCTGCTTTTTCTGTCATGCAGTTATATACTGAGAGTTACATGTCCAGGCCTGGCTATGTTGAATTAGGCTGACACAGACGTGCCTGTGCCTGGCATTTGGGGACTGTGTATATTTCTTTCACTTAAGTACACATTTAGGAACAGAGTCACCGCTTTCCAGACAGACAGACAGACTTTGTAGGTGACTTTAGTAGGCATCAGATTAGGATTTCTTAAACTTTCCAGAAATAAGAGACCTCAGGAATCTTGGGAATGAAATCTAGCTCTGGCAGAACCCCAATCAGTTAGGTGTAAAGCTTAACTGCACCATGCACCATGACAGAGACATGATGTAGCCCTTGACTTCAAAATGCTAATACTTACAGAGGCAAAAAAAAAAAAAAAATCATAATTAAGAAAACTAGGAGGCAGGCCTGGTATGGTGGCACAAGCCTTTAATCCCAGAATTAGGGAAGCATATGTCTGAGTTCTAGGCCAGCCTGCCTGCTCTATGTAATGAGTCACCAGACAGCACAGCCAGGGCTGCACAGAAAGCCTGGAGAAAAGAGATGGCTCAGCAGGTAGGAGCAGTTGCCAGAAGCCTTACAACTGAGTTTGATCTCTAGAACCCACACAGTAGGAGAGAACCAATCTCAACAAGTTGTCTTCTAACTTCCACAAACATACTATGGCTTACAAGTGCCCACAAACATACACACACACACACACACACACACATGCACACACACACACACACACACACACACACAAAATAATTTAAAGATGAAAAAGAACCAAGCACAGTGTCACACATCTCCTAGCACTCAGGAGGCAAAGGCAAGCAGATGTCAGTGAGCTCCAGGTCAGTTATGGCTACATAATGAGCAAAACAGCTGGAAGGAAGGAAGGAGGGAGGGAAGGAGGAAGGAAGGAAGGAAGGAAGGAAAGAAAGAAAGAAAGAAAGAAAGAAAGAAAGAAAGAAAGAAAGAAAGAAAGAAAGAAAGAAAGAAAGAAAAGAAAGAAAGAAAAGCAAGCAAGCACTTGGGAGGCAGAGGCAGGTGGATTTCTGAGTTCAAGGCCAGCCTGGTCTACAGAGTGAGTTCCAGAACAGCCAGGGCTATACAGAGAAACCCTGTATCAAAAAAAAAAAAAAAAAAAAAAAAAGAAGAGGGGGGGAGGAGAGAGAGAGAGAGAGAGAGAGAGAGAGAGAGAGAGAGAGAAAGGAAGAATGAAGAAAAGAAAGACCTCCTAGGTTTCTGACTTTCAAAAATTATACAGTTCTGTTTTTCACAATGAAATCTTACATGGAAACTTAGCATCCAGAGATTTAAAAGAGAGATGCTCTAGGGGAAGGGAGATGAGAGCATCGGAGCCACCTGCCTTTCCCTCCCCTTACGCTCCATGATGGATTCCAGTGTTTAAGTGCTACACAAAGGCTTGTTTTAACACACCCAAACAGGACTCACCAATACAGAAAGCAATCCCGAGCCTCCCTGCTGCAGGTAAAACACGCCGTGCTCCTTGCTGCTACACAGTATTGAAGAGTGGACGACATACCTCCTGCTGTTGTAAGAAAGTAAGAGACTGAGCCAGGACTGCCGCTCTTCAAGATCCCAGTGCTTTACCCGGAGTCTGACTCAGTCTCGGGGGAACCACCGAGCAACGTTTCTTCTGTTCAACACAAGAGGAAAAAGGCATTTTAGATCTTACCAGATCGAAGATGGAGTAGACCCAGGCTTCATCTGTAGTAATTCCACATCCTCTTTCATCAAGATGAGAGACTGGCCATCAGGGGCCAAAGCCAGACCTGTCAAGACTCCCAAGTCCTCCTGCAGAACTCTCTTCAGATGAAGACTGTAGTGCAGAAGACACACACAAACAGAGAAGGGTACTTCTTCAGCTAACCTTTCAGACTCTCAAGTACTTCTCAGGAATGTGCTTTTCCATAGTCTTCTCATGAATGAAGTATAAAACGCAGTGACTGACCTGCCCCAGTAGGCCTGCTCCTAACCATTTGTGTGCATGCCTGTTTGCTCCTGCACTGGGATCAGACCCGAGCCTCTGGCAGGATTAAGACAAGCGCTCTAGCACTGAGATATACTCCCAACACCTGTCTTTCTTACAGCAACATCCACCATCATTCTCCCTTACTTGCTCAAAAGGAGATTCTCTAACATTGCTGTCTTTTGCTTCCATCAGTAAGTTCTGTGGATACTTCCTTCTGTAACAGGACCCCAGCATAACTGACTCCATAATGGCAGTACCATTTAGGCCAGGAAACTCAGTGTGTAAACCACACCACCAGCCAAAACAAAGACCTACTCCATCAAAGTCCATAGTTCTGGGAAAGTATCTAAGTGTACTAACTTTGCTTTGCAGCTTCTGTAGTTCTGCTTCTGGCTAACTGAAATATGTCAACCCAGGGTATGGTTTTTGTGCTTAAAAGCTCACCCTGAGAGGCTCAGGATTACACTGGGATCCTGAATACCTAGTGTAGTCTGACTAGCTAATAAAGACTTCCTATTGGCTTAGACCCGTGTCCACGTAGCCTTCTCTGGTGGGTACCCCACAACGCCTTCAGCACATGCTCAGTTCTGCATCTTTCCTTCTCCTGTCTACTGCCCAGGCCAGGGCCCTATTATGTCTTTCTACAAGGCAGAACAGAGCTGTACGAGGTCTCCCTACCTTTATTATCTTTCTTTTTTTTTTTTTTTTTTTGTTTTGTTTTTGTTTTTGTTTTTCGAGACAGGGTTTTTCTGTGTAGCCCTGGCTGTCCTGGAACTCACTCTGTAGACCAGGCTGGCCTCGAACTCAGAAATCCACCTGCCTCTGCCTCCCAAGTGCTGGGACTAAAGGCGTGTGCTACCACTGCCCGACTCCTTCATCATCTCTTTACCACTCTTTCCTACCATCGTGTTCCTGCTTTAAAACTCAGATCACAGATCAGGACATTGACCAATGCTAGAGTATGTGTTTCACATGCATTGAGTACTGCTTGATCCCACCATCAAGCCCCCAAAGAATAAAGTGTGGGGAGCTCTTGGTGCCCCTTCTAGGAATTTACCAGGAATTTGACATTGGGATAGGACAAGGAAGTAGGCTCAAGGTCAACAGAGCCAAGAAGTGTATGATATTCCTTTTATCTCGGTCATCCTGATAAGCTCCTAGGCACAGTGACCTTGGGACTTTGTTTATTGTCTTGTTTAACTACTTTGTTGCTTACCTTGTCTACTACTTTGTCTTTGATCTAAGAACTGACTCTATTCTTTGGATGTACCTAGAATAATATAAAAGCAGACTGGAAAAAAATAAACCCACTTCTGCTCAGCACTGGCTGGAGTCATGTTATAATGTTGTCTAATTGTCTTTTCTTTCTTTAATCCTTGCTCCCTCCCTCGAGAGCCCGTTGACTGAGATGGCTTGGTCAATAAAACCAGGCGGTGGCTGGCACATGTCTTTAATCCCAGCGTTCAGGAGGCAGAGGCAAGTGGGCCTCTGAGCTTGATGCCAGCCTGATCTACAGAGTAACTTCCAGGATATCTAGGAGTACACAGAAAATCTGTCTTGAAAAACAAAACAAACAGATAAAAACAATTCATTGGTACCACACTGTCTGGCCAGTACTTGTCACCAAGTAGGCATTTTAGGGGCAGGAGAGATAGCTCAGAGGTTGAGCACTGACTGCTCTTATAGAGGTCCTGAGTTCAATTCCCAGCAACCACATGGTGGCTCACAACCATCTGTCATGGGATCTGATGCCCTTTTCTGGTGTGTCTGAAGATACCTATAGTGTACTCATAAATAAAATAAATAAATGTTAAAAAAGAATTATTTATTTAAACTGACAAGACCAAAGCAGGCGAGAGGGCTTAGTGGGTAAAGGCACTCACTTGCCAACAAGCCTGACTTTGATCCCCAGAACCTTTGGTAGGTGAGCCACCCCCTCAGATTGTTCTCTGACCTCTGAACACACAGGTAAAGACTATAAAGGCACTACTTTGGCTAGCCTCCCTCAGACTACTCAATTCCACAGATGCTACTCTCAAAGTAGTATAAAGCAAAATGACTTTGCTGCCCCAATTCCTTGTCATATTACACATGGAGATCAATAAATGCAATTTGAAAACACCTGATAAAGCCAGGAGCAGCTGACATCCTATCACAGCCCCACCCAAAAGCAGGCCAGACAAAATCCTAGGCCTATGTAGCTTGCCATCCCCATCAGCGTCAGCCATGCTTCACCTGAAACTGGTGGACGTTGAACCTTTCCTCAGTTCCACTTGCCACTCACTGACATTTTTGTTAGCACTGAGAACAAAGAATGAATTTGCCGAGTACCAGATCAGGTCACTGATGCGGCCTGGAGCCTGTGAATGAAGCAGGTTCAGTACTTTTGAGAGACATAAACCTTTCCCCTCCCAGACACGCAGGCAAAACTCCAGCCCACAGAGGTGGACAGAATTCATAGAGACCAAGACACCTGTGCCGTAGCCACAGCCTTGGCTTCCTGCCACAGTGTTAGTTCCCCAGCCTCGTTTCCAGATGCCACCACAGAACCATCTGGTGCCCAGGCCACAGCAGTGACGGCCACGGAAAGCCTTGGTTTGTATGCATCATCTGGAGAAGAAAGCAAAGTACATTAAGAGTTCTGCACTGAGCCCTTAATAGTGGTGCCCTCCTTAAATCCTAGCTCGAGGGATACAGAGGCAGGTGCTTTTCTCTGAGTCTAAGGCCAGCCTGGTCTACACAGCAAGTTCTAGGCCAGCTAAGGCTACATAATTAGATACTATCTCAAAAGAAAGAAGGGGGGGGGGGGAAAGGAAGGAAGGAAAGAAGGAAGGAAGGAAGGAAGGAAGGAAGGAAGGAAGGAAGGAAGGAAGGAAGGAAGGAAGGAAGGACATCTGGACTATTGGTGGGTGGATGGGATATAAGGTTACACTGGCAGCCGGGCCATGGTGGTGCACGCCTTTAATCCCAGCACTCGGGAGGCAGAGGCAGGCAGATTTCTGAGTTTGAGGCCAGCCTGGTCTACAGAGTGAGTTCCAGGACAGCCAGGATACACAGAGAAACTCTGTCTCGAAAAATTAAAAAAAAAAAAAAAAAAGTTACACTCGCATTCCTTGTTCCTCTCACCTTCTTTTATGGCACTTCCCCTCCCCCGTACTCACCTGCTTCCTCCGGTATCTGCCAGAGCCGTACGGAGCTATCATCTGAGGTCAGCAGGAGGCCCGAGGCCTCTGAAGCAGCAGCTGTGACTGGACCACCATGTCCCTGGAGGGTGCAGATTTGGCACACCTAGGAAGAAGGGGGCTGCTGAGGCTGTCCTGGACACCTCAGTCGCTTCCCTACTCCAGTTCCTGCAGAGAACTCACCAACAGGGGATGCCACAATCTCGTGGCCCCATCCAGACCAACAGTCACCACCAGAAGCTCTGATCCAGGCTGTCCAGCTGAAAAGACAGGGAAACCAACTCAGAAGGAATGGTAGGCCCTGGCCTAGAAAGCACAGGTCCTGGGTTTAATCTCGAGGACTGAACAAGAGGAAGAGAAAATGGAAGAGGAGGAATAAAAGGGGCAAGGCTGGCAGTTCGATACCTGGACGGGGCTCCAGAGCAGCTGCACACTGGCTGATGGGTCCAGGATGGGCAGGGATACTGGTCAGCTCCACACCCTGACGGTCCCATACTTTCAAGTTCCCATCCCGGCTCACAGATACAATGTGTTCCTCCTGTCTCCAGATCACAGTGTCGGAGGACAGTCGTAGTGGGCAGGACATGGGAAATGAAACAGGCAGCAAAGGATGCAGTTTAGCAGCCTGGGACTGCACTAGTTTGAAGTATGCATACAGTTGTCTTGTAATAATTCTCCTGGCAGCCTGAGACCCTGACCTGTACGTACTAAGCATACTCCTCTCTCCAAACAACACACCAAACAACCTGTCAGCAGCCCAAGTCGCCCACCTGCACAGAGCTGCCCACGCTCCTCTCTTTGAACAATGGAATACATTTCTCTTCCTGCTAACATCCATCAAACATAGACAGGTTCTATCCAATCGTACTCTCTTCTGTCTGCGTATGAGCATCGTGGGACTTATCTGGCCTGAACTAGTTTTGAATGTATGGGTAATAAAGCAGTCTGTGTCGCTATTTGGTGTGCACACAATTAAAAACAGATACATTGTGGTAAATGATATATGCAGCAAATAAAAGTGAATTTAATCCAAGTCTGTGGATAACAAGAGAGAACCACTCAGACTACACCCTATACCCCTAGTAATCAAGCTCCTCCCTCTTCCATACAAGAAGCCCTAACCAATAACCTGGGGCCCTTCACACAGGACAGCACATCTTTTTGCTTGCTTATTTGTTTTTTGAGTCAGGGTTTCTCTGTGTAGCCCTGGCTGTCCCGGAACTCACTCTATAGACCTCAAACTCACAGAAATCCACCTGCCTCTGCGTCCAGAGTGCTAGAATTAAAGGCGTGCACCATCACTGCCCAGCGACAGCATATCTTACCTATGTATCATTTTGCTTAGAATAAAATGACCTCTCTACTTTCACAATCTGTGTGTGCTCTTTTAAAATTTTAATAGAGGTGGGGTATATGCACATGAGTGGAAGTGCCCAAGGCGGGCAGCGGCTTCAAGGTCTCCCTGGAGGTACAGGGATATTGGGAATTGAACTCGGGTCTTCTGGAAGTGTTCTTAGCTGCTGAGCCATCTCTCCAGACCATTCTTTTTTTTTTTTTTTTTTTATAGTTAATGCAAACTTTTATTTATAAAAGACTCTTAAATTAGTTGTCTCATGCCATGCATTCATACAGAACACAGTGTCCCTTCAGGGCTACAGAAGAAGAGCTCACAACTCAAAAGGAACTATTAAAAGAGTTTCTAATGGCTGAAAGCTAGGAAAAATTAGGACAATTTTACAAATGAGCCATTAAAACAAAACAAAAAAAGATATGGAACCTACTCTGAGCTGAGGGAGCAGCTGTTTAGAAGTCTGTACACTAACCTAACGCACAGTCAGTCCTCTAGAAGCAGAGCATGTGCAGACTTGAGCCACCACTGCCTTCCCCATCTGCAGTCTGATACATACAACCATTTGTGTACAGTGAGGCCTGCAGTGGCCGCTTCACACTACAGGACTTCTAGATTAGTAAACTAAAGCTGCAGAGTGCTGAAGGATGGCAGCTTCATTTGCGACTGCTCTTTATTCTCTCCAGTCTCTTTTTCAAGTCATCAATGTTAGTTGTGGAAGAGGAGGAGGTCATGGTTCCTGCAGAGTGGGTCTGGTTGGAATCCAGGTTCTCCAGACCATTCTTTGTGGGCTTTTATTTAATTCCTGATTAGGACACCAAGAACTTAGAGAATACCTGGCTAAGACCCCCAACTCCCTCCAGAGAGGGGAAGGTAAACATCAGAGACTTGGAAGTCGTAACAGGGTGAGGGTTGCAGAACTGTGGGGCTGAGTGGCTTGTATGCGTCACCCAGCACACTGACCACCAGGCCCAACACTGGGACCCAGTCCCACGTATCGCAATTTTACTGTTTGCCATTGAGATTAGATACCTAATGCATCCCGTCTCCCGGACCCTCCTGGCCCTCCCAGAGAAGGCTGGTGAAGTCCAACGCCTTACCACAGCAGCCACGGCGCTCACAGCACTCTGATGACCCGGGAACTGGCCAAGTTGCTGTCCTGCCTCTGGGTTCCAGAGTCCCACAGAGCCATCACTAGAGCAGGAGATCTGCAGTCACAAGTGAGAGGAGCAGGATCATCCATGTTCCTCTGGCGTTTTGTTTGAGACAGGGTTTCACTATGTGGCTCTGGTTGGCCTGGAACTCACTTTGCTAGGATTAAAGGCATACAGCACCATGCCTGGGTCCTTTCTCTTATCTTTCTAAAAACAATCTAAGACTTCTACGTAGGGAAAATAAACATCACAAACCCCAAGAAAATAGTCTGAGATTAGTTTTATGCTTTAGGAGCAAATAACTCACAGAGACATCTTTTACTCTCAGGCATTCCAACGCTGTGGAGAGTACTGTACCTTGTCAGGAACATGGGCGTTGGGGCTAGAAATGGTTCCAGTTACAAAACTGCCCTGTTCTAGCTGACATGGATTTGGCCCTCAGCCCCCAGATCAGGCCCCACAATGGCCTGTGACTCCAGTTTCAGGGCATCCACCATCCTCTTCTGGTCTCCACAGGCACAGCGCTCACATGCACAAACCCACACAAATATTTAATTTTTTTTTTTTTTTTTTTTTTTTTGGTTTTTCGAGACAGGGTTTCTCTGTGTAGCCCTGGCTGTCCTGGAACTCACTCTGTAGACCAGGCTGGCCTCGAACTCAGAAATCCGCCTGCCTCTGCCTCCCAAGTGCTGGGATTAAAGGCGTGCACCACCACTGCCCGGCTACAAATAAATTTTTTAAAGAATTATTTTTAAGTATTTATTTTATGTATATGAGTACACTGTAGCTATCTTCAGACACACCAGAAGAGGGCATCGGATCCAATTACAGATGGTTGTGAGCCACCATGTGGTTGCTGGGAATTGAGCTCAGGACCTCTGGAAGAGCAGCCAGTGCTCTTAACCACTGAGCCATCTCTCCAGCCCACAAATAATCTTTTAAAAATATAAGTCTTTTTTAAAAAGCACGCTCCAGAGCAGTGTTTCTCAGTCTGTGGGTCATGACCCCTCTGGGGGGGAACAACTCCTTCACGGGGGTCACATATCAGATATCCCATATAACAGACATTTGCATCGTGATTTATAACAGTCGCAGACTTATGATGTAGCAACAAAAATAATTTTATGGCTGTGGATCACTACAACATGAGGAACTGTATTAAAGGATTAAAGCATTAGGAAGGTTAAGAACCACTGGGCTAGAGGAGTGGCTGGATCCCAGAGCACCTGCCTAGTATCTGCAAGGCCTTGGGTTCAGTGTCCAACACCAAAAAGGCAGAGGGGCTTTTGTATCAGAACGTTTCTTGGCTCCAGGATAGTAGAATGGCTCCGTGGGTAAAGCTGCTTGCCACCAAGCCTAACAACCTAAGTTCAATCCCTAGAAACCCGTATGTAAAGAGAGCACTGACTACTCATTGCAAATTGTCTTTTGACCTCCATGTACATACCATGGCACATCCATCTGCACACATGCACAGATAACACAAAAGTGTAAGGAATTTAAATAAAAAGAACACTTATTAGCTCAGCCTTGTCCCTGGCATGACCTTGAAAATGCTATTCTGGGGTCAGTTTTCTTCTCTGGGAAGGAGACGTGAAGGTAGGGTCTACTTTACAGGGTATCATAAAGATTAATTGTGGTAATAATATAATTGAGCTTTTGTCAAACCTTAGGTAGACTATGGACATACCCAGCAAAGGTTAGCATGACTATCATTAACAGATGCTAGAAAAAGGTTGAAACAGAGATTATTGTTTTCCCTCAGGATACTTGCTGGGCCCTGTCTACTCTTTCCCCTCCCTTCACTCACCAGGATGTTGTCTTTGGTCCATGTACAGCCAGTGATCCAGTCACGATGACAGGACGAGAAAGTGTGAATCAGGAGAGGGGCTTGGGCTATCTTCACGTCCCAGCAGAGGAGATTCTGGGAAGGGAAGGACAGGGACCCTTGACCCAGACCATAAGAATGCCAAAGCCATTTCAGACTGGGGTTGTTTGTCTCTGGCAGTGTCTCATGAGGCCTAAGCTGACCCTGGACTACCTCTGCAGCTAATGATCTGATCTCCTAAGTATTGAGATTAAGGTAGGTGCCACCACACCTGGTTTCAAGCAGGAAGTTTTAAAGAAGAGAGAAAGTGTAAGGCATGCAGGTAGACCCACCTGCACATCTGATGGATCAAAAAGCTCAAGAGAGCAATGGGAAACAGATCATTCAGGAATCTAGATCAAAGAGGCTGTGGGGCCCTGGGGTTGCATCCTTCTGTAGCTCACCCGATCCCTGCCTGCTGTGGCCAAGATGCCTCCATCAGGGCTGAAGCTACAGCAGCACACTGGCCCCTCATGTCCCCGGAGTTCAGTACCACTGGGCAACTCTTCTACCGCATGTGGCTGTGTCAGCAGCTGTCTTGGCCACAGTCGCACCGTGAAGTCCTCTGTATTGGTGAAACAGAAAAGGAAGTGCCTTCTGAAAGCAGAAGCAAGACTGGCCTAAAAGCCAGAGGAAACCACAGGAGCAGAGCCCAGCGCCCACGAGTACAGCTCCAAGGAAGTGGGATAGTGAGTCACCAGAACATGCAGAGGTCCTGGGCAAGGGCCAGTCACTCCATAGGCACACAGCATGGGTGCGCCCTGTACCCAGATTCTGCATAGCGGAACTCAAGTCAAGAGTGTGGCTGCGTGTGTGTGTGCGTGTGCGTGTGTGTGTGTGTAACTGCCCACCGCTCTTCTCACAGCGGCTGCTGCAGACGCTTTTTTCTCAAGGCCTCAACTCATCTTCACCTCACCATCTGTGAGGACCAAACCTCTGCTTCCCGAGGACTAGTACCATTCTATCCCTTTCCTCCTTCTCCCGACAACTAGAAACAGTCTAGAATAATTACGTAAGATGAGCACTGCAGCCATAATGCTTTTGTGCACTGTGTAAAGATCACCCTTGTATTATTCAAATGCCAATTTATCTGCCCCAATATCTAGTTGCAATCCAGACATGGCATTTCTGTAATGTTTAGTCCAAGTCTCTCCTGTTTCAAGTTTGTGTAAACATTGCGCCTCATTTATTCTCTGACTTGTCAATAAAGCTGATTAGCCAATAGATGAGCAGAAGAGAGAATAGGGCTAGACTTCTGCCAGCCAGCAGAGGAGAGGGGAGGAGAGGGGAGGAGGGGGGGAGGAGGGGGGAGGAGGAGGAGGGAGAGGAGGAGGAGGAGGAGAGACTTGAGGAGAGGGTATGAGAAGCAGCATGGGAAGAAACACCTGAAGCAGAGAGAGCTAGACAGTATTAAGCTGCAGGTACCATGGGCACTTTGGCTGGAGGTAACCAGATGAGGTTAGAAGTTTAGAGTACATTAATAACTCAGCTATGTGGTATAAGTATATAGTATAAAAATACAATCTCTTTCTCAGTTACTTGGGAGTTAGTCAGGATTAGAGAAAAACTGTCACCCTTTTAAAATTACATTAATAATCGACACCCAAGACAGGGCAAGAACTTGCATAGATTCCAGATGTGGAACAAAAATCTAAACTTTCAAAAAAAAAAAACAACCAGGTTTAAAGCCTTACATTTCCTGGAGAAAGTGGGATCAAGCATTCGCTAGACCAAAGGCAATTTCCTAGCCAAAGAGCAAGAAAGCAAAGAAGTCAAATGCTCAAGGCTTCTTGAACAGACCCCTGACAGTACATTAAAACCCCAGAGGAACAAAGCAGAGGCAATTCTCTTAAGAAGCCCCAGCTCCGTAAAAAACTGACTCTTCAACAGACCACATTCAAGCGCATTTTAAAGTTGTAAACAAACACTGGATGTGAATGGATTTTGATAAGCATGCATAATTAGCTATAAATTGAAGTGTGACACCAGCATATTCCAAAGAAATGATTCAATAACACTGCTGGGTAGTACCTGAGGCAGCAGCCACAAGCTCCTGGGAGACGGCCAGTCCCAGCACCGGCTTCTGGTATCTCACTAGCCACAGGGAATGAAGGGAGTTTCTCTGGAGCATCCAACCATGCAGGGATCCATCTTCTGCACCACTCACCAAAACGCTGGGGCTCAGCCAGACCAGTGCAGACACTGCCACCTTTAGCCCTTGATGCTGAGCCCCCTGGGAGCCTAGGAAATGGAGGAATACATGAAAGAAAGACATTTGGGGAAAGAAATGAGGCAGTAGGAACCTTCTTTCCAAGGGTGTAAAACAATCTACTCCCCTTCTGATACCTGAAGAAATTTTGTAGATTTTAATGCCATCTTCTCGGTACCCAACAGCCACCTGGTCACCATCTGGGTTGAGAGCCACAGAGAGTGCAGGAGAAAGAGGAAGAGAACCCAGGCAACCCCTGGGCCGGCCCAGAGATCCTGACCATAACTGAGCCTAGGATGCAAGAAAAGTTTAAAGGTACTTACCTCCACTGTGTGCACCCCACTCCCCCATGACATCTTCCTTCAAAAGACTTCTTTCTCTCTCACCATCCCAACCCCTCCAGGATCCTCAACAAAAGCCCCCAGCACTACTTGAGTACATCCCTACATTTGCCACTCTGTCCCTGAACCTACAGACCCTCTAGAAACTCACCTTGCCGTCTTCTCCAGCCGTCAGGAAACGGCCTCCAGCATGCAAGAAAAGAACAACAGAAACACAGCCACACTGTGCAGGGAAGGCTGCCAGCCGTGCACCCTCTTGCCAGGCCCACAGCTCCACTGTCCCATCAATCCGACCTATCGCCACAACCTTCCCAGGTGCATTGAATGCCAGAGTACGGACAGAGGGTCCTGGGGCCCCTAGTTCCTAGACATGGGTGTAAAGATAGAAACAACAGAGCCTGTTCTCAGTATGGGCTAAGGGAGTCGCCTGAGCCACACTTTCCAACTGGCCGTTGGAAATGTAGCTGTCATTCTCCACTTTCACCATGGTCCTGTGTGGTGTCCTGGAGAACGACCTAGGACCTTCTTACCTTGGTGACTTTGAGTCCATCTGCCTGGAAGAAGATTACACTGCCAGCCCAGCTGCCTGTGGCTACCACCTGCCCCTCTGGGTGGAAGGCAATG
The DNA here is from genome assembly GCA_028551405.1 of Uromys caudimaculatus. Taxonomy (NCBI): domain Eukaryota; kingdom Metazoa; phylum Chordata; class Mammalia; order Rodentia; family Muridae; genus Uromys; species Uromys caudimaculatus. The sequence goes on along the minus strand of CM052708.1, from coordinate 64,852,270 downwards.
CAGTTCAGAGACTTGGGATGGGTGTACTGGAAAGCCAGCTGTCCCCGGACTGTGTCCCACAGCTGGAGAATAAAGAGGAGAAATCAGAGTGCTGAACACAAAGGCAGAACCTCTCGGCCCTGGGGCTCCTGGGGGGACTTATCTAGTCCTCTGCCTCAGCAAGATTTCCCTAGGAGAGGCAATCATGCCATGTGGAGCAACAAACCAGTTTTGACTCATGGTTGAGGGTCACTTTTTGTTACCTTTAGGCATCCTCCCAAGCACACAGTGGCCAGCAGGCGGTGGTCTGGGCTCAGGCAGCAGCCAGTGATTTGGTACTGGTGGGCCTTGGTCTGGAACACCCTGCCCCAGGAAGACAAAGTCAGGATTCTGGGGTCATCTGGCGATTAGGCTCCCTCCTCACTCATCTCTCTCAGGACTTCTCACTCAGAGTCGTGGGAAGTCTTACCAACAACCATGTTGCAGGTCCCAAAGCTCCAAGAGCCCATCGAAGGTAGTAAGGAAAAGGGCAATGTCCGAGAGGAATGCAAAAGAGGAAATCCTGTCACAGCCGCTCACCAGAGCCTTCTCCTCCTGAAACGGCCAGTTGGAAAGTGTGGCTCAAGTGACTCCCTTAGTCCTCCAAATCCAACCCATTCCAGGCCCCAGCCATAAAAAGGAGGCCAAGGCAAAAGGGGTTTAAGTCCTTGGCTGTCTATATTCCCAGCCCAATTGCAGGTTCAAGTGTACCTTATAATCAAAGCGGGGTAATCTTTTCTCAATCCAAGACCCCATACCACAGATTTTCAGGGTTTTAGGGAAAGGGTGTTACACACATGCACACAGGGGTGAGGGGAGGTTTGGGTAAGAAGAGAAAGCTGTGGCTGTCTCCAGTCTGGTATTACCCACTGCTGCAATCATGCATGGCCATTTACAGAACCACTCTCTCCTGTGTCTTTGCTGAGGCTCCCAGTGTAAGCCAGAAGGCCTGCCTTTCTCCATCCAAGGTCCTCCTCTATCTATACAACTCTCATAGATTTTATGATGTGAACAACTGGGTCCTGGTTCAGAGCCCCATGTTCCTCAAAATACTAAGTCACGTGCCTTGAACGGGAGCTTCACAGCGAGCTGCACAGTCCTATCTGTTGTTTGGGTTTCATTTTGCTCTATGTAGTCCTAGCTGGCCTTGTACTTAATAGAGAGCCCAGGCTGGCTTTGAGCTCACAATCCCCCTGCCTCATTCTCCCTGAAACAGGGATTACAAGTGTGAAGTATCACACCCAGCTGTTGAATGAGCCTTTGACCAAGATGTCTAATTTGATATGAGTTGAATGAAGTTGCCGAATCAACCAGGGTATTAAGGATGTGCGTGGCTTGCCTAGACCTTCGGGACAGTATGTGAGGGTTTGTCTGACAGTCACTCTGTCTTGCCTTCAGCATCATACCTGCCAGGTTCTCGAGTTCAACAGGTAAATTGTCCCACTGGCAGTCCCCACAGCTGCTCTTTGCCCATTAGGGGAGAAGGCCACGGCAGTTGGGGATGAGGAAATCGTCAGAGACAAGCTAGAGAGGGAGAAAAAAAAATAGGGAGAAAGAGGAAGTGAGGGAAAGGAAGCCAATGGGAATCAAGCTCTGCACCTCTGTCTGAACCCTCCCTCTCTCCAAGGTGGCTCTAGTCTGCCCTGCCCTTTTCTCTGAAAGGGGCACTGCTCTGAAAGGCTTACCTTTGCTGACCCGTCAAGGTCTGGGGTTTATTAATCCATTTCAGTGTGAACTTGTTGTGCCATCGCTGGGTGAGCAGGGGGGCCTGGCAGCAAACAGGTGACTCTTCAGGCTGGCTAGCTGCCTGCTGGAGCAGGAGCAAAGGATACTGGGTAAGGAGTGATGCCTGTTGCCTCAGGAAGGTATGGAATGCAGCAACATCTGCCTCCGGGAGCTTCTGGTTCACTTCAGGCTTTGAGGAAGCTATTTTTTAAAAGAGAGAGAGAGATTGAGAGTAGCTGAGGAGATGGCACTGTGGGTTGGAGAGCTTGCTTCACACTGGTGAGGACCTGAGTTCAGATCCCCAGCAGCCACATGCACCTGTAACTCCAAGTGCTGGTGCTGTGGGTGGTGGGGCAGGGCAGACAGGAGAACCACTGGAATTTGCTGGCCATCAGCCTAACCAAAAAACCAGTGAGCTCCAGATTCAGTGAGAGACCCTGCCTCAGCAGAGTAAGGTGGAGAACAACAAACAACTAACAGCTCCTCTGGTCTCTGTAGGTGACTGTGTACTGCATTCACACACACACACACACACACACACACACACACACACACACTCAAACATACATACATACACACTCATACACAAATACACACACTCGCATATAAAAACACACACAGACCTACACACACACACACACACACAGCACACACACATACACGTACACACACTCACATACAAAAACACAAATACACACACCCACACACAAATGTCTACACACTCATACAAAGAAAACCACATATGAACACATACACACCCTCACACAAATACACACTCACACATACATATACACACTCATACAAAACCACACAAACATCCACATACACACAAACACACACACATACCAAGGGCGTGGGGGTCAGAAAACACAGTATCATTAGGAAACTAGCCTAGACTCCATTACCCTCAGCACCAAGTGTAATTATATGGTGTATTTAAATTTTTAAGTCTCTAAGAGAGTATCACTCCCTAAACTTCACATCAGAAACACCTATTCAAAACATAAAGCTTTGGGTTCCACTGGAGACCTAGAGAAGTGAAATCTTGTGACCTTAGAATCTGAAATTTTAACAAACGTCCTGTACAGTACAAACTGAGAAACTCTAGGGAAGAGGTCTAAGCGAAGGGGTTTCCTAAGAATCATTTGCTTACATCTGGGGCACTTTTAGGTTGGAATGGAAATCTGGCTGTTATTTACACCTCCCCTTGAGCAGGGTATCCCCATAACTCAAAAGAAAGAATCCAACGACTTATCTCACCATAGAGCACATGAGCCTCCAAGAGGTCGGGGACTAGACCCACTTCCAGGTATGCAGCTACCACATGAAGATTGCTAAGAAACTTTGCAAGGAGACCATGGTTCCCGCTCTGGAGCTGGGGAGAGCAGATTGGATTCATTAGGGCTGAGGAGGAACAGGCTAGTGTTAGACCATGCCTGTGCATCTAGGACTTACACCAAGGACCAGGGGAAAAGGACCCAAAGGGGGAAAGCAGAAACGCTCAAAGAAGGTAGAGGGAGTGCGTGAGGGGCCACATGACACCGGTGGGGTTAGTGAGAAAGGGGAGAGCAATCTAAGACAGGCCCACGCAGAAGCATGGGCTAAGGAACCTAAGAGGTGTGGGCCTCACCAGGTGGTAAGGTAAATCCTTCAGAGCCTCGGGAGGGCAACTTCGGAAGGTGCCTGAAGCATCAGGATCACACAGCTTCCAGAGGTGAGCTGCAAGAACAGAGATTGAGAAGGGCTTACCGCTGCAGCACATCCAAGCTCTTAGGCGGCAGCAGAGTTATCTACTCAGTGGCCAGTGTATGGCCTTGACCTCCAGGTCCAAGCCCCTTACTCCCAGGCTGACTCAGGCTGAAATCACCTGCAATGAGTACATGCGCAGTCTTCTCTAGCCCCAGCCTTTTCCCATAACGACGTTTAACTGCTGTCCTCAGAGGCCCATCAGAGAGGCAGAGACGGGCACCAGGGCGCTCCACTGGGCCCTCCCCTAGTAAACTGTCCTCAAGAGAAGAGGGGAGAAGAGTAAGGGAGGAGAAACAGAACCAATCAGTGACATGCTGGCACAACAATGTGCCGGCATTCCCACTGCAGAATGGAAACTGGACGGGCAGCATTCGGGACCTGGGAGGCGAGTGTGGGGCTTTCCCAAAGAATGGGTGGGCTGAAGAAAGAATCGTAGGATGCCCTAACTGGAGAGGCGGTGAGGCTGCTGAGAGCTCAGCTGGGACAGCGTTACCTGCGTAGACTCTGGACAAGGTAGGCAAATGGACCCAAGGGGTAAGGGTTTCCACTGTGACTGGCAGCCACTGTTTCTTCCCAGCTCTTAGTCTCCTTGGGCAAAATCAACCATGTGCTCAGGACTGCATGCAGGTGGTCCACAGTCAGACCTGAAAATGCAAACCCTCTGACAGACCAAACCCATCTCCACTATACCTGACCCCTCCTGGCATCTCTAGCTAATATCCCAGCCAAACTAAGCTTAGTCAGTAGCTGAAGCCTCAGCCTCCCATTCTTCCCCAATCACTGACCACTACGTGTGACCTCAAGGGCAGTCAAAGCTCGAGGAAGGACATCATGGCCATGCTCTTGCTCCAAGGTGCTCAGGATGTACTGCAGCAGCAGCGGTAGGGTGGCGGGCAGGGTTCGAAGTCTCTCAGATACCTGGGAGTGAAAGAAGAGGAGGCCTTGTCAGGGGCAGGAGGAGGCAGACAGGTGACTCTGGCAGTACAAGAGAGGACGGAGTGGCAAGAACTAAAGAAAGGCAGTAAAGACAGGGAATGGGTGACCAAAGACAGCAAAGGGTGAAAGATGGTGTGACGGGTAGGGCTAGGCTTCAACCGCCTGAGAGATGGGCCGCTAGCCATGCCTGTGGGGAGTTGTCTGGAGGAAGACTCACTCACTAAGGGTAGCCTCACTCCCTGGATGAGTCTTGGACTACAAGGAAAGCTGAGGGACTGGAGAGATGACTCAGCAGTGAAGAGTTGTCTGGAGGAAGACTCACTCACTAAGGGTAGCCTCACTCCCTGGGTGAGTCTTGGACTACAAGGAAAGCTGAGGGACTGGAGAGATGACTCAGCAGTGAAGAGTATTTGCTGCTCTTGCAGAGAATTTAATTCCCAGACCCACATGATGGTTCACAACCATCTGTAACTCCAGTCCCTGAGGATCTGATGCCCTCTTCTGACCTCCCTGGGCACCAAGCATATACACAGTGTGTATGTGTGTGTGTGTGTGTGTGTGTGTGTGTGTGTGTGTGTGTGTGTGTGTGTGTTGAACACTCACACATAAAATAAAATGAATAGATTTAATAATATTTTTAAAGTAAGGAAGCTGAGCAGCAACATGCATTCATCCTCTGCTTCCTGATTCAAGCTCCTCGTGGCTTCCTCACCACGATGAACTATACCTGTGAACTGTGAGCAAGAAATGCTTACACCTTTGAGTAGGCTTTGTCAGTGTCTTATCACAGCAACAGAAAATAAAACTAAGAAAGTTTCAGAGAGCAACAGCGCTTTATCAAAAACTAGGATAGGGAATACTTGTGTAATATTTTAGTCAAGAATCAAGTTTCATTCTGCTCATGTCCTGGGAACTTGAGGTTGAAAGACCTATCCACTGTGGGTGGTATCATTCCCTTGGCTGATATCTTAAACATTAAAAATGTGTTGAGCACAGCATTTATAGCTCTTTCTTTCTTGACAGCAGGTGCAATGTGACCCATTGCTCCAAGTTCCAGCCACCTTAACAACCCTGCAACAACAGACTATAAACTCCAACTGTGAGCCAAATAAAGCCTTCCTTCCTAAGCTGCCTGTGTCAGGGTATTTCATCATAACAACAGAAAGGCAACTAAGACAGGCAGGGATGAGGAATGGAACCCAGAAAGACCAACAGCAATGGGAAATACATTAAGACTTTGTGGATAAGGAACAACTAACCTGTTCATACAGTGTGAAGAGCCTCAAGTAGTCAGTGACGAGGTGCAGATACAGTGGCAGGCTTGAACCCTGCTTTGCCAGCAGCAGCCGCATCTAGTCAGATGTAGAGGATTCAGCATTATTCAGGAGATTAGGGAAGCCTACTGCAGCTGCCTCTGCTACAGCACCAAGCTGTCAAGTGTCTCTTCCTCCGAGAGTCTAATTAAAGGGTGGGCATATAACATCACCTCAAAATACATACCCCGCTCCTACATCCCAGCTAGATCCTGCCAGGGAAACATCCACACCTCAGCTGGCACCCCTTAGCCATAATTCTACTCATCCTCTCTAGGAAGACTGCACCATGGAAATGTCTGGGTGGGCTTATGAAACATCAGAGCTATCTTACGAACAACTTCCCCTGGCAGAGAGGTCTGGAGAACTCCAAAAGGCAGTGTTAGGATGGCAGCTAGTGGCCTCAGCAGCCGCGCCCTCGTGGTTCCCTGATGCATCCCACATCCCCACAAGCCCTGGTCTGGGTCCAACCTGGTTGTTAAAAGGTGACTCCTCCAGCCGTTTCCCATACAGTGCTAGCTCTTCTCTCACGAGCTGAGCCCTTGAAGATGGCACCAAAGACCCCAAGGCCACCACATAAGCACCCTGACTGTGCTGAAGGGTCTCACCCAGGCCTGAGTCACTAGACACACCCAGCACCAGGTGTACTCGCTGTGACATTTGCACAAAGGAACAGAAGGGGGGGGGGGAGAAGAACAGCATTAGAGAGGTCTCTATCCCGATTACCCTCGGCACCCTTCTCTCCAACCCTCCTCCTGTCTCAGCTTGGCCTCGCGCTCACCCGAGGAAGATACTTGGGGATCCAGTCTGAAATCAGCTCTCCATTATGGTCCACCAACTTATCTGCCTCATCGATGATAAGGACCAAAGTCTGACGGGATTGTAGCGACTGAGAGGTTTTGAGGAGCAGCTTCTGCTGCAGTTCCCACACCAGGCCTCTGTGTGTGAAGAGGCCAGGGTTAGAGGCAGGGAAGTGGGGACAGCAACACAGCTGGCTAATCTTGAGGTACAGACCTGTAAGTGCTGGGGAGAGCATTCAGCTCTCCCAATTTTTGACACAGATGGGTACAGAGGCGTCTGAGGAGGTTGAGAGCAAGACGCTGGTCAGGGCGGGCTGCTGGAAAGTGGAAGAAGACCACTGGGGACACATTGGGCTGGTCAGGGACCTTCAGGGCAGACACAAGAGATGCCTGCGTGGGGCCAAACAGAGCCGTATTTACATTTCAGTACGTGCACATCTCCTCCCCTACCTCCTTAGCTCCAAAGCTCCTCCCCCTGCCAGAGGCTCATACCAGGAAGGCAGTCTTTCCCTGTCCTGCCTGCCCAGTCACTAGGCTCAGCCTCCCATGGGGCAGCCTTAGCTGCTGCACTGTATCCTGAAGAAGGCGTGGCCGTGCAGGACTCGGTGGGTCCTTCAGCTGCTGAAAGCTGGTCTGGATCAAATCATCTTCTGAGATGAGTGCTGGCTGCTCCAACTGGGCCCCAGGCTGAGGGTCACAGAGCACTGATTATGTCTCCATGTTTCTTGGGATCTCTTGGCCTAAAACCCACCAACTTGCTTCCCACCCAGGACTACCAGGCTCGCTCCCGTCTGTCTGCACTCTTGCTGACCTGCAGGTAGCACTTCTGGATCACGCTCCACACATCCTGGAGAACCAACTGTCCAAACTCCTCCAGGCCCCCAGTATAGGGCCAGCCAGCTGCTACTCCTCCCCATTCACAGGAGTATCTGGAGGGGAAGCATCACCCACGCAGTCAGGGAAGCCTGGCTCCCTGCACCACCTCTAATGGATAGGTGCCTCCACCTCCACAGCTCACCTGCGACAGGTAACCTCTTTCTGTTCGTGTAGGTATCTCTTCAGTTCCGAGACCCGATGTGCAGCCTCTTCTGACTCAGAAATAAAGTCAGGTTTCCAGATATCTGGCACAGAGCTGACCACACACACAAAAAAAACCATCCCAGGGGTGGGGCCAGACTCAGACCCTCACCTCTTGTCATCAGCCAGGAGATAAGGCTCTGGCCCCCTGAAACTTTGCAACAGGTTGAGATCTGACTTGGGGTGCCAAAAGCATGTTTTCTGAGGCCTGTTTCTCTTTCAGCACTGAATGCTGGAGGTTGAGAACTGGACCTGTCTGGCTTTCTATGGAGGAAATTTTAACCTGGTAGCAACAGAAGGTACCTAAGGAAACCAGGATCTCGGAAGTAGATGAGAGCTTGGGCAGAGGGCTGTGAGCGGTGGCCACGGTTCAGGAATTGCATCACCTCCATCTCTGTCACAGAGCGCCCTGAAGGGTACTGCTGGGTCTACACGGAGAGGGAAGACAGAGGCAGGGTCAGTGCCAAGTATCAACCCACCTCTTCAAGCCTTCAAATGCTCAATATCACTCTTATCTTAGTAAGCTTGTGTGCTCCTCCCAGAGGCAGGCAGTAAAATATAGTAACTAGCTAACGATTATCAAATGATTGACAGGTACTGGGTATTTTAAAATACATTTTTCCCTCAGTGTTGAAGATTGGATTCAGAACTATATATGTGGTAGGCAAGTAAGCTATATTCCCAGATCATTTTGTGTGTGTGTGAGAAAGAGGGTCTCACTATGTGACCCCTGGCTGACCTGGTACTTCCTATGTAAACCAGGCTGGCCTCAAACTCACAGAGAGCCTCTGCCTCTCACTTCCCAGTGCTGGCATTAAAAGCATGAGCCATCATGCCCAGCTTCTCTGATCTTTTTCATTATATTCTGAGATAATGTCACTTAGTTGCCAAGGCTGGCCTGGAACTCCTGATTCTTTTACCTAAACCATCTATCTGGTGGCAAAAGCTAAGCAGATCAACCTTCAACCCTCTGAGAACCCAGGGAAGAAATCCCTCTCAAAGGAAGATACATCTAGGTACATCTGGTAGAGTCATCTGCCAGTGTTTCACATCAAGACTCAAGGACCTGCTGGTGCATCATCCCAGGACTCCTGTCAAGGGGCTTTTTCCCACCCCTGTTTCTTCCCCAGCCCCTCCAACCTTGTCTGCCTTACCCAGTGAAAATGAGGATGGTCGGGCAGATCATAGCTGGGGGGAATGTAGCCATAGCGGGAGCCCAGAATCCCCACGAACAGCTGTGAGTTTTCCACCTCTCCAAGGCACACTTCCAGTTGTCTGTAGGCATGATTATGGGAACAGGAAGGAGTCATGGGGGGGGGGCAGTTTCAAGCAATACAGGCACAAATATAGAGGAGGCGGGGCCCTGAATCCCACTGGGCAAAGGGAAGGTAAAGTTTCTGTTGGTATCTAAAAGGCAAAGCCCCGCCTTCACCCTCATTTGTTCTTGCAGTCCCGATCCTGGTCCCTTGAGTTCCACCACCCAATCCTCTCACCCCTGACTTAGCCTCTCTTCCCTGTGGCCCCGCACCTGTTCCTACGGGTCTCTTCCTCCGTGATACCCCAGCGCAGGTCAATGGCGTGAAGACTGATGCGGTGGGGGAACACTCGGGCCTGCAGTGCTGGCAGAACAGACCTCATCAGCAAATCTCGCTCCCCATGCATGTCACGGAAAGTGGACGAAATGAAAAGCCGGATGTTGCGCCATCTGGGGACAAGTGGAGGATCGGGCTCAGCCTAGGGAACAGTCCCCATCTCAAGTCCATAGTTGTAGGTGCAACGACCCTTCTGCACTTGATATAAACCCTATGACAGACAGCAGAAGGATGTCTTACAGGCCTCCAGATAATATTCTAGCTGTGGGACCAATTGCAAAAACCTGAGATTTGAACCCCACTTGCCATTTCTTATGTGCCTTTTTCTTCAGAAAAATCATATTAAAAAGTTTTGATTCCATCAATGCAATACTTTGAGGCAAATCTTAGCCTTATTCTTGACTATATCTTTAAGAAATTAAAACAACCAAGCTATCACTTGGCAAACCCTGTGTGAAAAGCCAGAGCCTGTGCTCTAAACCTTTTGGCTATATCGACATGGAGCCTGCTGCCCTCCCTACATTCAAACATTTTTTTCTCTAGTAAAGCAAGGAATAGGTTCACAGTCTGACAGTTTCCAGGAAGTTCCTGCCTGGGGGAGGAAAACAAATACCTTAGCAAACAGAACAAATGCAAATGCCCCCAGAGCAGACGGAATGGCAGTCACAGGATTTCCTCCAGGTTCTGATGGCAACCCTCCCAGTTCACAAAGTCACACAACCTAGACTAACCCATGCTGGGAAATAGGACCCAAGGGGCCAGGGATGTTCTCCTCCAGTGGCCGGAGTGACGGGGCCTGTGTCTTTCCCGGGGGTGGAGGGATCTTGTATATTTTATCTAGTTGGCCCACATGTTCCAGAAGACGAGAGGCTCCATGCTCGGCAATGAACCTGACAAAAAGCATGATGAAAACAGACTATTAGAGATCAGAACCAGGAAGGGGTTCCAAGAGAAACAGGCAACAAAGACATGCCTGCCAGGTCAGTGGCTGCCCTTAGGAAGACAGCCATAGAGCAGACCTGGTATTTCATGTTCACAATTCTCAACCTGAGCTAGGGAGAATCACAAGTTGAGGTGAGCCTGAGCCATATAATGAGACCCCATTTCAAAAAAAAACTCTAGCCAGACAAAAAAGATAACCATAAGCCAGAAAGTGTACTGGAAAATAGACTAGATGAAAAGGGTGTCACCAGCCCCAGCCCCTCCCACTCACTGTTAGAAAACTGGCCTGAGCCAAAGTTACAGGTTAAGATCTTTCCTGTCCTGGGTGATCAGCTCCGTACAAACTACAATAGCTCCCTATTGCTTCAGGCTTCCTAATACGAGTTGAAGAACGTGGGAGACATCCAAAGAAAACTTGAGGAGAGGAAACAAACACGAACGGCTCTTCCAGAGGACGGTTCCCACCACCCACATGCGCACATGGATGCGCACAGCTGTTTGTAACTCCAGTTCTAGGGAATCTGGCGCCCCCTTCTGGCCCTGTCCATCATCCACATCCACATATGCAGGCAAAACACTCATACACAGAAAATAAAAGTAAGTCATACCATTTTTCCTCTCTCTTTCTCTCGCTCTCTCCAGGGTCTCACTATGCAGACGTGGCTAGCCTGGAACTTACTATGTAGACCACACTGACCTCAAACTCAGAGAGATCTGCCTGCTACTGCTGCTCAAGGGAATAAAGGCATGTAGCACCACACTCGGCTTTTGTTTTTTTTAAAAAAATTTTTTTTGAAGTTTCAATTATGTGCTTGTGTATATGTTTCTGTGTGGCTACCTAAACAAAACTTGAACAAGTACACCACCAAGAGACCCACTGTGTCCCACCCTAAACAAAGAACTACAGGCAACTAAGGGGTGCTGAGAATGGAAGGAAGTCTTCCCAAGGGATGAGGCACCTAACTTTGTTATCCAATACCAGTGGTCAGCCCTGAAATCATTCCCTTCAAGTAATGCCAACCGAACTGAGCTAGTTGTAGTCTCGTGTGCATGTGTGCGTGTGTGTAACAGTAACAAAGAAAAAGAGACTATATATTTGAGAGGAAGCAAGAGGAGCAAACCACAGGAGGGGTTGGAGAGAGAAAAGAGAAGGGGGAAATGATATAATCAAAACTTAATTTCAAATGCTAAAAAATATAAGGAAATAAACAAGGTGGTGAATAACAAAACTTATGCATAATAATTGCAAATAATAACTCAATAAAAGAGATTGAAAGAGCTCCTTTTAAAAAGATACTTATGTGCCTGTGTGTATGTCTATGGGTTTGTGTGCACAAGAGCAGTGTCTGCAGAGGCATCAGATCTCCTCGGGTTGGATCCCTTTGGAGCTGGATGGAATTACAGGTAGTTGGGAGCCACTTGGCATGGGTACTGCGTACCAGATCCATGACCTCTGCAAGAGCAGTATAAACTCTCAACTGATGAGCCAATGCTCCAGCCTGCTTTTCTTCTTTCTTATTGGATATCGCATAATCTCGGATGTGTATAACACCGAGCTGAGGCACCACCTTTAGCCTGGCGGTCGAGGCTGTTGAGTAATCAAGCATTGAGACAGTGAAGTCTCTATCACATTGTGTTGCCGATAAGCCTAGACATCTGGGAAAGAAAATAAACCATCTTATCTTGAAAAATAAATAAATGAGCTAACAGGCATAGAGTGTTAATCCCTTAAGTGTATTCCAATGTAGCTGCCATGTACTCACTTCAGGATCCCGTCAGTGCAGCCTGAGAGCGTCACATCGTTGGGATTCAAATTTGGTGACCTGTCAAAGGAAGAAGCAGTAACTAAGCACCAAAATTAACACCTGGAGCCAGGGGTGGTGGCTTACACCTGTAATCCCAGCACCTGCCCTGGAAGACAGGAGGATAACAAGTTCAAACCCAGCCAAGGCTACGTACCTAGACTCTACTCCCCAGTACCTCACCTCTGTATAACAGTTTTGTGATCAATAGCTATGTTACCCTGAGCGCACCCAATCTTGTCTTAATAGAATTATGTGGCCAGAGTACAGCTCAGTGATAGGGTGCTTGCCTAGAAGGAGCAAAGCTCTGGGTCCAGTATCTAATAGCACACAGGGTCAAAAAGACTTCAAAGAAGGTCCTAGAAACTTAAATTCAGTAGAATTAATAAAGCAAGAGGGCAAGGGACAAGAACATCAAACAAGTGAGACTTTGGCAGGAGCAGACAGGAAATATGGACCACTGTCTTCAGACACTGGACAAGAATGGCCAGCATCCTTACATGTACTGTGTTTTCCGTAGGAGGACACCAACAAAGAGGCACTTGGAATTCACATGCTGCCAGATCATCTGTTTGGCGACATTCAATAGCTCGGTATTCATCTTTTGGCCAAACAGGATGACCCTGTCAATCTGTAAGATGAAAAGAGGAGGCTGAGACCAGGGATCAAGGCTAAAATAGACATGGATAAGCTCAGAGCATCCAGATGCTAAGGGCTGAAGGGTTAGAACTCTGAGGGGAAAGGAAGCTGCAGCTCCTAGGAATGCTCAGAAGGGGTGCCACTACACCCCAACTTAGGGTGGCATCAAAGAATCAGGGACAGCAGGGATAGGAAGAAAAGAAAAAGAAGTAAGGGGTAGTGTTGTGTAGCTCATTCATGCTCGTGAGAGACGAAGGTTCACTTTGTGAAACTTTTTTTTTTTTTTTTTTTGAGACAGGATCTCTGTGTAGTCCTGGCTGTCCTGGAGCTTACTATGTAGAACAGGCTGGCCTTGAACTCACAGAGATCCTCCTCCCTCCTATTTCTGCTGGGATTAAAGGAGTGTGCCACCATGCCTGGCTGTGGGTCAGTTCTTAAGTGTGGCTATTTTATATTTATTGGTGTGGGCTTTGAGCATGTTAAGCTAAGCATATTCTCTACATGGCTATTTTAAACATTCATTTTGATAAATAAAGGGCTTATGGGCTCAAGGTGAAGCACTTACCCTGACTTCAGTTCTAAACACTACATATTTCTATTTATTTAAGACAATGGTAGTACATTCTCAAAATGCATCACCTTCTACTTATCTTACTATATCTGTATTATCTAACCCTGAGCATACTTATATCCCATTACTGTGGAAATACAATGCAATGGACAAGCTTCTGAGTATTTCTGCACAGCTCTATATTCAAGGGCATAATGCTAGTAGCTTGAAAGCTGCCATGTGGAACAATTTATACCATGAGAACCAGCAAACATTATTAAACAACACTCCTATTTTCCATTTATCATTAGAGATTTAGGCGCACAGCCCTGTCTGCGGACTACACTGAGCAGTGAGCTGACGAGAGCACTGCAAAGTTTGACAAATCGTTTAAAAAGGTCAAGACATGAGAGGCCACTAGGCATATATCCCACATCTGTGAGCCCAGCACTTGGGAGGTGGAGGCAGGAGAACCAGGTATTGAGGTCCAGCCTCAGCTACAGGCGACAACAAACAGGAGTAGGCTGTGGGGGAAATGCTAGGAGGGAGCTTCATAGGAACTGAATAGGACTCACAGGGGTCCTTTGGACAGCCAGAGACAGCAGGTACTTCTCAAAAGTGTCCAGCGACCACTCATCATTTTCTTCTAACTCCTGAAAGAAAGAAACTCGGGTTACGAGGTTGTGCTGAGGTGTCAATGCCCCGCTCTGGATGCAGTTTGAATGTATCCCCCATTGGCTTCTATGTTGAAATTGATCCCACTGTGCAGTAAGAATAGGGGGCTGGGCAGGACCCTGGTATTGATAGGTGAGGCCCAGCGAGATGTCCTTAGAGTATTATGCAGCAGTCTTGGAAGACTCTAAGGTATCTCTGTGTTCCTGCAAACATAAGGTGTAAAAACCTGAACCTGACCCATCAATCACTGTCTCCCTTGGTTTAGGACATGCCTCCTGCCATGAGATCCTTACCAGAGTCAGCCAATGCCAGTGCCATACCCTGTAGCCTCAAAAACTGTGAGCAAGATAAACATCTTTCCCTTACGAAGTTCCTAGCCTCTAGTATTTTATTACGGCAACGAAAGACTAATATAATCAATAAAAAAGCAAGGGTCGATTTGTTTGAGAAATCTTCAAAGTTAAACACATCTGTGCTGCTTTTTCTTTTCTTTTCTTCCTTTTCTTTCTTGAGAGAGTGTCTCCCTATGTAGTCTTGACTAGTCTGGAACTCACTATGTAAGTAAGACTGACGCTGAACTCAAAGAGATCTGCCTGCCTCTGCTACTTAAGTGCTGGGATTAAAGGTGTGTGTTAGCTACCTTGCCCAGTTTATATGTTATGTGTGTGTGTGTGTGTGTGTGAGAGAGAGAGAGAGAGAGAGAGAGAGAGAGAGAGAGAGAGAGAGAGAGAGAGAGAGAGAGAGAAAGAGCACTATGTATCCCAGGTTAACCCCAAGCTTGCATTTCTCCTGCTCCTGTGTGCTGGGATTGAAGGTGTGCACTATTACACCTGGCTATTCATGCTTCACCAATTATTTGAGATGAGCCCAGCCTTCTGTCATTTATATATTTCTGGATAGCAGGGCTGTGTTTCTGACCTGGACTTGAGCCTGAAGTTTGATGGCAGTCTTCAGGATACCTTCATCAGCTGTAAGTACCGGTGTCTTCACAGATCCACTCCCACACAATAAAACAGTCACCTGCTCTGCCCGAGCCATCATCATCCCGATCAACAGCAGCACATAGTTCAGGGGAGGCTGACGGAGAAGAGCATCACCGGGAAATAAAACTTTAGAGCCCACCTTTGCCTCCCCAGTTCTAGAGGCCAAACACCTGGTTTGGGGAAATAAACAACTGTGGGTCTCTCAGGAGGGGCCACCTTCAGCAGCCCTCTGGAAGAAGTGACTTGGGGGGCAGGAAGAAGTCAGAATCCCTGTCCAAGTTCAGTGGGTGCAAGATATACTTGTGACAGAAATTCAGAGATCATAATTAGCTAGCCAAACTTGAAATGTTAGCATTATGATCCACAAGCAAGACTGACAAAAACTGTCCCAGGTCACCAACAACTTGCACTTGGAAGCAAACCCACACCACTTCTTTTGGTTTGTGTGGCTCTCAGAGAACCAGAGGGAAAAAAACCCTCTCAAGACCCAGCACCCTGCCAGCCCCTCAGAAGATGGTTTTTTTTCTTTACCCCTTGTGAGTGACTCTTGGGACAGAGCCTGTCGGCATTTTCATCTGTAAGATAGACCAAGAGGGTTCGGCCAGGCATTGGGGATAGGTTGTGCTTGACAGAGAGGTTCACAGCTGTTTCCAGGGCCTGGCGATACCGCTCCAGCAACTCAACATCACAGTTCCATTGTCTGCAGCAAGAGAAGACATAGACGCAAGGCTCAGAGGCTTGTCCGCCTGTGACTCTGAAGCAGACAAGACATGCCGCCTCAAACCTAAATCCTCTCCCCCGCCCCCCTACGCACTGTTCCATCCTCCCACTGCTGGGATAGAAACTTCCCTTTTCTCCACACCACAGGACTCTTACACAGACCACGGTAGGCATGGCAGCACCCTAGCAAAGCCAGTGCTGAAAGCATCAGCCATGCTCATCTGGACTTGCTCTAAGAGAAGGCTTAACTGCCACAAGTTCATTAGGGGGATTAATTTTTGAAAATCATTTTATTATTTTGTATGGATGAGTGTTTTGCCTATGTGTATAACTGTGCACCACCCACGTGCAGTGCCCGCAGAGGCCAGAAGATGGTGGTGGAGCCCCTGAGACTGGGGTTAAAGACAGCTGTGAGCTACATGGAGGGTGGGATTCAAACCCAGGTTTTCTGAAGAGCATCCAGTGCTTTTGTTTTTTTTAACTTTTATTTATAGGCTTGTTGTTGTTATAGGCTGTTGTTCTGTTGTTTTCTTGTTATTAAATACAGATTATTTCTTCACATAATACATCCTGATTACAGAGTCCTTCCTCTACTCTTCCCAGTTCCTCTCCACCTTCTCTCCTCTCCAGATCCACTACTCCATTTCTGCCTATTAAAAAAGAACAAGCTTCTAAGAGATAATAATAATAATAAAATATAACAAAATAAAATGTAAGCTAAAACAAGAACTATCACACTAAAGTTGAACAAGACAAACCAAGAGAAGGAAAAGAGTCCAAGAGAAGGCACAAGAACCAATGACCCACTTATTCACACACTCAGGAGTCCCACAAAAACACTAAACTGGAAGCCATAATATATACA
Organism: Uromys caudimaculatus; assembly: GCA_028551405.1. Taxonomy (NCBI): domain Eukaryota; kingdom Metazoa; phylum Chordata; class Mammalia; order Rodentia; family Muridae; genus Uromys; species Uromys caudimaculatus. The sequence continues at coordinate 64,835,884 of CM052708.1, read as the reverse complement.
CAGAGGACCTGGTACAGAGCCTTGCGGGCACGGGGCATGCTGCCTCGGTGTCTGTGAGTTCATAAGAATTTTGATCACACTGACTTAGAGGGCCTTGTTTTCTTGGTGTCCTCCATCCCCTATGGCTTTTACAGTCTTCCTGCCTCCTCTTCTGTAGAGTTCCCTGAGCTCGGAGGGGTGGGGTTTGCATCCAGTGTTCTTAACTACCGAACCATTGCTCTAACCATGGGGGAGAAGGGAGAGCCTATTTTTGAGATAAGGTCTCACACAGACCCTGTTGCCTTCACATTCCTGATCCTCGGGCCTCCACCTCACAATGGATGTAGCTGAAGAGGGAAATGTCTATTAGATTTCCGGCTAATACATACAACAGAATGGCAGGAAATTCATCCTCCTAGTGCCAACAGTGCAATATGGCTAAGCCAAAAACTATCAATGCATAAACCATCAACTACACTAACAAGATTAGGTTGAACATGGTGACGAATAACTGTAATCTTGGTACTGAGGCACCTAAGGCTAGAGGATCTCACATCAGAGATCAGCCTGGGCTACACAACAAGCTCAAGGCCAACACAGGCAACAGCAAGAGACTCCAGCTCAGGCTACGGAGATGGCTCAGTGAGTACAAGATAGGGGATTTGTAGAGGAGAAACTGGGAAAGGGATAACGTTTGAAATGTCAAAAAATAAAATAACCAATTAAAAAAATGTGTACTGCTCTTGCAGAGGGCCCAAGTTCAAGCCACTCCCCACAACCCACATCAGGTGGTTCACGCCCACCTATAACTCAGCATGCAACAAGAGATGCTACACACATTCACTGAATCCATCAGAACCAATGAAACAGTCTCATGCAACAAAGTGGAAGCCAGAGAAGTTTGGGTTTCATAGTCTTCATAAGGCAATGGTAATGGTAAATATAAGTGCTAAAGACTGGGTTTTGGCGTAAAAGTGATGGGGAACCAAGAGTCTGAAGCACTGAACGACTCAGGAGCATAGCTCTCGAGGCTAATGAATGGCTGGTTCCTAGACGGCTCCTTAGCATCGCCCTTCATTCCCTTGTCCTACTTTTTCCCCAGCTGGCAAGCACATACCTGGCCTTGTGCAGCCTCAGTTTCTCCCTCTTAAGCTGCTCATATATCACAGGTATAGTCATTGCCGCCCGAAGCTGCCGACGCGTCAGGGTGCACAGGTGCCTCGGGTTGGCGGGCCTCTTGATTTTTTTTGAGTTTCTTTTCATTATCCGCTTCATCAATGTTGTGTTGGAAGGGAAGGGTGATGCTATGTGGAGACAGGGAAATAGCAAGTCAGACAACTTCTATTCCCTTAGCATGTTATCCTCAGGGCTAGGAAGGGTCTAGCTACTGATTACACCCACCCTAAGTCTGCAAAGCAAGAGGTGAGAATATCTGAGTGTTGTCTCGTTTACACACGAGAGGCAAACAGGAACCAGAGGGGAAAGAATACCTTTACTTCTGAGTTGAGCATCAAGTTTATCGATAGAGTCGTGAGCATGAAGGAATCTGAATGGGAACTGCCGACTGTGAACCACAGATTTCTGAAAAACAAGAAGGATTGTTGGGAGCCACCACCCCCCAGATGCTGAGATCTCTATAGGTCATGAGAAAATGAAGCCAAGAAGAACAGGAAAATATTATGACTACTCCAAAGCTGAATATGAAACCACAAAGATCAAGGATACTCTGTTGTCGTAAAAGTAC
>CM052708.1:64749960-64833661 GCA_028551405.1 Uromys caudimaculatus | reverse complement strand
AGATGAGTTTTGAAAATTAAACGAGACCTTGACAAAGAGCTTGCTTGGTCTCCTTCTTCTCTCTCTCGCCCATTCTCTCCCACAGGTCATGGGGTCTCCTCGGGTTTCCCTCCAATAACTGGTCCCGCTGGTCGGGGCAGAGTGGCGCCCGAACAGGGACCCGAGGATTTAACCCCTTCCTGCCATAGACGGACCCCGATCGTCCTAGAGGAATAGGACCCCAGAGAAGTAAAAGAGTTCCAGAAGCGAACGTCAGAACGGTTCCAGATGAGGACCCCAGAGTAGTAAGAGTTAGAATCGTCCGAGAAAGCGGACCCCAGAGTGACGGCTGCACATAAAGGATAGGGAACGGGGGGGGGGGGGGAGCGGGGCGGGGGGAGCCATGGGGCTACAGGGCCAGGACGAGGGTGATGCAGTCACTCTACCAGGCTTGTGGGAAGGTGAGGAGAGGAAAACAGATCTCAGGAAGAAAAAGAAGAGGAAGGGGAAGAAAGAAAAGTAGGAAAGAGGCGAACGGGGATTAACAGGAGCTCTATTTCTCCTTTATTTACTTTTTAATTGAAAAATCTTTTATGTGTATGAGTGTTTTGCCTGCAGGTATGCATGTATACCACATGTATGCCTGATACTATGGAGGACAGGAGAGGGCACCAGATCCTCTGGAAATTGAGCTATAGATGGTTGTGAGCCGCCATGTTGGTGCTGGGAATCAAACCCAAGTCTTCTAGAAGAGTAGCCGGTGCCCTTACCCACTTCAAGCCACTCCAGCCACAGAGCCCCATTTCTTTTTATATTACACTGCTCTTGAAGTGAGTTAATTCATAGATGGGGATCTTTCTGTCAGTTTTTGAGCTCACAAAGTAAACATGAAAATTATTACTCTCTATTGTAATCTCTGGAGGTTTGACTAAGCCTGGAGACCTGTCCTTCCCAACATACATAGGTTTCCACATCTCTTACACCCACACAGAAACAAGTTGGTAGTCATGACCACCTCAGCCACATGGAAGAGCCTGGCCTCTGGGTATGCAGTCTCCCAACTGAGCCACACACTCACTCCCCAGTGGTCACGCTTACCTCATGCTGTAGTCTCTGGAGAACAAGTTCATGGTGGTGGGCACTGATCCCAGTCCGCAGCAGGTTACAAAGGTTCCGGAGCATGGCCATGAAGGGGAGTTTCCCATTGTCTTCAGTCATGGGGGACAGGATAAATCAAGTGAGTGACACACACACAAAGTTGCAGCCCACAGCAGGAAGCACAGAGCCACATAGAAGCTCAACATAGGAGGATGCAATCTGCTCTATTCAAAATGTTTTAAAGATCCAGGGAGATGAAGCAAGGATTGGCCTGAACTGGGGAGTAAAAAGCATCAGATAGCTGTCTCAGTAACAAGAATGCCACTATCTGTTGGCTCTGGTTGCTGGTTCAACTGGTACAATGTACTCCTCTTTTTCCCACGCACTTGATAGAAGGAGAGAACTAATTACTACAAGTTGTCCTCTGATCTTTCACACCAACCCCCCCACACACACACACAAACAAATAAGTATAACTTTCAGTTTTTCGAGAAAGGGAAAGAGTTTCTCTGTGTAGCCCTGGCTGTCCTGTAACTTACTTAGCAGGCTAGGCTGGTCTCGAACTCACATGGATCCACTTGCCTCTGCCCCCCAAGTGCTGGGATCAGAGGCATGTGCCACCACTGCCCAGATTTTCTTCTTATAAAAATTATTTTTATTCATCTGCGTGCGCGTGCACACGCATGTGTGTGTGTGTGTGTGTGTGTGTGTGTGTGTGAGAGAGAGAGAGAGAGAGAGAGAGAGAGAGAGAGAGAGAATACCACTTGTTTGCAAGTGCCCAGAGTCTAGAAGAGGATACAGTATGACCTGGAGCTGGAGTTACAGGTGGTTATGAGTCGCCTGATGTGGGTGCTTGGAATTGAACTTAGGTCCTCTACAAGAGCAATATACATGATCGTAACTGCTGAGTCATATCTCTAGCCTCAAGTGTAATATTTTAAAGGAAAGAATCGTGAGCTTTATACTTTTCAGTGGGTATACAGTGATATATACTTATTATTCTGGAGTAGTAAAGCGGGTGTTGTAGGTTCTCCTCTGAATCCCCAAACTTGTTGCTCAACACCAAGTGTGCAGCCTTGAAATCACGTACATACAAGTAACTTTATACAGACTGAGCAGTTGCATTTATATATTTAGGAATATAACAAAGAAGTAAGGGCCATGAACCTGAGAGGCAGCAAAGCAACATGGGAAGAGTTGGGGGAGGAAAGGAAAAAGGGAAAACCACGTAATTATATTTTAATTTCAAAAAGTAAAAACTATTTTAAAAGAGTGAGAAACAAAAAGGAAAATAGGTATTTGGCTGTGGAGCTAAGTCAGTGGGATTATAGGTGAGAGCCACCACACCCAGCTCCACCAATGTTCTGTGCACTCTAAGTGAGCACACATGGAAGCATAACTTCAGCACTGGGGAGCCTGAAGCAGAAGGACTGGGAGTCGAGACTAGCCTGGGTTACACAGGTAGGCATTCTCACAAAGGGAGGGAAAGAGAGAGGAAGAAAAAGTAAGCACCTTTCGAGTGAGGTGCATGCCTACAGTGTCAGCAGGAGAAATAGTTGAATTAAAGAACCGCCTGAGCAGTATAAAGAAACTCTACCTTAAAAAAAAGTAGGGCTGGAAAGATGGCTCAGCAGCTAACAGCACTGGCTGCTCTTCCAGAGAACTTGGGTTTGATTCCCGAAACCCACACGGTAGCTCACAGCCCTCTGTAACTCCAGTCCCAAGAAATCCAATACCCTCTCCTGGCATTTTCAGGCACCAAGCACACATGTGGTACACAGACATACATGTAAGCAAAACTCCCTTTGAGGTGGTTTGAGTAAGAATGGCCCCATAGGCTCATATATTTGAATGGTGTTTGAAAAGATTATAAGGATTAGGGGGTGTGGCCTTGTTGGAGTAACTGTGGTCTTGCTGGAGAAGGTATGGCCTTGTTGGAGGAAGTATGTCAATGGGTGTGGACTTTGAGGATTTTTAAAGCCCATGCTAGGCCCAGTCTCTCATCTCCCTCCCCCTCCCCCTTTCCCTCTTCTCTCCCCCCTCCCTCCCTCTTTCCCTCTTCTTCCCTCTCTCCCCCTCCCCTTTCCCTCTCCCTCCCCCTCCCCCTTTCCCTTTTCCTCCCCCTCCCCCTCTCTCTCTCCTTTCCACTCTCCTTCTCCCTCTCCCTCCCTTTCCTCCCCCCTCTCTCTCAGGATACCTCTCAGCTACTGCTCCATCACTATGCATGCCACCATGCTTCTCTTTATGGTCATAATGGACTAAACCTCTGAAACTATAAGCAACTCCACATCCACAATTAAATGCTTTCTTCTATAAGAGTTGCCTGGTGTCTCTTCACAGCGATAGAACAGTGACTAAGACATTTATACATATAAAATAAATAGACAAAATAAAAAAATGATAAAGAAATTAACCATAAGGGATTTAGTCTCAAACAAGATAGATGTCGCAGTTAAAATTTTCAGGGTCAGAGATTCTCAGCAAAAGTTAAAAAGTAAAGACACGCATGTAGACTCAGATCAACACTACAACATCCTTCTTAGTTATCTGTTTGTGTTGTTTGCTTGAGAAGAGAACCCATCAGGCTGGTCTCAAACTTGTCATCCTCCTGCCTCAGCTTCCCAATCACTATGCTTATAAGTGTGCATTACCACACCTACCCACACCCAAAGCCTCTTCCTCACTATACCTTAACTTGTAAATTGGTGAAAAGGCTGACAGATACTGGGGAGGAATTTAATTCCCAAGTAATCCTTATACAGACACCAGCAGAGGCACCTGTACAGAGAGAATATTAAATAGCAAAGCAATTCAGGCTGCCTTGAGTACAATATATAACTACCAACAATGAGCATTTGGGCTCAAAAGTTCCAAAATTAGAAAGCTTTCACTGTCTTAGGATTTCCATTGCTGTGAACAGACACCATGACTAAGGCAACTCTTATAAGGACAACATTTAATCGGGGCTGGGTTACAGGTTCTGTGGTTCAGTCCATTTTATTATCATAGCAGGAAACACAGCAGTACCCAGGCAGGCATGGTGCTGGAAGAGCTGAGAGTTCTACATCTTCATCCAAAGGAAGCCAGGAGCAGACTGTGTACCAGGCAGCTAGGAGGAAGGTATCAAAGCCTACCCCTACATTGACATGCTTCCTCCAACAAGGCCACACCTACTTCAACAAGGCCATACCTTCTAGTAGTGTCACTCCCTGGGCCAAGCACATTCAAACCACCACATCCACCAAGGTCTAATGTTACATACATTTCAACAAAGAGAAAAATAAGTTTGAATTTCCAAAGACGAAAGATGAAGCAAAAGGAAAGGGGTATAAAAGAGAGAACGGAGCTTTCTCCTTTTTCTTTTTAAAATTGTTCGTTAGCTTGTTTGTTTTATGTGTGTGAGTGTTTTGCCTGCATGTGTGTCTATAAACCGTATACATGCCTGGTTCTGTGGAGACCAGGAGAGAGTATGAGATATTCTAAGACTGGAGTTGCAGATGGTTGTGATCAACCACATGGGTACTAGGAATCAAACCCAGGTCCTCTTGAAAAGCAACGAATGTTCTTAACTGCTAAACCATCTCTCCACCCCTCAAAATGAGCTAAAGAGAGGGAGTCAGCAGTGAAGAAAGAGTACAGCTCTGACAGTGTTACTAAGTTCGATTCCTAACACCTACAGTTAGCCTATAACTCCAGCTCCAGGGTATTCGATGTCCATTCTGGTCTCTGAGAGCACCTGAACTCATATCCACAATTAAAAATAAAATTTAAATATTTAAAGAAAAAAGCATGAAAGAGCCTTTCACAGTTAAAAATAGACAACCAAGGGAGGAAGAAAACACTGAAGGTTAATCCCAGCATTTGGGAGGCAGAGGTGGATTTCTGAGTTTGAGGCCAGCCTGGCCTACAGAGTGAGTTCCAGGACAGCCAGGGCTACACAGAGAAACCCTGTCTTGAAAAAAAAAAGAAAAAAGAAAGAAAGAAAAAGAAAACACTGAAGGTAATTTGGTCTTCCCCAAAGTGAATTTCTTCCTTTATCAGTAGAAGGAAATCATTAAAGTTTTCAGATCCTACATGAATTTCTGTAGAGGTTCTACCATCTTAAGATCTAATTCTACTTGACTGCAATATATTACAGGTGTACTGATACAGGCACAAACAGGAAAGAGGTACATCTTTTCTGCCTTGTGTTTCTGAAGACTTGTGTATCACCTGCACACATCTAAGATCATGATCAACCTATGATATCAGCACCATTTAAAGCAAATTCCACTGTCCACAGCAGTATGGTAAATGGCAAACTTCATATATCCAATCTTTTTGGTTATGTAAATTAAATTACAAAACAATACCATTTTGCGGAAATCTTCACAGTGGGATCTAAAATACAGAAGCGCAGAGGTTAGGAAAGGAACGTGGTGGTCAACACCGCCTACCTATGAGCTCCTCCCACACAGAAGCTTTGTTTCCCCGCAAGCTCAGCTCCCGCTCCCACGTCTCTGGCCTTCGGAGCCTCATCCGTTGCCCAGCCCTGCTAGGATCCCACGGCCCAGGCAGGTGACTCTGAGAAAAGAGCTCTAGGGTGGATGGGTACCTGAGAGAGGGAAGAGAGTACCTATCAGTTCAAAGATCAGACAAATTTGGAAAGAGCCAAAGTCAGCCAGTCATGTCCACATCATTGTCTGACTAACCTCATACTGCTGGGACTGAGAATCACCAGGATTGGAGCCATGACTAAACCGGAAGGATCAGGTCAATGGAATGCATTTGAAATGCTGTGTCTCACCTGTAGCCCAGCAGGGCCTGGACATGCTGCGCAGGCTCATGGATGTGCAGTTGCTCTACCAACTTCTTCAGAGTGAACCTTGGTAGCCTTTTTTCCTCTGGCACTGCATTATAAGCTGCTTCAAACTGTGGAAACAGCCCCAAGTACCACAGGGCTCACTTCAGCCATGATCATGGGGTATCAGAAATAAAAACATAAGCCTACCACACCCTGTCAGGAAGTAAAGCATAAAATGGTCATATACTCTAATCTCAGGGGATCTGATGCCATCTTCTGGGCTCCAAGAGCACGGGCATACATGTACACAGACACAAATAAACATGCACATAAAACAGATAAATAAAAATTTTAAAAACTTTATATGGAGTGGAAATGTTTCTTGACATTTTAAATTCACATATCGAACTGAATATGTTACCTGTAAACAAGCTATAAGACCAAGAACAACAGAGGAAAAAAGTTCCCTCCCTTTGGTCTCTGAACCAAATGACACAATCACAACTGAGAACGCCCAGGTAGGAGACAGTAAGTGTCTACTGCACTGGCTGTTAGAATTTTTAAAATTGATGGAGTTCTATTTCTAAATTCAAGTTCAGCAGGAATAGTGCATACAGACAGACAGACAACTCCCAAGCAAGGAACTCACCATAATCTGTTCATTTTTAAGGGGCCAAAGGCTCTTTGGAAAACATTTCCCTCTCTCTGAAAATGGACGCTCTGTCTTCTACAGGGATAGGAGAAAACATTTCAAACAGGAAAATGGAAGTTGCCCATTGCAGTAGCCCTGAAGAATATCTCTGTCAAAGCGGAAGTGAGTTCTCAGAGGTGGCCCTGCTCTTTCTGGCCCTGAGCTCTACGCGATTATCTGGGCCTCTCTGGCTCCTTTGCTTTCCGGTATATGAACCTTTCAGATACTTTTGTATAGGAGCTCCCAAGCTCAACGTGTTCCTTTCTCCCTCCCTCCCCAGAGGAAAGGGGCCATGAACTCCCAGGGCTGAGGCAAAGACTGACTTGAGGGCGGGGTGGCTGGCGGGAACGCCTCTTGGACCGGTGTTTCCGTGGGTTGTACTTAGCTAGCTGGTACTCATCGAACTGGGCAAATTTGTCGGTCATGGCAGCACGGAGGCAGGCAGGCAGGGGCACCAACTTCTCATCCCCTTTTGCCAGGCTCTGTTGAGAAAAAAAAGAGATCAGCAGAAGTGAGACCCACCCCACTACCCCCAACACACCACACCACACACACACACACACACACACACACACACACAGACACACACACACACACACACACACACACACACACACACACCCTAGAGTACAAGAACAAGAAACAATTTCCTAATCCCATGTATATTTCTGTGTACAAGGCAAGTCAGAAGTCTTCTCTAAGCACATCATTGTTATAAAGAAAGTCTAGGGGTGGGAGTGGGGGTGGGCAAAAGTTGGGATGTAAATAAATAAAATAATTAATTAAAAAAAATAAAGAAAGTCCAGAACAAGACCAACTTAGTTTTAAACTTTGATCCAACCCTCATCTCATTATTCCATTAGTCCACTCGGCTAAAACGTATCCTCTCTGGGCACTTGGACGCAGGAAAATGGAGGGAAGACTAACTTGTCTGAAAATGTCCTCTATGAACAAAGAGGGAGAAGAGGAAAGGTCAAAGTGCAGGGTGCTAAGCACCATACCTGGTAGAACTCGGCGACCTGGATCCAGTCTGAAGGCAGGTGAACAATGGCGGAGTAATACCGTCGGACGTGGGGGCGGCAGGCTGGCAAGAGGGCAGCCACAGCCAGAACTGTATTGGCTATGTCCCGGAGGTTAAGTTGCTGCCTAGCATACAAAGATGCCTGGGGGGGAGGGTGGAAGAGATTGGTATGTTGGTCACTTATTCCATAGCTCCATGCCCTAAAACTATCTTGCTTATTGAATCTGCCAGAATAAAACCGTTTCTGAGCACGCCACAATACCTACAAAAGATAAAGCGCAAGCGTCACTTAATCTACTGACCGTCTTCTACATCAACCAGGCCTGACCTTGTTTGGAAGAGCCTTCATACCCACATCTATCAAAAACTTACTGATTGCAACGTGGGTGTGTTGTAAAAGAGAGAGAAATAACAAGATGATAACTGATTATGATCTTCCTGAGGGCAGTTTCTGAAATCTTTTTGGTGACTGTAGGCTTTTAAATCACACTAAATTACATTAAGGAAGCGATATTCGGTATCTAGATTATTACTTAGTAAAATAAAGTACTATTAGTTAAAAAAACAAAAAATAAAAAAACCAACAGTTTACCAAGGGTTCAAATTGCTGATTAAACCTATCATCTTCCAAAGCTTCACAGAAAACATTTTCCCCTTGTCCTAGTTAGTTAGTTAGTTAGTTAGTTAGTTAGGTTGGTTGGTTTTTTTTTTTTTTTTTTTTTTGGTTTTTCGAGACAGGGTTTCTCTGTGTAGCCCTGGCTGTCCAGGCTGTAGACCAGGCTGGCCTCGAACTCAGAAATCCGCCTGCCTCTGCCTCCCAAGTGCTGGGATTAAAGGCATGCGCCACCACTACCTGGCCTGTCCTAGTTAGTTTTGTCAACTTGACAGCCTAGAGTCATCTGAGAGAAAAACCTCACTTAAGGGACTCCCTAGATCAGATTGCCCGGTGGGCATGTCTGGGAGGAGATCGTCTTAATTATTATTTGACCCATTGTGGGTGGCATTATCTCTAGGCAGGTCATCCTGTACTGTATAAGAAAGCTAGCTTAAGAGTTGGAATTGGTACAAATACTTTTGAATAATGGTTGACCGATATCTGAAATTTTTAACCTGGTACAAAAAAATATAAAATGCCTGTATGAGTACACTGAAATAGCATATGTGTTCATGACAACATTATTTGTGATGGCCTAGAGGTACAAACAATTCACTGCTAAATTGTAGCATAGATAAGCTGTGGAATATAGACTTACTACAACAGTTAACTTCAGCCGTGTGCAACATTGTGAATGGATATTATATTACACACACACACACACACACACACACACACACACACACACACACACACACATATATATATATAATTGAGAATTGGTGTTTGAAGTTAGCATCCTAATCGTCCCCACCCCTTTCACTTCAAACAAGGAGGGCCTAACTGATGGCTGCTTTTTTCCTTCCTGGGCAACTTCTCTGAGGGCAGTAGCTTCTCTGAGGGTTTTGCTGAAGGAGGAAGTGACAGAGTCTGGGCCTGAAATAGGTTCTGGGAGAGACTGTAGTAATGTTCTGATTCTGGAACTTGCTAGCCAGATTAAACAACAGTGTTCGTTTTGTGACAATCCTTTGAGCTGAATATGTATACTATACATAGTCTTATTAGATTAAATAAAAGTCAAAATCAAAAAGAAAAAGAAAAAAGGAAAGAAGAGAGCTAACCCTGAGCCCGTGTAAGCTATCAAGCAGTGTTTCTCCATGGCGCCTACCTCAAGTTCCTGCACTAATCTCTCTCAGTGATGGATTGTGACCGGAAGTGTAAGCAACAACAAAGCAGTCCTCTTTCCTCTCCGAAGCTGCTTATGGTTAGAGTGACTTATCGCAAGCACAGAATGAAGCTAGAACATCCCTCTTCTCTGTTTCTGAAGCAGCCATCATTTATCTGTTTCACACATGACATCTAGGGCAGAGCTTTACATACCCATGGGACCAGATCCAAGTTTCATCACGTTAACAAGACTCTCATGGCCTAGTGTTGTGCACTTAGCTTGTGCAAACCAATTCCAGTATACCTTCCCCCATAGCCCCTTTCTCCACTCCACAGAAGCCCAGGGACTAGGCCCCAGAGTCACCCAGACATCTTGCTCCCTTCTTGAACAAGTGTTCCTTCCACCCCACAGGGAGCCCACACCAGATCTTCATACCATAACCATAAGCACATTAATATCTGCCCTCTTCTCCCCACTCCTTCATACTGCAATACCTTAAGGATGAACTCGGGTTCCAAGGAGGCTAGTGCACTACAGACTTCAAGGATGGATGCCCGGGTAGGGTCAGAGGCATCCTTCACATTCACATTTGAGGCCAGAGCAGAGCACAGTAAGGTCAAGAGAGCCATCTACGAAATGGGAAGCACAGAAGGAAAGAGTGAGTAAGGATGTACACAGACCAACTTGTGCAGTCAGGGAAGGGGAGCTAGGGAGACGCCTCAGTGGTTGAGAGCACTCGCTGCTCTTGCAGAGGACCCAGGTTTAGTTCCTAGTACCCACACTGGCTCATGGCCTCCTTTAAGTCCAGCTCCGGGGGGGGGGGGGGGGGAACAGTCTCAGCTTGTAGCCCTAGCTAGAACTCTCTATTATAGAGCAGGTTGGCTTAAAACTCCCAGAGATCCACCTGCCTCTGTACTTGGACTACAAGTCACATGCCACCATACTCAGAAGGGTCTGACAGCCTTCCTGACCTCCACAAGCACGAAATACACATACAGTGTTTATCTACAAATGTAGACAAATGCCATAGATATAAATAAAAAGGCACAGAAAGCATGGACCCAGGTTCAGAAAGATGTCTATTCAACTGAGAGGCTGAACAAGTAGGAAGTAGGAAACAGGATCATTTCCCTCTGCCACGTCCCACCTGGGGAGGAGCCCTGCTTCTGGTCTCCATCCTCATCCTTCCCTCCACCGTCAGTCTCTCAACTCTGGAAGTCCTACCTTCTTCTCCTGGAGGACCCCGTCAGTGGTTTCAGGATGAGCGTCAGATGTGAGTTTTAGGACCGGTGCCTCCACCTCTTCTTCTTCTCCCAAGCTTAGACTGTACAAAGGCATCGGGACTTCTGTGCTTTCTTTTTCTTCCTGCAGTTCCTTTTCTTCTGAGATGCACCACTGACCCTGCAAACAGTGGCAGTTATAAATCGCACCATGTATATACAGCCCTCCAACAGAGGGGTTGGAAAATATCGCCTAGAGATAGGAAAGGTCCACATCTCTAAATGAATAAACACTCTCCCTCCACCCCCACACTCATCACCTTTAGGCCATCCATCTCGAGCTTGGTACTCTTTCTCACACTACCTTTCTCTATCCAGGCTTCTGAGTTTTTGGCCAGATGCTCTGTGTTCTTCCCTGCTGCCATTTCATGATTGCAAGTCTGGGAGCCCAAGGCATCTCACACATCTCCTAAATGCATTGTGGTGCTTTCTGAGTCAGAAGAATGCCAAGCCCCATATCAATTCCCCAGAAACCCCGAGCTTCTTCATTCACTATCACCTACCTGATAGGGCTGTTGAAAGATTTGATGGAACAATGCATGTTTGACTCTACAAACTGCAAATTGCAGCCATTGTACTTTGGACCAGAACCTTGGGAAGCACATTTTCACTGGCTTGATTTGAAAGGTGAGGAACTTAAAGCTCCAAGGGAATATTAGCTTTGCCTAAGGCTATATACTTTATAGTCAGCGGAGATATGATAAGATTCAGGTTAACTTTTCCCAAAGTATCCACAGAGGAAGTGTGGCCCTGTCTGCTGATTCTGCTCTAGGTACTAAATGTGCTTACATGGATCTATTAAGTGAACATGCGTAAGCACACGAGCATACAAGGAAGTGAGCTCAGATATAGTAGATATACCGCATGTCTAACCTCAAAGGCACCCAACTAACTCTGTTGTAAGGATCATACTGGATTTATTCTTGATCAGAGGCTTTCTAGAGGCAAGGACTACTTTTGAGATCTAGTACCCAGACTCTCTAGATATTTGATAAGAATAAAGACACCAGTGAAAACGGCCTTAAGGTAAAGAGTACCTCAGAAAGGTACTGAGAGGCTCAGTAGTAGAGTGTCTATCTACCATGTGCATGCCTCTGGGTTCAGTTCCTAGAACTATCCAAAAAGAACCAAAAGGCTGATACCAAAAATGCTGAGAAAAGAAGGCCCCCAGACACAGATCACCAGAGGTGGAAACTCAGGCACTGAAATCAATCTACTAATAGAACATATAGCAATGGCTAAAGTCAAGATGAGCATTCAAAAGCAAATACCAAAGCTACTTCCTGAACTTGGGCTGTAGCAGAGATGGATTTCTGGGCCTTGGGTCCAGTTGGAAGGTCTAGTTCCTCAGAGAAACATGGAGCCTTCTTGGTAGGAGGCTCAGGGAACAGGCAGTTGCTAGTTTTCGGGCTACACAGATCAGCTTGTACCACATGAGATGTGTGAAGCAAGGGGCTGGTCAATCCAGTGCTCTTTACAGTGGGGAGGGTAGCTAGACATCGGTTCTCCACAGAGAGGATGTCTGCATGACGAGACATATGTCCACATAGCTTCTCCAGAGGCTGGAGGTCAGGGAGCACAGTCAGGCACCGGTTCTCCAAGGAGAGGATGTCTGAGTGGACAGATCTATGTTCGGGTATTTTCTCCAGAGGCTGGAGGTCAGGGAGCATGGTCAGGCACCGGTTCTCCAAGGAGAGGACATCTGAGTGGACAGATCTATGTTCGGGTATTTTCTCCAGGGGTTGGAGGTCAGGGAGCATGGTCAGGCACTGGTTCTTCAAGGAGAGGATGTCTGAGTGGACAGATCTATGTCCATGTATTTTCTCCAGGGGCTGGAGGTCAGGGAGCACAGTCAGGCACCGGTTCTCCAAGGAGAGGACATCTGAGTGGACAGGCACATGTCCACAGAGTTTCTCCATAGCTACAGCACAATCAACATATGCCTAGAAGAAAAAGCAGATGATGAGATGCTTTAGAAACATATCAACTCCATATTCATGTTTGTGTTAGTGATATGCAAAGAACAAATACTTTTATTTCTTTTTAAAATTATATTATTATTATTATTATTATTATTATTATTATTATTATTATTATTATTGTGTGTGTGTGTGTCTGTATGTGTGTGTTGAGAGAGGGAGAGGGGGAAAGAGGTGTGTCTATAGTTTAGGCACGAGTGTTACAGCATAGGTGAACTGGAGGACAATCCTTGGGACTTGGTTCTCTCCCCCTACAGTGGGGATTAAACTCAGGTGGTCAGGATTGTGCAGCAATCGCTTTTAACCATCTTGTTGGCTTTTTTTTTTTTTTTAATTCATCCAGGCATAATTCTAAGGGAACAGGTGGAAAGGGGAAAGCCAAAGCTTAGAGGGAAAAGAAAGCCTGGCATGGCATAGAGGAGACCTGTCTAGAATCACAGCAGAAGAGGAGACCATAAGAACATGGAGGCCAGCCTGGGCTACATAGCAAACTCCAGGCTACACTGACACTCCTTCTCAGAAGAAAATGTGTCTTGCTATTCCCCTCCTGTCCCTGTACTACCAGGAAAAAAGACAAAAGAAGCAGCAAGGGTAGGCCTGGCACACACCTGCACTCCCAGCACTGAGGCCAAGGCCGGAGGGTCAGGAGTTCAAGGTCATCCTTGGCTACATAGCAAGTTAAAAGATCAAAGTCACCCTGGAATATAGGAGACAGTCCAAAAAGGGCGAGGAGCTAGGAAGATAGGTCAACTGATAAAGCATCTAGATGAAAAGTAAAGCTCAGGAGTCTACGACTATAATCCCAGCACTGGGAGGAAGGTGGATCTTACAGCAAGCTGGCCAGGCAGCCTACCAAAAGTAATGCGGGAAGCAATAGATAAGACACCTGATGTGCAGCTCTAGCTTCCTCATAAATGTATATATATATATATATATATATATATATATATATATATCCGCATATGCACATACTCGTGCACACACAAACATGTACACGCAACACACACACAACGAGTAATAAGGAATATCAGAATTAATCCAATATTTTATCTATTTATTGAACAAGATCTCACTAAAAAAGCCTGGCTGACCTGGAACTACTATACAGATTCCAACTCACAGAGAACCACCTGCCTCTGCCTCCCCAGGGCCGGAATTAAGGCCTATACAGCCACATCTGGCATAGTCCAAGAGTGAAAGAAAAACAAGTTATCAAATAAAGTTTTAAGTTAACAGAATAATAATAAAGACATGTAATTTTTTTTCCTCTCTGGGGCTTATGGAGATTCTGATGAACTTCTGAAAGCTTAGAAGTCCTTCCCCAAATTCCAGAGATAACTGGTATTGATAGCTTTATACTGGCATTCTGTGCACATACTAGTTAGTATCTCTACCTCCACTTCTACCTCCTGTCCCTTGTCTTTGGCCTCGCACCTGGGGGCCATACTTTCTTAGGAAGTCCTGAGGGCCTGCCATGTTGGCACCTTAGTGGTGTCCATCACTGTTAAAGGAGACAGTCTAGTGAATTTCTGTTGTTAAAAGTGCTCACAACGCCCCTCATTTGCTACGGTCGATCACTCTCTCCTTTTTTTTTTTTTTTTTTTCCTCTTAAGGCAAAAGGAACCCATTCTCTCTGAGCCTCTATCCCTCCGCCCCACCAAGGCCACTCCACTCCCCACCAGCCGCCCGGAAGGACTAGGCAGCTGCACCAAGCTTGCCCCGAGGCCCTTCCCGGAGTCCAGCCACACAGGTCTCGGCCAGGGCTCTACCTGCGCTCGGGACTGGAAAAGCTGTGCGCAATGAGGGGCGCGTTGGTTCTCCGCAACAGGGAGCAGAAACCGGCCTGGGTCATCCGGTGGACAGGCTGGAGGCAGAGAACTGAAAGGAAGCCAACACCCTAGCGAGGCGAAGGGACAAGGCTGGGCAAGGGGACGGGCGGGGCTGTGGGCAGGGCGGGGCAGTGACCTGGGCGGGGCTGAGGGCGGGACTGCTGGGGCGGGGGGGGGGGGTTGGATAATCACAAATGCCAGGATTGCAAGGTTGTGCTAACCACACCCGCTTTGATTTGTACGGTTTAGGGATTCATACTGCGGACTAGGCCAACTTTACCAACAGAGCTGTATTTCCACCCAATACAGTCATGTTCTGATGGTATTATGTATCTTGAAAATACCTCAGAGGCTTATGTGCTAAAAATCATGCCAGCCTGGGGCAGCTGTTGGAAGGTGGTGAAACCTTTAGAAAAAAAGATCGCCGAGAGTGTGCCCTTGACTGGACTTTGAAAGTCAGGTCCCTTCTCTCCCTTTTGCTTCCTTTCATCCACCATGGAAGTGAACAGTTGCCCCTGTCAGTGTTCGCCAACCCACTCAGTCTCACCCCTCCCCATCCGTGGACTGTTTTGCCATAGGCCAAAGCAAGAGGGTCAAGAGATCATCGACTGAAACCTCTGAAAATATGATTCGGAATTGCGGCACACACATTTAATCCCAGCACTTAGAAGGCTCGGGCAGGCAGATCATAGTTAACTCTGCCCATGGTATTGAGTCGTTATTAGGTTATCTTTTTGTTACTGCAACAAACTACCTGAGATAATAAATCAAACCTTTCTTTCTTTCTTTCTTTCTTTCTTTCTTTCTTTCTTTCTTTCTTTCTTTCTTTCTTTCTTTCTTTCTTTCTTTCTTTCTTTCTTCCTTCCTTCCTTCCTTCCTTCCTTCCTTCCTTCCTTCCTTCCTTCCTTCCTTTCTTTCTTTCTTTCTTTCTTTCTTTCTTTCTTTCTTTCTTTCTTTCTTTTTCAGACAGGGTCTCTCTATACAGCCCGGATGTCCTGAAACTCACTCTGTAGACCAGGCTGGCTTCTGACTCACAGAGATCCACCTGCCCTTGCCTCCTAACTCCTGGGATTAAAGGCATGCACCACCACCATCATGCCCAGCAATAAACTTTTTAAACTTTTGATTTGAGGCTTTTATTTTTAGACAAGGTCTATCTGTATAACCCAGCTGTCCTGCAGCTATGTAGACCAGGCTGCCCTCTAATGGCTCAAAAATGAAGAGAACTTGTTCTTGCAGAAGACACAGGTTCAGTACCCAGCACCCACATCATGCCTCATGACCATTGGTAACTCTAATTACCCATGATGCTCTCTTCTAACCTCCAAGAGCACCTGGCATGAACGTGGTGCACAAACATATGTAGAGGCAAAACACTCATAAATACAAAGTGTGGGGGGGTCTGTTTTATATGTAAAGTAGTCCTAGCCAGATAGTATACCCTTATAATTCCAGAGATTTTAGAGGCTGAAGCAGAAGGGTCTCAAGTTCCAGCCAGATTCCTTAGGGAGCATTTGCCTCCATAAAATAAAATAAATAATTTTTTAAACCCCTAAAGATAAATAGTAATTTTAGTGGATTTTTGTTGTTGTTCTGAGACAGGAATTCTCCTTGTAGCCCTGGCTGTCCTGCAACTCACTTTGTAGGCAAGGCTGGCTTGAACTCACAGAGATCTGCCTACCTCTGCCTCCCCAGTGCTGGGATTAAAATGCATGCCACTATCATGCAGCCCAGTGGACTTTTAATATGCATGAATGACTGGCAGAATCATCAAAAGTTATAAGAACCAGGACAGCCAGGGCTACACAGAGAAACCCTGTTTCGAAAAAACCAAAAAAAAAAAAAAAAAAAGTTGTGAGTACAAGAATGCCCCTCACTGTGGAAGTGCTCTGCGCAGTTACTAAGTGTCTTGCACTCTTAAGTCCCACCTATTAAACATTAAATGCTAAAAATAATCCTGATTGTGAGAAATAGGTGTGTGTGTGTGGAGAGAGACAAAGAAACAGAGAGAGACAGAGAGAGAGAGAGAGAGAGAGAGAGAGAGAGAGAGAGAGAGAGAGAGGAAGAAGTTCCTAAAGACATCCCTAATATGCAATACCACCCATATTAATAGCCATTAATCTCAGTTGAAATCTCTCTATAGGGAAAGGGATGAGTCTCTGACTGAAAATCTAAAAAGCAGGGCTCTGCAAAGTTACTAGGATGAGATGTTCTATTTTGCTTTCTATTGCTGTGATTTAAAAAAGGTGAACAAACTGACAAAACAACTTGGAAAAGAAAGGATTTATTTCCCCTACAGAGCCCATCATAGTGGGAAGCCAGGAGGACCCAATAGAGGAATGCTGCCTACTGGCTGGCTTCATGCTTCTTCTCAGCTTCCCCATACTGCCCAGGCCCATATGCCATGGAGGCACTGCCATGGAGGCCTTGGCTCTCCTCACCAATTAATAATAATAATAATAATAATAATAATAATAATAATAATAATAATAATATACCTGTAAGCCAATTTGGTGGAGGTAATTCCTTGTTTGAGGTTTCCTTTTATCCACATGTATCAAGTTGACAAGCAAGAATACTCATCACAAGGCTCAGCAGAGAAGCACTAGGGCTACCCTTGCAGAGGACTAGGGTTCGATTCTCCATACCCACATGGTGGCTAGCCAATATAACTCCAGTTCTGGAGGATCTAAATCCCTCTTCTGGCTTCCTTGAGCAATGCATTATATACATGCAAGCAAACACTCATACACATAAAATTAAAATAGCCCCCAAATTTTTATATTAAAAAGGATAGCCATCATAAGAGTCATACTGAGAAAGGGGAAGTAGGAGGAGAGACCCCGCCTATGCCCGTCTTTCTTTTTCAGGAACGGTGGTGCTATGGCTGTAACTCAGAGCCGGAAGCACACAAAGCTCACTCTACTGTAAAACAGCTGTAATCCTTAAAGATCTTAGTTGTATGTCATTCTAGAATTGAACAACACTTCAGAAAATATACATTCCTATAGGCTAAACAGGAGACAATAGTTTTATAGACAGGAAGGCTGAAGGATGCAGAGACAACAGAACAAAAGGCAGGATTGGGCACGTCAGTTACCTTCCTTACAGCTGCTGAGCAGGGGGCTTAACAATAGAAAAACAATCAGTTAACACCAAGTAATTTTAGTAACTTCTTTTGTATAAGACGAAAGCACAGAAATCTTCCCTGTCCAAGCAACTGAAACTGGGCTGTGTGAACTGTGCCCACCATCCCTTGAACCCAGTTCCTCAGTTCGGGTGAGCAGCTCAGTGTTACGAAGCCTTAACATCATGAGTATATTTTTTTCTTATTTGTTTAGTTGGTGGGTTGTTTTGGCTCTTTGACATAAAATGTTATTTACTACAAAGTCCTGGTTGGCCTGGAACTCAATATGTAGACCAGGCCGGCCTTGAAATTGAAGTGACTCTCCTGCCTCTATGTTCCCAGTGCTGTGGGTGTCTTGGCATGCTCTACTGCACCAACTTCTATCTTCAGTTTTCCCCCTTTGAACCATAGTGTAGAGACTTAATCCAAAGCGATGGCTGTGGTTTTATTGAACACATTTAATAAGGAATACACTTTCCAGCCTGAATTATAAGCATATACATTACAAAATTGACAGGCATCATTTTATGCCCATAGTCTAAGCGGATAGGCAGAAGCGAGAGAAGCAGGTCTGAAACCAAGCTCCAAGCCAGCTGGGGCTACATAATGAGATCTTACTTCAAAAAATAAAGATCCAGGGAGCTGGAGAGATGGCTCAGCAGTTAAGTTCACTGACTGCTCTTCAGAGGTCTGGAGTTCAATTCCCAGCAACCACATGGTGGCTCACAACCATCTGTAATGGGATCTGATGCTCTCTTCTGCTGTGTCTAAAGATAGCTACAGTGTACACATATACATAAAGTAATTAAGTAGTTCTTTTTAAAAAAACAAAAATAAAACAAAATTTAAATTGGACTCAGTTTCTAGAGACAGTCACTGACTGAATCCTAAAGCTCATTTTGGCTGGGATTTTGGGAAAGCATAAGTTTTATCTTTGCTCACAACAGAGAAAACTCTTAACTAAGAAGATGGCTACCAGGTCCAAACTCAGCTTGTCTGAGTTATATATATATATATGCTTTATCTGTATGTACACCTTTGTGCCAAATGAGGGCATCAGATCTCATTATAGATGGTTATGCGCGATTGTGTGGTTGCTAGACATTGAACTCAGAAGCTCTCCTAACCACTGAGCCATCTCTCCAGCCTCTAAAATTTACTGTTCTTTAAGTTAGCATGCAAAGTAATGGACTTAATTATGACATTTTCCTTTGTAAATATTGTTATTGATTCTTAGATGATGTCATACATGTACTTTGATTGTACTCGTGCCAGTCTTCCCCTGATAGCTATGACATTTTCATATGCACATGTCATTATACTTTATTCTCATTTACCCCTCCCCCACCGCCTGACCCCAGCTCCCTGGCCCCCCTTGTTCCACTCTTTCCCCCCATAGTTCCCCCTTCTACTTTCACGTCACGTGTGCTCCACTGCCTTTCTTTCTTTCCTCTCCACCTTTCCCTTAAGATCTCTTCTTCCCTACCACACTTTCCTCTGTCACCCACACCCCAACTGTTGTCGAGTGACTTTGAGCTCCAGTGGCCATCGGACCAGGGTAATGGCTACACTGGATTGCCTCTAAGTTGGTGGTATCCCTTCAGTCTTTGGAAGCCTTTTAAACATTCTTATTACATTTGTACTTACTTTGTGTGTATGCACACATACATGCACGCCCATAGCACACATGTGGAGGTCAGATAACTTGCAGGGGTTGCCCGTCTTCTTCCACCAGAGAGATTCCAGGGATCAAACTCCAGTGTCAGACTTAGTGGCATGCTTTTACCAGCAGAGCCATCTGGCAGGCCCCGAGAGTCCTTTCGATAAGAACCTTACATCTTTTAAAATTGCTTGCTGTCGTCAGTTTTATTTCCCTCTCGGTGTCCTCCTCCACTTTAATTCAACAAACCCCTGTCCAGGGCAAAGGGTAGTGACACAGTGCACAAACTGCAGGGATACACAGTGTGTCCGGGTGAGGGAGTTTCCAGCAGAATCCTGGAGGAGATAGACTTTGAACAGGGAAGGACAAGCCTCTGCTAAGAAGCTTACAAGGGAGTGAGCCAGTGAAAACAGCCCTGGTTCTACGGGAGTCCTTCTCCTTCGTCTCCAAAAGCTTTCTTTATATTTATACCGTATATTTCTCCTGAATAACAACCATCAATGTTACTTTTTTTTAACCACTCTGCACATGGTTCTGTTACACACACACACACACACACACACACACACACACACTCACACACATACACGTATGCTCACATATAATCTTAAAAGTCTTAACCTGGAAGAAACAGTAATTAAATTATAATCTTGTTCACATAATGACTATGTGAAAGCTATGCGTTATCTGATTTTAACAGTGAAGATATGGAAAACATGGGTTTACAATAAGCTTTCATTCTTCCAACTATGGCTGCCTGCACCGTCCATCCTCTGATATTTATGAGGATTTCTCTATTTCTACCACATGACTACTGATGCCACTTAGATTTTTAGAAACATAGGTGTTGCTACATCCCATTAATTTGCACTATTTTTCCATAGTAACAAGTTCTTTGCATATATTAAAATCTGAGTGACTCAGGGGTAAAGTCACTTGCTGCCAAGCTGACACCCTGACTTTGATCCCTGGAACCCATATTGTTATGTGTGGACTGGGAAAAAGAGGAAGCTGGTTAGGGAATCTGCTGGGTTTGTTCTGTGGGATGACAAAGGACTGGCTGGACCTCTGGGAAAGACAGTGTGCAGAACTATGAAAGGAGGAGCAGCAGCAGACCCCAAAGATGCAGGTGACAGGTGGGAGATGGTGGGCAGCAAACAGAAAGACACAAAGGACAAACTATTAAAACAGACAGACATTACACTTTACTAAATCATCACGATCCCTGTCTTCATTAGGGTTTCTATCACTGCGACGAAACACCATGACCAAAAGCAAGTTGGGGAGGAAAAGTTTGTTTAGCTTCTGCTTCCACAACACTGTTCATAGTCAACGGAAGTCAGGTCAGGAACTCAAGCAGGGCAGGAATCTGGAGGCAGGAGCTGATGCAGAGGCCCTGTCTGTCTACTGGAGGTGGGATTTTCAAGTTTCCTCTCCCCACTGTTGGGCATTTCACTATGGTCACCCCCATTGAGTCTTGAGAGTCTTTCACCTCCCAGGTCTCTGGTACTCTCTAGAGGGTCCCCTCACCTCCCACACCCCGGCCCTCTGAGGCAGCATATTTCCATCCATTCTGCTGGCCCTCTGGGCTTCTCTCCTGTTCCCTGCCCCATACCTGATCCTATTTCCCTTTTGCCCTCCCCCTCCCTTCTCTCACCCAGGTCCCTCCCCCTCTCTGCCTACCATGATTATTTTCTTCCCCACTTCCAAACGGAATTGAAGCCTCCCCACTTGGGCCTTTTTGTTTGTTAAACTTCTTGAAGTCTGTGGGTTGTATCCTAAGTATTCTGTACTTTTTGGTTAATATACACTTATTAATGAGTACATATCTTGCATGTCCTTTTGGGTCTGGGTTACCTCACTCAGGATGATATTTTCTAGTTTCATCCATTTGCCTGCAAAATTCATGATGTCTTCATTTCATTTCTTTTCTTTTTTTTTTTGGTTTTTCGAGACAGGGTTTCTCTGTGTAGCTCTGGCTGTCCTGGAACTCACTCTGTAAACCAGGCTGGCCTTGAACTTAGAAATCCACCTGCCTCTGCCTCCCAAGTGCTGGGATTAAGGGCATGTGCCACCATTGCCCGGCTGAGGTCTTCATTTCTTAATAGCTGAATAGTAGTAAATGAACCACATTTTCTGTATCTATCAGTTGAGGGGCATCTGGGTTGTTTCCAGCTTCTGGCTATTACAAAGAAGGCTGCTATAAACATAGTGGAGCACATATCTCTGTTGGGCATCTTTTGGGTATATGCCCAAGAGTGGTATAGCTGGGTTTTCAGGTAAATCTATTTCCAATTTCCTGAGGAACCTCCAGTTTGATTTCCAGAGTGGTTGTACCAACTTGCAATCCCACCAGCAATGGAGGAGTGTTCCTCTTTCTCCACATCCTCACCAGCATCTGCTGTCACCTGAGTTTTTGATCTTAGCCATTCTGGTTGGTGTAGGTGGAATCACAGGGTCATTTTGATTTGCATTTCCCTGATGACTAAGGATGTTGAACATTTCTTTAAATGCTTCTTGGCCATTTGAAATTCTTCTGTTGTGAATTCTCTGTTTAGCTCTGTACTCCATTTTTAAATTGGGTTATTTGGTTTTTTGGAAGTTAATTTCTTGAATTCTTTATATGTTTTGGATATCTGCCATCTATCAGATGTGGGGTTAGTGAAGATTGTTTCCCAGTCTGTAGGTTGCTGTGTTGACCTGTTGACTGTGTCTTTTGCCTTACAGAAGCTTTTCAGTCTCATGAGATCCCATTTATAAGTTGTTGATCTTAGAGCCTGAGCCATTGGAGTTCTGTCAGGAAAATTTCCCCTGAGCAGTGTCAGTGAGTTCAAGGCTCGTTCCCACTTTCTCTTCTATTAGATTCAGTGTATCTGGTTTTATGTGGAGGTGCTTAATCCACTTGGACTTGAGCTTTGTGCAAGGTGATAGATATGGTTCTATATATTTTTTAAGATTTATTTTATGTATGTGAGTACACTGTCGCTGTCTTCAGACACACCAGAAGAGGGAACTAAATCCCATTACAGATAGTTATGCGCCGCCATATGGTTGCTGGGAATTGAACTCAGAACATCTGGAAGATAATCCAGTGCTCTTACGAGCTGAGCCATCTCTGCAGCCCCCAAGGGTGGGTTTCTTAGTAGGCTCCCTGCCCCATCCCTTCCTGACTCCATTTCTCCCTGATTTTTCCCATGTACAGTACACTCCCTTGGGTAGGCTCTTTTTCTCAGCTATTAGCAGTTTGTAACAATCGGATCATGGCAGGGATCAAACCCAGAGCAAGAGGCAGCCCCTCTTGATGGGGCCTATTCCTGCTTTCCTGATCGGCCTAAGTTCTCCTGACCACCTTTAACATGGTTGAAGGAGAGAACTGTCTCCTGCAGGCTGTCATCTGATCTCCACCGGTGCGTCACCACGTTTGCCTCGAGTTCTTGTTCAATTATCCTATGAATGCAGCTCTATTAAGCCCATCTGGTTATGCAAGCTCTGTCTTAAGGGATGGATACTTGTTTCACTCTGTTTTTCCCCTTCCACAGCCCTCGAACTGGTCCAATCTGGCCCCACATCTCACAGCCTCAGGAGCCTCCCCCTCCCAATAAACAAACAAACAAATAAATAAATACATTCCAATTCAAGCAATTCAGATTCGGAATGCTCCCTGATTATCATGGCTTCTTGCAGTGGGACATTAAGCCACTGTATTCTGAACCATGGGTTTGGTTTTTGATTTTTCTTTTATTTTCTTTCTATTAAAGGTCAGGCCTGGGTGGTATCTTCTATTATTTCTACAACATTCTTTTTTTCCTCACTGTGGTGGCTTGGATGAGAAATAGCCCCCACAGGCTCCTAGGTATCTGAACTTCATTCCCAGTTGTCCCTGTTTAGGGAGGTTTAGGAGGTGTAGCCTTGTTGAAGAGGTGTGTCACAGGGACCAGGCTTTGAGAGTTCACAGCCTCACTCTCCTTCCACTTTTCTGTCTGTCTTCAATAAAGGAAAGCATTTCATTGGAGCCGGCTTACACTTTTAGAGGTTCAGTCCATTATCATCATGGTGGGCCCCATGGCAGCATGCAGACATGGTACTGAAGGAGCCGAGAGTTCTACATTTGATCAGGAGGCAGCAGGGTTCCACCCTGGGAGATGCTCAAGCATCTGAGACCTCAAAGCCCACCCCCACAGTGACACACTTTCTTCAACAAGGCCACACCTACCCCAACAAGGCTGCACCTCCTAACTGTGCCACTCCCCATGGGCCAAACTTTCAAACATGTGACCCTATGGGGGTCATACCTATTCAACCACTATAGTTGGAGAACACTTACCCCTAAATACGTAAGACCCAGTTGGAGTCCATATGAACTTACATCCCCGCCTCAGAGTAGCACCATTAAATTGGAATATGATACTCACTCTCAGAGGCCTGCCACAGCATATCGACCACTGTGCTTGGCACTGCTGATCTAAAAGGACATGGCCTGAGAACTTGAGTTGTGGCCTATAAGGGCCACCTTTTCAAATATGCCTCCATATTTGGAACTGTGGTAATACTGTGGTGTTTGTAGTATAAGCCAGTATTATGGACATTAGCATAGAACTGACTGAATGACTGATTCATAGATACCAAAGCAGCTACTGAATTGGGACTCGTATCAGTTTTGTGATGCTAGTTCAGTAGGCTTTCAAGGCTTCGTCTGCTTCATTATTCTAGGAGGGAACATGGGTCACTATATTCTGAGTCGGCTACAGTAACAATACGAGAACATCCTTCAGAGATGGACCCATGTGTTATCAGGAACTGTAATAAACTCACACTTTATCTACAACCCTTTGATCCCAGAGATTAGCCAGGATTTAGAACACAGTCAATGCTCACTAGAAAGTAATTAGGATTGTCCAGTCTTTGAGCCTCACCTGTGACTGTGAGCCAGGCTTTCAGTCCTTACATAGTTATATTGCCCCAAGACTATACTCATAAAACCACTCTTCTTTGCTTCCTAAACTCCACGGGTGTCAAACCTACCTTTATTTTCTTCCCCTTATAAAGAATGGATTGCGGGCCTGCAAGACTGTTGGGTAAAATGGCAAGGTGGTGGAGTGATGGTCCAGCGTCTGCCCTGGGCTCTCCCAGGGGTGGGGGATGCAGCTATGGGTCCCGGGACGTAGCAGCTGGCTTTGTCAGGTTCCCACATTCTTGGGCATCACAGATGCCACTGGGTGGCGTGGAAGAGCTGAGAACGAAGTGGGGGCCCGCATGTGGGGCCGAGAAGGGAAAAAATGGGGAAGGGAGGAGCTCGGAGGGGTCTCTCCGAACGGTGGTTGGCGGCTTGGCGCAGGCTAGCTAGGTTGGGTTGGTTTGGTGGCGGCCATGGCTGGGAGCGCTGGGAGGCCTTCTGTGGGAGACTAGATGCAGCTCTTTAGATGAAGGCCTGTTCCATTGTTCCCCACTGAAGAAGAGAGACAGTCCAGGGTTTCAGGGCGTTTATTATCACGGTGGAGAGTGGCATAGGTGAATCCGTTCCCCCGAGACCTGGGGGGGGGGGGGGTGTGCAAGATTGAAATAGTAACTGGGAAGAGGCATGGCTAAGCTTCTAGGTGCCTCATTAACATGGGGATGTCTTGAGGCTATGTGACCACATCTCTACCTGTGGAGGGGTGTTCCCTTTACGTGACTAAATGTCACAGACCTATGGAGAGCTGTGACCACATGTCAGGAGCTGGTTTCTAGGAACATGGTAACTGTCTGCCGTTTCTTGTAGGGTTTTTACCCCCTACTGGGTCTACGGGGGGGTGGATTTTAAAACCTTAGCTCAACCAGCCACCAGGCTGCCTTTCATGGTCCCACACAAGACAGCTCAATATGTAAAAGCTAACTGTGAAGCTTGAGGATCTAAGTTCATTCTCTGGAATCCCCTGTGGAAAAGGAGAACTATCTCCCCAGAGTTCTCCTCTGATTTCTCAGATACACTGGCTAGATTTTGTCAACTTGACACAAATTGGAGTTATCTAAGAAGAGGGAGTCTCAGTTGAGGATTTACCTCTATTACATTGGCCTATGGGCATGTCTGTGGGGGCATTTTCTTGATTGATGACTGATGTGGGAGGGTCCTGCCACTATGGGCAGAGCCACCCCTAGGCAGATGGTTCTAGGTGTTACAAGACAGCAGGCTGAGCAAGCCATGGAGCGTAAGCCAGTAAGCAGCATTCCTCCATAGTCCTTGTTTCAGTTCCTGTCTCCCAGTTCCTGCCTCAAGCTCCTGCCCTCCACTGTTGGGCTGTGACTTCTAAGATAAAACTTCCTTCCCAAACTGATGTTGGTCAGTGTTTTATAGTAACAGATGCAATACAGAATATGCACCATGGTCCGTGAGTGCCCACATTTATACAAAACATACACATGCTTGCAGGAGCGCGCGCGCACACACACGCGCGTGCGCGCACACACACACACCTCATAATAATAAAATTTAATTAAAAAAAAAAGAGGTCCAGCAAGATGGCTCAGTGGATAAGGGGACTTTTCGCCAAGTCTGACAACCTGAGTGTGATCTCTGGGGCCCACATAGAAGAAGGAAAGAACTGATTCTGCAAGTCGGCCTCTGACCTTCTCACAAGTGATAATTGCACTTGTACATATACATATACATACATGCATACCTAGACAGACAGACGGATAAATGTAGTGGGGAAAAAAGCTTCATTCTCCCATCCCCAGCATCCGTCAATTGCCGATAGCTACTCAGCTGGGGTCACTACTTTGTGAGACCCTCCCTTCTCTTCGCTGGAGTTTCTGTCTGGCTTGACCTTGTGCAGGTCTTGTGCATACAGTCAGAGGCCATGTGAGTTTATTCCTGCGCAGCCGTGTCCTGTCCAGAAAAGTCATGCCTTACTGGCAGTGTTGGGAGCATGGTTTTTTCAAACCTGTCTGACACCTTCACTTGGGACAAAACAACACCCCCTGGGGAGGATCTCTGCCCTTTGGCTTAGAGAAGGATGGGGGACTCACCTAGGAGGGTCTGCTGCCTCTGGAACAGTTTTGGGATGAGACTCAGTTTCCAGTCAGACCCTGAAGAAAGACGGGGAGGGGGGAGGAGTGAGGGTGGCCATGGTTTGCTCCTTGGTGAGAAGATCATAGAAACAACGAATGGAGAGTAGTTTCAGAGAATAATGACATGGAAGCCAGAGTACAGGGACTTGTACTTCGGATGCTGTTCATAGCAGAGGCATTCAGACAAGAATGATTCTGTCCGTGTGAAACCTTTATTTAAGCTCATCTTTACGAACACATCACAAACGAAAATGTGCACCTCCCCCAATTTCCTTCTTCCTTTTCTTTTTCAGTCAAGAAAGGGAGGAAGGACTGTTTGGTTCTCTCCAAACTCCCCCATCGACTTCCAAACTGCCCCAGCATTTTCCTGGTCCCTGTACTTTAACTACTGAAGTTTGGGGTTTTTGCTTGTTTGTTTTGTTTTAACTTTTGTTTTATTCAAGAGACTATAAAACCAGAACCTTATGCCAGGTAGGTACTCTATCAATGAGCCCCCTCTTTAGCCCCCAACTAACTGTACTTCTTTCATCAAAAATTCCTCTCTAATCCTTGTGGAGTTCTTCCTGGTGCCCTCTCGTGCCCAGGTATTTACCTGCCAACCTTTTCTCCAAGGCCCGCTTCCCATGAGTTCCAGAAGCACCCTTTCCTTAGTAGAGATCACACACAAAAGCAGTTTATGAGCTTCGAGGTGCAGGGTGGAGTAAAATACCACCAAGAACAAAGCCTTCTCATCTGTACTACATGATGAGACTGCCTCAAATCACAAAAGAAGGGGCTGGAGAGATGGCTCAGTGGCTTGCTCTGCCCTAGGACCAGAGTTCAGTTCCAAGCACCCACACTGTTGCTCACAACCGTCTGTAACTCCGGTTCCAGAGGATCTGGAGTTCTCTTCTGGCCTCTGCAAGCACCAGATACACATGTGTTCACATGTATGCAAGCAAAACGCCCATATCCATAAAATAAATATTAAGCAATTAAAACAAACAAATGAAAAGATAAAGCCTTCTTCTGGGGGTAAGGATAGAGGTAAGTAGGCAGGATGCGAGAAGTCCTGAGTTTGATCACTAGCACTGATCAGGGATAGTAGTATACGCCTGTGATCCCAACTCTTTCAAGGTGGATGCAGGAGGATCAGGAGATCAGGGTCATCCTTTTACTATATAGGGAGTTGTAAGCCAGCCTGGGGTAAAAGAAACCCTGTAAATCATCATCATCACCATCATCATCATCATCACCATCATCATCATCATCATCATCATCATCATCATCACCATCATCACCATCATCATCATCATGCCTCTCGACCAAGGTGGGGTAGAGCATGCAATCCTAGTACTCGGGAGACTTTGAAGCCAGCCCAGGCTACGTATCAAGTTCAAGGCCAGCCAGAGCTACAGTAGAAACAACCTTCTTAATAATTTTAGAGTAAAGAGGCAATAAAACCTTCTGATCCTCTCAGAATTTCTGTCCTTGTGTCATGGCACTGCTTATCCCTTCCTCCCTCACATCCTGCTGATCCTCAGTCACCCAGAAGGTTTGTTTTGGTGCTGAATAGGAACCAGAGCTATGTGCCGCACACTGGGCAGTGTCAAGATACAGGCGGGCATCTCGGCCCGAGGCCTTGGCAGAGTGCCCAGGCACAGCCAGCGGTCCAGACCAGGGCAGTAGGCATGAACGAGGTGTGAGATGGCGTAAGTACGGTGGCTGTAGCCCCCTAGAACCAGGAGCTCCCCCTGTAGCACAGCGCCGGCAGCCCCCACATGGGGCGAGGGCAAGGATGCCAGCTGAGTCCAGCTATCGGTTTTTGGTTCATAGGCCTCAAAGCTTAGTAGGTCCCCAGTGTCACCTACTCCACCTGCCACATACAACTTCCCACCCAGTGCAGCCATCACATGGCTAGCCCGGGCTACTCCCATTGGGCTCAGAGGTGTCCCGGGCTTCTTGAGTTTGGGGTCATAGTGTATCAGTGCGTCCAAGAACTGGTCAGTCCCGCTACAGCCACCGCTTACATATAATCGGTCCTCAAGGATTGCGGCTGCATGGGCAAAGCACGGTGCTGGAAGAGCAGGTGCTGGCCTAAGGGAGAACAGAGCATTAGATCAGGTTACCAGGATGCTCGATAGCCTAGGCTCCCACCTTAGCAGTGCTAGGATTACAGGTGCGTGCCACCACGCCCATTCCAAATCTAGTTTCTCCTTGTTGTCCCTTTGCCTGCTTACCTCCAGACATTGAGTTCAGGGTTATAGGTCTCAACAGAATTAAGGGCAACACCATTGTCTCGTCCACCTAGGGCATAAAGCTGTCCATCAAATACCACCAAGGGGAAGAAGCTCCGAGCCTGGCACAGAGGTGCCATCTCCTCCCAGTCTTCTTGACTAGAACTCCACCTGGACACAGTGGGACAAGATATGAAGAGGGTGACTCTGGGAGTCAATGGCTGGCTACATTAGCAATTTCTCTTTCCTGCCACAGATACCTGAGAGTTGAAGCCAGAGTGCTGGTGTGGCTGTAGAAGTCCTGTCCCCCACACACATAGAGTTCACTTCCTGTTAGGCTCGCAGCTCCGTGCCGAAAGCGCCCCGGGGCAGGCAAATTAGGCAGCCGGCACCACTCCACACTTCGAACCAGACCCATGCCACAGTGAAAAGCCCGGGCCCACCACACTTTGCATGACGGCTGTCTTCGGTCCATGTCAGGTCTAAGCCCATCCCCACCAATCACCACCAGGGCTTGGTCAGGCTCCCTCCACCTCTCTTGACCTGGTACTTCAGCTTCCACCATCAGCTGGTACAGCAGACCGGGAGGCAGGGGCGGGGGGAGCCCAGCCGCACGCACCTTTCGCAGCTCTCTGGTAGACATGCGGCCAAAGCGGACACATCGCAGCAGGGCCTTGGCCTCTGACTCCTGGGTCTCGGGGTTGGCGGCCAGCCAACACCGTGCAGCTGCGAAAGCCTCAAACTCTTCTTGTATGTGGAGTTCGTCACTACCCAGGAGCTCAGCCAGGCAGGTAACCGGCAAAGACGTGAAGGCAGGGCATGAAGCCACAGCAGGCAGGTGACTGAGGAGGTAATGATGGGCTTCCCCCCAGACTTTCTCCAAGCCAGGGGCCTCAATCATAGGGAACAAAGCTAGGCAAAGGGCAGGGCATAGGCTCTGTGCCAAGGCTCTCTGACACAAATCCAGGCAGCAAGAGCTTTGGTACTGCAGGGCAGCCTGGGCAGCTCTTAGCAATCCTGGCCATCTCTCTTGCACAACTCCAGTGTAGGCGAAAGAAACGAGGAATCTCAGGTCTTGGGAAGAGATGGTACGCAGAGACACCTTTGTGCCCTGGGACTCCCTCATCCCACTCAGAAGCATGGCCCCAAAGAACTCACTGCCACAGGCCAGGGCTACTCGGTGCACTGCAGTAGAGAGGAAGCAGAGGAAACCAAGACTGTTGTAAGACAGCTAACTACCATCCTAACTCACAGCTTGGGTCCAGCCACCCAAGGCCAAAGGTCAAGCCACGGTATACATTGGACTAACTTGCAGCTTCCATGCTGGGAATGTGGTCCAGTGGTGGAGCACCTGTCTAGGTTGTGCAAAGCCCGGCTTCCGTCCCCGGTACCGCAGTAAACAAACAAGCACAGTGTACCTTTCCGGCCCCTCCTGCCCTCCCTGGACTATGACTCCATAGGTCTAAATAGTGAACTCTTTGCTTTAACAACATCCTCTCTTTCTCTTTCTCTATTTTTGGAGATGGGGTTTCATGATGCGGTGTTGGCTAGCCTGGAACTCACTGACATGAGCTACCACACTCAGCCTTTATTTTGACATTTTCAAGTACCCTGTATGATTCTCATGTTAATGTCTGGAGGACACTTTGGTGTTTTAGGTTCATGTCAATTAGAAAAACAGTCTTAATGAATCCAGTTGAGAAAATCCCATAGACAGCATTTGCTAACAGGGGACACGAAATAAACTGAATAGAGCAAAGTGCACCTTATAGAGGTATCACTGCATTGTATACAAAATAAGGGCTTTCCATTCATAGATTCACGAGTTGCAGCCATCAGCCACCCTGTCTGATGGCTCTACCCATGTCAGGCACAGTGGTATACTTGCCGCTCTTGCAGAGAACATGGTTTTGGTTTTCAGCACTCACCTGGCAGCTTACAATCACCTGTAGGCCCAGTTCTAGGGGATTGGACACCTGCTTCTAGCCTCTGTAGGCACCAGGCACACATGTGGTACATGACATACATGCAGGCACTCATGTACACATCAAATAAAACAAATAAACCTCTAAGAAAAGAAAGAAACACAGCCTGGTCTACAGAGGGAGTTCCAGGACAGCCAGGGCTACACAGAGAAACCCTGTCTCAAAAAACCAAAAAAAAAAAAAAAAAGAGAGAAAGAAAGAAACAAACAAACAGGGGGCAGGCAAGATGGCTCAGTGGATAAAGGAAGTCATCCCAAGACTGATGACCTGAGTTCTAACTGTGGGACCCACATGGTGGAAGGTGAGAACTGCTTCCAGCAAGGTATCCTTTGACTGCACACAGCCCTGGACTACTCTAATGTCCTGCTGGTCACACACACACACACACACACACACACACACACACACACACACACTCACACATGAATAATTAAATGTAATAATTGTTAAGTGTAGAAGAGTTTAAAAAAATAAAGCTGTGCTTTGTGTCTAAGGCTTTGTAACCCCAGTTAACTGGGGGCTAATGCAAGAGGATATAAGGTCAAGGCCGCCTGGGCTCTAGAACGCATTCAAGACCAACCTGGGTAACTTGGTAAGACTCGTCATCAAACTAAAAAATGAAACAGAAAGCAAAAGCTCAAATATCCTTTCGAAAGGTATTTTTATATCTTTATGTGTGTGTCTGTGTGTGGGTATGTGCGTGGGAGTTTGGGTTCCCAAGACAGTTGTGATGTGTCCAGTATGGATGCTGAGAACTGAGCTTGTGTCCTCTAGAAGACTAGATAGGACTTTTTTTTTTTTTTTGGTTTTTCGAGACAGGGTTTCTCTGTGTAGCCCTGGCTGTCCTGGAACTCACTCTGTAGACCAAGCTGGCCTCAAACTCAGAAATCCACCCGCCTCTGCCTCCCGAGTGCTGGGATTAAAGGTGTGCGCCACCACGGCACCGCTTAGATAGGGCTTTTAACCATAGGTCATCTCTCTAGCTTCTCCTTTATTTTAAAACACATATCCCTCAATAAGATGCCAACTAGAAAGAATAAGATGAAATGGACATAATAGCATATTAACTGTTAAGCCGGTGTGATGGATGCTTGTGTTATTTTTTGCTTTGTGTGTGAAGTATTTCATGATAGAACGAGGAACTCTCTGCTAGAAAGTACCTCAGGAAGCCTCAGGCCTCCATGTACGCTCTGTTGACCAGCTGTGGAATGTGCGCCTCTCCAAAGGATACTAATGGTGTTTCCTTTATATATTTGCAGTTGGTAGTGGCCTGGTACTTCCCAAATAGCAAACATCAGTTACAGCTCCCTGTTCTATGTTGCTTGAGGAAAAATCTACATTCTGAAAAATGAGCTAAACCAACTCAGCTTTCATATCACCAACCAACATTTTTATCTGAGACTCCATTGTGAAAAGCTCACCGCCACTTGGGGTCTCTCCCTAACTCATCACCGAAGCCTACGATTTAAAGTGATGGGTTCCCACACAGGGAGATGAATGGGTATGTTTAAATTTATTCCTTAGTGAGAATGTTATAGCTATTATGAAATGTTAAAGCATCACCCTCTTGCTAGTGCCACAGGAAAAGCAGAAAATCTTTAAGGACGGCTTTCCTCTAGAGTATCCTCACTAAGTACTTAGTGGTGTGACTGGGCATGTTTTGGAGTCAGCCTAGGCTGGCCTTGAACTCCTGCCAATCCTCCTTTCTCAGCCTCCTAAGTGTTACAGGTATAGGTCACAAGGCACTGCTGGATTTCTTTTTTCTTTCCTTTTTTTTTTTTTTTTGGTTTTTTGAAACAGGGTTTCTCTATATAGCCCTGGCTGTCTTGGAACTCACTCTGTAGACCAGGCTGGGCTCGAACTCAGAAATCTGCCTGCCTCTGCCTCCCAAGTGCTGGGATTAAAGGTGTGTACCAACACTGCCCGGCTTTTTCTTTCCTTTTTCGTTTTGGTTTGTGAGATAGGAACTCACAATGTAGTCCACACTAGCCTACGAAGCACAGACTGGCCTCAAACTCCCCGCAGTCCTCTTGTTCAATCTCCTTAGTGCTGGAATTACAGACGTGAGCCACCACACTTTGCTTTATTTCTTCATTTGAAAATTATTAGCCCTGAACTAGGTAATCTCTAAGCAAATCTACTATAAAGTTAAGCTTTGCTGTGTCTCATACAGACTCCATTTCCCAGGTCAGACATATCTTGGTCTAACTGCATTGGAGACAACTGCGCAGAGGAAGCAGACTGGAGTCTGCTGCCAGAGTCAAACACACCTAGGAGAAAGGACACATTGAAAGACTTGTACTGATTGCCTCTGATGCCCTTTGCTGTGTGCTGAGTAGATGCCAAGGGGCTCTAGCTAATTTGTTTGAGTCAGTCTCTTTCTCCTTGTTTTGCTGCCACGGACTGTACTCTAAGCCCTAGCCATCTGGCTGGAAATTCTAGCTACTGGGGAAGGGGGAAAAAAGTGCCTGTACTGTCAGTTCAAATCTGTCCAGGCGTCTAGGAAAACAATTCAACTGCGCATGTGCATTTCTTGGTGGCTCTGGAAAAGCACCAAAAAGGACATTCTTGCTGGAACAAATATACAAAACTACTTCGCAGGGCTGGGCGTGTGGTTCCGTGGTAGAGTGGAAATAAGGCCTTAGGTTCCATCCCTAGCACCACAAAACAAACAAAACCCCGGGACATGCATTCTTGGCAGTAGCCTCACAGGCCCTCACCCCTCAGGCTGTAGCCCTCTGCCTCCAGCTCCAAGTCGCACCCGATGCCCTCTCGAAACAGACGCTCAATGTTGTGCAGATTCTCCCTCAGCTCCTCTGCCTGGTTGAGCTTCTTTTCATCTTCCCTGGCTTTACCAAGCCCCACTGGCCTCAGCTGGGCCGCGTTCTTCATCCGGGGTGCTCCCAGCGCCTCTGCAGCAGCCAATACTTCGTCCTGTGAGGCGGGGCCCAGCACCCCCTCGTAGGCGAAGGTCAGCGCAGCCTCCCAGCCCCTCGGGGTCACATCGAGGCTGAAGCCAGGCTGCTGACCTCCACCGCCCAGCAGCCTACCTCGGAAGAGGCTGCTAATTGCAGCTAAGATCACCCGATGCACCCCATATACCTGTCCCCCTACTGACACCTCTTCATCCACCAGCAGCTTCTGCTCTCGCAGTCTCTGTGCTTCAGCAAAGAACTGGCATGGGTGCTCCACACTGCACAGCACCTCAGGCTCCGCTGAGTCGTCGCTGTCACCCTGTTTCTTCCCTTTCTCATCGGAATAGGGAGACCGGGAGGAAGTTCTTCGGACAGGCACTGGGAATTCAAGACTGTCCTTCTGGATAGGAAGGGAGACAGGCTCCAAGTTTGAGGAAAGACTTGCCATCTTCCAGAAGCTCACGACTCAGGCTTGTGAGGTTGCTGCACGAGACCAGGCATGAGAGAAGTATGTCTGAGCTGCACTCAGAAAAACAGAACTGTCTCAATTCAGCTGTCAGCCCCTCAATCCACCAGGTGACACTAACTTTGGCATAGTGGGCTATACGGCACTAACTATAGAATTCACCAAGTGCAATGGTGTAGCCATCTGGCCCAGGACTAAGCCCTGCTTTCCACTTGTTTTCTTTTAATCCCAGGCAGGAGACACCAGGCTTCTGCCTGCCCTCACTTGAGTTCCCAGTCTGCTTAGCACTGCTGTGTACAGATCCCAGCAGGGCCCCCACTCGGCTAATTATAGCTAGCCTGAGGGCTAAACTCTCATCTCTCAGTGCTGGAAGCTGACACTCAATCCACTGGGCCAAGTCCTGGGATGACTTCCCTTTCCCTTCCACCTGTAGGTCACAAGGGTGTGCTGAGCGAGGGAAACTGCAAGGCAAAGAAACGCAAACGTTGGGTGGAGTGAGCCAGGCCAGAAGGACTGACTGTTTTCACAGCTGGTGGCTGGAGGTGACAGGAGGCTAGTGAGGGAGTCTGAAAAGTCTAGACTGTAAACACTTGAAGTTTGACTCATCTTCCTCCATCATAGCTGTGGGATTTGGGGGAACAATATCCCTTCACATCTGCCTGACTTTGTCTGAGCTCGTGGATATAACTGCTGTACCTCCATACCTAGAGGGTTGAGCAAAAGCCTCTCACAGCAGCCTGACACTTTACACATCAGCGCTAACCAAACTGAAGGTGCAAATCAAAGATGTGTAGTTTTAGGAAGTGGTTTTAATAGATAACGTCTTCTTTGTAGCCTACTTTCCTGAAGTCCCAACCTCTGGTGGGAAGCTCCTGAGTGAAGGGATTACAGGCATGTCCCACCAGGACTAGCAGAAAACTGAATTCGAATGGCTCTTGTCCTTCCCTGCCCTCTGGGCCCTGCTCTAAGAGAATTTGAACTTACTAGTTAGGATTTCCTCTCAAGTTTCTTCAGACAGAGGATGCTTATATCCGTTGTTAGATATGTCTCTACACCATAGAAGGGAACAGAAGCGAGGCCGCAGGTCCAGTTGGACCAATGATTCTCAAGGTTGGCTTCAGCAGGGTGTCCACCAGTGGAGGCTCTGGACCCTCTTTATCCCAAGTCACACTCCCAGGAATCAGAGCTGCCTCTTGGGTACCAACTGATGTTTTCCTCATACTCCACCTGAGACTGACGCCTGCCTTAGAAAGGACAGGGTCAGCAGCCATGTAGGGCTTACAGCCTGGGTGATAGGAGCCAGCTGTCAACCTTCCTGCGACTGCCATCAAATGCTGGTGACTACAACCTGGCTAGATCTTTGGTCTGAACTCTTTGCCCCTTCTCTGGGGTCTGTTTAAATGCAATCAGGTAGGATTAGAAAAGTAAACAAGAGGCCCAAATTCCCCCACATCATTTTCCAAATAACTTTCCCTAAACCTGAATGGTTCCTGAAAGTTTAAGATTTTAAAATAAGCAATTTTAGGTGGTTATTTCAAAAGGATTTTAAGGTTTGGGATATTTCACTGCTCTGTATGTATTGTTTAATGATTTTAACACTAATAATCAGAGAGTTTCAATTATTACCTCAAACTTTCAGTAAACAGAGACAGGGGAAGTTCAAAGGACTTGTCAAGTGTTGGGTATGGTCTGAAGAATGATCTTCAACAGCCATGCTTTTTTTTTTTAAAATGAATGAGTTTATTAAATATACAGCAAATAAAATTAAAAGAATAAATGGCAAGTAGTATACAGAATCAGAAGACAGACAGCAAAACACTTATCAAATTGGGCACCTATGATCATCCAGCAGAAATTGACTAGAGACTCATTGAGGCAGCCAGCTCAAGCAAATCAGGAGTCCTGGGTGTAGCAGAGTATCTCTTGGGTGAGGTCATCAAGTAAAAAGAATAAGCAGCAAACAACAGATAGAAAACATCATTAAATCAATCCAACTGGAGAAACTGAGGCAGTCAGCCACAGTTGGCAACCGAGAGCTTTCTTTTCACAGATGAGCTTCTCATGGCTGATGTTCTGGCCTCCACTTCCCATGGCTGACACTTCCACATTAAGGGATAAACAACAATCACCCTTCCTGGGAATCACTTACCTTAGCTGTTCTCAAGATCACGATGTTTTAAACACTCGTAGATGCTTGCTGTTGGTTTTTCTTTGTGTCACAGAGGCAGTTCATACCAAGATAAGGGGCCATGGAGAACACTTTGAGACAAATCTATTTAGGTTTGAAATGGAGATGGAGTTCAACACTGTCTCCAGACGGAGCTTCTCAGTGAGATCAAAACATGGTGGTTTTAATAAGAATGTTCTAGTTAGGGTTTCCATTGCTATAGATATACCATGACCAAGGCAACTCTTGTAAAGGACAGCAATTAGTTGGGGCTGGCTTACTGGTTCTGAGGTTAAGTCCATTACCATCATGGCAGGAAGCACGGCAGTGTCCAGGCAGGCATGTCACTGGAGGAGCTCAGAGTTCTACATTTTGTTCCGAAGGCAAGTAGGAGAAGACTGGCTTCCAGGCAGCTAGGAGAAGGGTCTCAAAGCCTAGCCACACAGTGACACACTTTCTCCAACAAGGCCACACCTCCTAATAGTGCCACTTCCTGGGCCAAGCATATTCAAATCACCACAGTCCTCACAGTCTCATAGGCTTGATGCCTGGTCTCAATTGGTAGAACTGTTTGGAAAGGGGCGTGGCCTTGTTGGAAACTATGTGCTACTGGGGGTGGGCTTTGAGTTTTCAAAAGCCCATGCTTGCTGGGCAGTGGTGGCGCACGCCTTTAATCCCAGCACTTGGGAGGCAGAGGCAGGTGGATTTCTGAGTTCGAGGCCAGCGTGGTCTACAGAGTGAGTTCCAGGACAGCCAGGGCTACACAGAGAAACCCTGTCTCGAAAAACCAAAAAAAAAAAAAAACCCAAAACCAAACAAAAGCCCACGCCATTCCAGTTAGCTCTCTCCGTCTTGTGTTTGTTGTCTCACATGTACACTTTTATCTATTGCTCCAGCGCCATGCCTGACTGCCTGCTGCCATCCCCATCACGATGGCCACGACTCTGGTGGCACTGAAACTATAATCAAGCTCCAAATGAAATGCTTTCTTTGATAAGTTGTCTTGGTCGTGGTGTCTCTTCACAGAAATAAAAATGTAACTAAGACCAAGAGTATGTCACAATACGATGTGCATTACCTTAAGGTCACACAGGAAGCATGAAGGCAAATCAAGCTCGGGCCAGCTGGACAGACTGCCCCTTTAGTGTCTGGATGCACTGCCTCTCTGGTCCTCAGTGTATGAATATGAGAGCCAGGTCAGTGTGCAGTCCCTCATCAAGAAAAGACATCCCTGCTCCATGATGCAAATGAGACCATGAGCTGAATGTGACCCAGCATGCCTCTGGTTCTTTCATTTCCTCCTTTCCAAGCTCTTGCCTTTGACAGGTGACCTCACAGCAGTGAGGAATGGATGTTCCCAAACCTTCCCTGGGATTAGACTCACTGACTCACACTGTTTGTTAAACACCCATGGGTTCCCGGTGCAAGGATCCTCCAGATGTGCTTTTTTTTTTATTTAATTATGGTTTGTTGAGGCAGGGTTTCTCTGTTAGCCCTGTTTGCCCTGGAACTCATTTTATAGACCAGACTGGCCTCAAACTCTGCCTTCCTGAGTCCTAGGATTAAAGGTGTGTGCCACCACGGTCTGCTGGATGTGACTAATTTTAAAATTACAACACAAACCTTTCATTTTGAACTGTCTGGTACACAGGAAATGCAGCAAGCAGGAGCCAGCTAATTTCCAGACAAAACACAAAACTTGAAAATTACAAGTCCTACATTTATCCTTCCAGTTGATGGTATTCTGTTCTGAAGTCTGAGTAGTCAGCATTCTAATACCTCTATCCTTAGGGGACACATAATCTAGAAAGGAGAACCGGGACAGACCACAGACAGTGGTCCTCCCTTGCTTTGCTGGTAGTTCAAGGTTGTATATTCCAGTTAAGGACAGTGGGGGAATGGGGGACATGAGGCCATCCTTACTGTTTGATACCACTTCACCTTAATATGATGTAATAGTGGGTTTTGTTTGTTTGTTTGTTTGTTTGTTTGTTTTTCGAGACAGGGTTTCTCTGTGTAACCCTGGCTGCCCTGGAACTCACTCTGTAGACCAGGCTGGCCTCGAACTCAGAAATCCGCCTGCCTCTGCCTCCCAAGTGCTGGGATTAAAGGCATGCGCCACCACTGCCTGGCCTGATGTAATAGTGCTGATTGTTAACTTGATAGAATCTAGAATCACCCAGGAGATATTCCTCATTAGGGAATATTTAGGTAAAGGTTAGCCTCTGACAATGGCTATGGAGGATGAGTATATGAATTGATGTGGGAAGACCCATCTGAAGTGGACACTTCTGGTTTCTTTGGAGACAGTTATGTCATGTGATGTTTTTCTAGAAGTTGTCTTATGAGAGGATGTTTTGCTGAGGCAGACACCTGAGAGGACTCATGATGTTTGGAAAGAGCATAAGTAGAATCCAACGGACATTGGGCAATACTGTTGCATTGGTATGTCTTACAACACTTTGCTGGTCTTCTCTGATCTCCACTTGTTGTGACTTTGTGGAGAGAAGCGTGCCAAAGAACTTCTCATGGTGTTCCAGCTGTTTCTTTCCACTTCCTTGGACTCTTGCCCATTTGGTGGAGTCTGGTGGTTTCTTCTGGATCGAGCCACTGCTATTGTTTGATGTTTTGGCTGGACGGATGATATCCTGACAATGAAGCTGGAATCACCCCAAAGAACTACTTACTTCTAAACAGGTCCGCATCTCTTTGTACTATTAACCATCTTTCCCCCCTACCTTTGGTGGGCTAGAAGGGAGGTCAAAGTGTTTAAGAACCCTTATTAGAGTAGGTTTTGAAAAATCAAAGCCTACACCCATCTCAACTGTGTGTAAAACCATTCCCTACATGGGGATGTTTGCCTGTACATGATGGAGATGAGACAGGAAGTCATCCTTGTCTGCTTCCTGATCATGGATGTGATGTGACCAGCTATGTCAGGCTCCTGTTGCCTTGAGTCCCCTGCCCTGATGGACTGTATGCACCCTCGAACAGTGAGCCAGAGTAAACCTTTCCTCCCTTGAATTGCTTCTGCTGGAGTGTTTTCTCACAGCAAACAGGAAAACGAACTAAGACACATGACTTAACATCACTTTACCTTAACATGCTATCTTTCCTGGTTTGGGGAGTCATAATAGTAAGTGTTGGTGTGAGAAATTACTACATGTCAGGGATCATACTAAACACTTTATAGCTCTTAT
The DNA here is from genome assembly GCA_028551405.1 of Uromys caudimaculatus. Lineage (NCBI taxonomy): Eukaryota > Metazoa > Chordata > Mammalia > Rodentia > Muridae > Uromys > Uromys caudimaculatus. The sequence continues at coordinate 64,794,455 of CM052708.1, read as the reverse complement.
TTCTTTTCAATTCACAGCAGCCCTATGGGAGAAGTCTGGCTCTGATATGCATGACTCAGGTAGGAAGCTCCCATAAAGTGCCTTAGTCCACATAACTACAGAGCCAAAGAGCAAGGATCCAAATCCAGGTCTTTTTGCATCAATTGCATGCACCTTTAGCTGCCAGATTGTGCTTTTTGTTATAAAAAGTAAAGAATAATTTATTCTGAGATGAAGAAAAATAGTCACAGAATTCTATTACATTGAATGATGTAGAGGACTTATTTGGTAAGTCAAAGCACTAAATATTGGAGATTTCATAGAATCTTATCAAATAAGTCACAACTAAGGAACTGATGGATTTTATCTTTCTTAATTTGGCCATGATAATGGGATTACTCTAGACACAATTATGAATTGCTATTACGTTTTCACATCATCCTGAGAACAAAGGTATCCATTAATAATAGGGCCAGAACCATGGGCCACCTTCTTCACACAGGTTTTATAGAATAGAGGGTCCCTGTAGTGTTAAATGAGAATGCCCCCCATAGGCTTATATATTTGAATGCTTAGTCACCAGAGTGTGGATATGTTTGGGAAGGATTAGTAGGTGTAGTCTTCTTAGAAGAGGAGTGGTCTCGTGGGAAATGTGTCACTGGGAGTTGGATTTGTGGTTTCCAAAGCCCGTTCCAGGCCCAGTTTCTCTGTTTCTGCCTTCTTGCCTGTATATTGGGAATTTGTAAACTCTCAAACCTGTGCCTCCCTGCCTGCCTGCCTGCCTGCCTGCCACTACGTCTCCTGCTATGATGATAATGGACTAATTCTCTCAAACTATAAACAAGCTCTCAATTAAATTCTTTTATAAGAGTTCCTTTGGCCATGGTGTCTCTTCAAAGCAATAGAACAATAACTAAGACAGTTCCCAAGGGAAAAGCAGAGACTTCCACTCTCATTGGCCACGTGAATACCATGAGCAAATGCTTGCTATACTTGCCATATGTGACAAGATACTCTGGGTTTTTAGTGTTTCTTCTCTCCAACTATCAAGTCTTTGATAGCCATTAAGATGGCTTAGTAGGTAAAGGTTCCTGCTGTCAACTCAATGACCTGAATTTGATCCCTGGGAACCAGGAGGTAGGAAGCTAGAACTGACCCCTGCAACTTGTACTCTGACATCCCCCCCCATACACACACTATTTTTAAAATAAGTCCTTGAAAAGTGACTTGAATTTCTCTCTGCTTCGTTACCCTATTGTAGCAATTATATTGGTAAATCCACATCCTCTGTGTGTACACAGAAGTCCTGTGGACTAAGAGGAACGTTCTTCTTTTGAAACCAATATATTTTGATTTTAATTTCATTCCACTTATTTAGAGACAGGGGACAAATGTGGAGGTCAAAGGATAACTTGTGATAATGAATTGGTTCTACCCTTACACAATTTAAATCCCAGGGATGGAACTAAGGTCCCGAGGCTTGATGGTAGGTGTTTTTATCCACTGAGCCTTTTTGACAGCCCCCAAACCAGTGTGCTTTTGTCCTTCTTTCCATTTATCTAGAAAAGGACTTAAAACAAGTCTTTACAACAATGCGAGGTTGGGCTGGAGAGCTGGCTCAGTGTTTAAGAGCACTTTCTGCTCCTCCAGAGGACCTGAGCTCAGTTCTTAGCATCCACGTCAGAAGGTTCATAATTTAACTTATGCTCCAAGGAATGTGTTACATCTGCCTCTGTGGCGACTTGTACTCATGTGAACATACACACAGTTAAAAATAATAAAAAACAATCTTTTAAGAATATAGGTTTCAAGCTTTTTTGGGTATGTGGGTTATTGCGACAGGGTACCACTATGTAGCCTTGGCTGGCCTGGAGCTCACTGTGTAGCATCAGTTGTCTGGATCTGCTAGCCTCCATCACCCAGTGCTGGGATTAAAGGTATATGGCTCAAGATTTTGAAAGGAAGGAAACTTGAACCCATGTCTCAATATGAAGAACGCTGAGGACTCTATGCAAAATGAAATAAGCCAGTTATGGGAAAGTGCAGCTTGTTTCATTCACATGAGGTGTCAACAGTATCAGATAGTGTCAGAGAGTAGAGCAACAGTTGCTAGAAGCAGGGCTGGGGAGGACAAGGGAATGGAGAGCTGACCTTTAACTAGTACACAGGTGTAGTTTGGCAAGGTGCAAAAGCCCTGGAGGTGGGCTGCATGAGATGAGCCTACTTCACACTATTGAACTATATACTTAAAATGAATATAACACTCATTTTTGTATGTGCTTTTTAGTTTTCAAAAAGGTTTATTTATTTTTATTTTATGTTCAGCCTGCCTCTGCCTCCTGAGTACTGGGATTAAAGTTGTGCATCACCATGCATATAGCAAATAAAACATTTTGATATTAAAACAAGTAAATAACAAGTTAAAACTTCTGTTCCTAAAAGGGAGGGGCAGAGATAGTCTGAATGACTGTAATACAGCATCCACAGGTCCTAGATTCAATCTAACACAGATTTTTCTAAGTATTGCTGAGCTGGCAAGAACATAAAGCAATTTTAGAACCCCAAAGCAAAGGCACAGTGAGATCTGAGCTGCAAGTGGTGCAGTCTTTATACCAAGGACAAATGCTGAATTCTAGTAGCCTTGAACTCAAGACTTGAAAACCATGTGTGCATCAGGGAGGAAGCTCGGGGCCCATCAAGGGTGGAGCACCTAGTAGGAGCCACTGGCAGAAAACTTGAACCAAAGGACCAAACCAAGCACATCCTCAATGAGGCTGCATGAAAGGGAAAGAAACTCCCTGGTGAGAGGTCACACTCACCCCCAGCCTTGATGTGATTCTGCAGCCCCAGTTGGCACTACCTACATACACACCCCGACAACCTCCAGACAGAAACTGTCTACTATTACTGACTGCTAAGGGCACTGAGCATCTACAAGAAGCAAATACAAACTTTTCTCCAAGAGACAGATTTCCAGTTCAAATCTCAATGTGTTTCTACCACAGATTCTAAGTAATGCAAGCTCATGGAAAAATAAAGTCACAAAGAATATTAGCAGGAAGGGCACAGCCAGGAGGCACTGACCCACTCTGGCTCAGAATGCCAGATCTCAGGAGGCTGAGGCAGGAGAATGCCACCATTTAAGGCAAGCCTGAGCTACACAGTGACTTTGAAGCCAGCCTGGGTTACAGAATGAGACCCTAGAATACCAAATCAGGGGCTAGATATGGCTCAGCGTCGAGAGGGCTTACTGCTCTTGCAGAGGACTCAAGTTCAGTTCCCAGCATCTATGTCTGACTGTTTACAATCTCCTCTAACTCCAGATCCAGGGGATTTGGTGGCTCTGGCCTCCACAGGCACCCATACACATATGTACATATTCCCATATAGATATACAAATAATTTTTTAAAAAAATAAACCAATAAGTTAAAATATAAGACATGGATTCTATTCTCTCCTACTCAGTTGAAAGTTTTAGATTTATTTACGTGTATAAGTGTTTTTGCTTGCATGAGTGCATGTTCACCATGTGCATGCCTGGTGCCAGAAGAAGGTATCAGATCCCCTGGAAGTGGAATTAAGAATGGTTGTGAGTGGGCTGGAGAGGTGGCTCAGTGGTAAAGAGCACTGACTATTCTTCCAGAGGTCCTGAGTTCAATTCCCAGCAACCACATGGTGACTCACTACCATCTGTAATGGGATCTGATGCCCTCTTCTTGTGTGTCTGAAGACAGCTACAGTGTACAGCTATAGCATACTCAAAATAAATAAACCTTAAAAAAAAAATATGTCATGGCTTACAAAAGTAGGTCAGAGAACAACTTGCAGGAATCTGTTCTCTCCTTCCACCATGGGATCAAAGTCAGGTTGGCTGAAACTGCCCTTTCCCACTGAGCTGGGTCATTGAGTATCCACCTATCAGCACAAGGAGACAAGGAGACATTTAGCTCAGAAGCCAGGCTTCAGGCACTGGGCTGCCGGAGGGCTGTCTTGCTATGGTAGGCCTGTTTGGTAGGTGGATCAGGATTCAGAGAGCTCAAGTAGAGCAGTTACCAGGAGCTGTTACTGGACTGCCACTCTGCCAGGGGTTTGGAGAGGCCTGCTGCATGACAGAAAGACTGGACAAAGTCACCAGGCCTAGGACCAGGGGAGAATCCAGGCTGGCTGGTGGCTCACAGTGTATGAGGTCCCTACAAGGCCCAGGCTTGAGGTTTGGACCCAGGTCTCCAAGGAAGAGTAAGGCAGGGAAGGAGGCTACAAGAAGACCGGCTTGGACCCGCCTGCACCTCCCACCTGCACCTCCCTCCTGGCACTGGGCTTCTAGGTCAGAGCGTTTGTTTGCACTGTCTATCCACCAGTGGATCTTCATCCTTCCGATCTCGGAGACTACACCTTTGACTTCACTGAGACTCCAGGTTCTTAGTCATGCCTCATTAAGAATACGTCCACAACAATGAACCATGGGTGCTTGTTTTGTTAAGCAAACCCTTTCCTTGGGCCCTGAGCTGGTGACAAACTGTTGAATCAGATGTGTTCTGAGACTTGTTACACTCTCTGCTAGTGGAGGGGAAAAGCCATAAAAGAAATAGCTGACAACAAAAAAGTCATTCTAATAAAAAGCCTTTACAAATGCTTATGAGTGTGTGTGCCTTCTTGTCTATGTGGTAACCACATGCATGAAACACCTGTGGAGGCCAGAAGAGCACATTGGGTTCCCTGGAACTGGAGTACAGGTGTGGTTGTGAACTGCCAGATGTGGCTTCTAGAGACCGAACCTGGGCTTTCTGTAAGAGCAGTAAGTGCTATTAACCACTGAACCATCTCTCTAGCCTCCTAGTAAAATCTTTTAATAGAATAATAACTTAGTGACTAATAGCTAATATAATTATGAATAGCTGGTAAAAATGAATAATTTAATGAGTAATAGCTAGCAATTATTGCTAAACACTATAAAATGTAATGTGCTTTCCCTGTCTAAATTGTATTATATAGTTCAATATTTTATGTATAAAATATAGAGAACTATTGTACAAAAATAATTTATATACATACATAAAATACAGATTATGTGATAACTCCCAAATCTATATGGGTATATGGGTCCAAAATGTCTGGGGTTTCAATTCTGTGCCATGGAACAAGGCCCTTACTGCATGTACAAGTCTCCTTAGTAGTAGTCAACTGGGAATAGTAACTTACTTGTTTGTTGTAAAAGAATAAATGCTTCAACCTTACGTCTAAAGAAATTACCTTATTATCACTGAAACTACATTGTTTTGTTTTGGTTTTTGGTTTTTTGAGACAGTGTTTCTCTGGGTGTCTTGGAACTCACTCTGTAGACCAGGGTGGCCTCGAACTCAGAAATCCACCTGCCTCTGCCTCCCAAGTGCTAGGATTAAAGGCGTGCGCCACCACTGCCCGGCAAAACTACTTTGTTGAAACAAGAGTTAGAAGACACAGACCCTTCAGTTAAGCATTAACTTTTTAATTATCTTAAAATAAGGGCTGTAGCTCTCAGTTGAGATTTCAAAAGAAAGCCTAAATATTTTCCCAAACTTAATTCTTTCAACTAAGGGCTTGCAACTCAAAACACATTCCCAAATCCCCAGCGACACAAAGTCATCTTTGGGGTTACAGAAGGAAGGCAACCTCCTAATCCTCGTTCACACAGAGCTAGCTAGCTAACCAAGTCCACCCATGACACTGACAACCAGGTTTCAATCACTCCTAACCAATGTAGTTATTTGCGGATCCCTTCTGTAAAAAGTATGTACGTCTGAAGACGGGAAAGCTTCTGAATGGGGGTACAGCAAAGAACTAGGACTCCTCTACACAGCAGCAGACTTCTCCAGGACTATTTCCTTTTCCCTAGTACCCCACAGGACCGTGGACAAATTGCTCCCTGGTAGGTGATGGGGAACAGCGACCTCTCTGTTCACCAACCCTCCTCCGCCCCTCCCCACTGGCAAACAAAATGGCTGCGCAAAGCAGGTACACTCTTCTACTCTGCCCAGTTTCAGGGACCAGACTAGGCTGTCCAGGCTCTAGCCTCCGTTCAGCGAGTTTGAGACAGAAAAGCACAAACTATAGGGCTGAGGCGGCCATTGAAATTAGACCGCTGTGGATGCACTTGGCACAGCCCCTCAGTGTCGCACACCAGGCACCGAGTAACCAGCAGCGACCCAAAGCTAGGAGCTTCGGCAGCTCAGAATCCCTTTCCACTGGGAATCGCCATGCAGGTCTGAGGCAAGGGTGAGTCGCGCGGGATTTTGCCCTAGGGCATCATGGACGCGGAGCGGAGGCGGGGCGGAGGCCAGGGGCGGGGCCCAGAGGCCTGGGGCGGCCTAGGCCTGTGTATAGAGACACAGGCTGGGCCTAGAAGTCCAGGTGGGATCCTGAGGCAGGGGAGGGAGGTGGAGGTGGGGATGTTGCTGGGAAGCTGGATGACTTGGGACACTGGGGCCCAGGTCCCCCGGGGCTGCGGGGTTCTCCTGCTGAGCCAAGTAGTGAGACAGTAGTGGGCAATTCAAAGAATCAGTAAATAGGATGCCCCCAGCATTCTGCGTGAAAGGCCTGGGAACAGAACAAGAAAATTCATTTCATTTATTAAGGATACTTTTATGTTTGGCTAAAACTGCAGGAACCAAGGTGGGAAGAGAGTTGGACCTGGGAACTAGCTGGACATTTGGCTCATCTTCCTGTTTAATAGCTGTGGGATTTGGGGAAAAAAATCCCCTAACCTCTACTTGATTTTGTTTTGGTTGGTGTCCTGGAATTACTGCACCTCCATAACCCCTGGAGGGTTAAGCAAAAACCTCCATAGCAGCTTAACACATACTGCAGTGAAAAACAACCTGAAGGTGCAAATCAGAGTTGTATATTTTTGAAATCTCTTTTTAGGGCTGGAGAGATGGCTTAGCGGTTAAGAGCACTGACTATTCTTCCAGAGGTCCTGAGTTCAATTCCCAGCAACTATATGGTGGCTCACAACCATCTGTAATGGGATCTGATGCCCTCTTCTGTGTGTCTGAAGATGATTTTTTTTTTTTTAAATTCTCTCATATATTATATCCTGGCCACATTTTCCCCTCTCTTCTCCCAGCCCATGACTTCCACCACATTAATTGGATTTCCTCTTAAGTTCTGAAGTTTCTTTGGACAGAGGATGCTTATATCCGTTGTTAGATATGTCTCTACACCATAGAAGGGAACAGAAGCGAGGCTGCAGGTCTAGTTGGACCAATGATTCTCAAGGTTGGCTTCAGCAGGGTGTCCACCGATGGAAGCTCTGAACTCTCTTTATCCCAAGTCACCCTCCCAGGACTCAGAGCTGCCTCTTGGAGTATGTTTTCCTCATACTCCACCTGAGACTGACGCCTGCCTTAGAAAGGACAGGGTCAGTAGCCATGTAGGGCCTACAGCCTGGGTGATAGGAGCCAGCTGTCAACCTTCCTGTGCCTGCCATCAAATGCTGGTGACTACAACCTGGCTAGATCTTTGATCTGAACTCTTTGCCCCTTCTCTGGGGTCTGTTTAAATGCAATCAGGTAGGATTAGAAAAGTAAACAAGAGGCCCAAATTCCCCCACATCATTTTCCAAATAACTTTCCCTAAACTTGAATGGTTCCTGAAAGTTTAAGATTTTAAAATGTAGTGAGTCCAAGTGCACTTTGGGATACATAGCAGACCCTCTTTCCAAAACAAGGCAACTAGCAAAACCCACAAGACTATTAGCATAATAGGGAACACACCCAAGGCTGTGGCTGCTGGAGGACACTTTTATATGGCCATTTCAAACAAAGGATTTTAAGGTTTGGGATATTTCATTGGCTTTCCTAAGGTGACTTTCATAGTATCTGTTACCAACAGGTCAGGATCTTGTCTTTTCTATATTTCAAAAGCCAATAAAATTAGACATGACTTCCTACAGCTGTGATATTGCCACTCCCTTGAAATTTATATGTATTACTGTCTTCCGAACACATTTAAATATATTACATATTTAAAAATAACGCATCAACTCAATACATCAGTCTAGCAAGGCCTGAAATGTTTCAAAAATCTGAAATAAGTGCACTTGTTCTGTGTTTTTTAAATAATTAAATAACACAGGAGTCATTTTGAGCAAGATATTTTCATTTTATAAATGTTCTTCACACAGAATCACCTTGCAATAAATTAAAGTGCACTTTGGGCTATATAGTAGACCCTCCCTGTATCAAAGACAAGGCAAAAAACAAACAAAACTAGAACCCAATTAGCACAGTAACAGAAGAGAACAGACTGGAGGCTGCTGGGGAACACAGGAGGCTATTTCTAGTCACATGAGAAGACAGCCACTTTCACTGCTGTGTTTATGCACACACCTAAACCACTGTGCCATGAGAAGCCCAAGGATGGGAAGAGAATACTCATGAATACACATGCTATGACACAGCCTACTAAGAATCGACTTAGTGGTCTGCTCCCCAACCAACCACGTCATGACATGCCTTCCAGCCCACTGTGTATAAATACGCCAGTCTAATTCCACGGTGTGGCTTAAGTCAATACCTGTCCCGCGCACCTCTCGCCAGCAAGAAGATGCGCGACACGCAGGCCTCGTCTGCAGTTCAGCTTTATTCAGCCGTTGATGGAGGAGGAACCCGGGGCCCCAGAATGGCGCTGCTTATATAGCCCTGAGGCAGCGTGTCCTCCATTGATTGGCGCGCCCCGGGAGTGGGCGGTGATTAGTCATGTACACCCTTAATGCGCAGGCGCTTCGGGCGAGCCACCCCGCACTATCCACAAGTTTCCTCAGAGCGACAGCGGAAGTCAGCGCCATCTTGTAATGGCGAATACTCTAACAGCTCCCTACAAATACCTCCTTACTAGATATTTAATATGGCTTCACCAATTTTAAACAATGCTGAAATATACATTGCTAGATATATCTTGCACAGTCACCCTATGCCTATTTAAATGAAGGTTTCTGAGACCAGCAATTCATAAACCATAGAATAGAAGGCCCCAAGTTTCATTTAGATACATACAAAGAAGTCAGTGTGAAAAATCAAGAGGGTGGTGCCAGAGCAGAGTCTTCAGTAAGTGCTATTTGGATACTGACTCAGTAAGTTAAAAAAAACAAAACAAAACAAACAAAAACAAAAACTTAACCTTAAACTGAAATAAAATGCCAGAGCTATTTTATCCAATTTAAATATTTCTAATTCCTGATGGCCACAGTGACCAGTAGCTACCCCTGGGAGGGGGAAGGGAGGTACAGGACACTCCCTTTACACAGAGCATGCTCAGATAAATCAAAAAGCCACTATCCTTTCTCCTGATAAAATATAAAACTTGTAAAAGACCTCAGAAATATTGGAGGTTTTAACATGTGCTAAAGGGGATGCCTTCCTAAGAAAATTCCAAACACTCAAACGAAGGGAAAAATTTCATCAACTTACTATGTAGTAACAATTTTAAATTGTATTTAAGAAAAAACTCCTTTAAAACATGGTAAATAGTAATCTTGGAAAATATTTACAGCATAAAGTTGAAAAATAAGATACAAAATGCTATTAACAAAAGAGAAATATCTAGAATATTGAGCAAATGATATAATATACATCTTACAAGCTCATGAAGAGATGTTTAATCTCACTAATATATCAGAAAAATATAAATGTAAGCAATGTAAGCTTCATCAACCAATGTAGCAGATATAAATAAGCAAACTAACAGCAGTGCAATGCCCATAGGAAGAAAAGAATCACTGGCGCGTGTCCCGGTGAGGAGAAACTGCTGTCACCTTTCAGAAGGGGCTTGCTTGCCATCTGAAGCAGGCAGAGCACCAGCTCTCCCACCAGCTTTATGGTGAAAGAGCAAACACCAGGCCAGGGCTTCCTCTGCAGGAGATCCAGGAGAGAGGCGTCTTTTCAGAGATGCCTCCTGAGCAAATCCACAAGTGTCCCATTTAGATTGTTCTACCCTCTTATCTGCAACGAGGAAAGCCCACAACAATGCCCCTAGGTTTATAACATCTTGTCGGGACTGCAGAGGCTTGTTGTCCAGTTAAGTTCCTTGATGCCCTGGGGACTATAAAGTGTGGGATACAGCTCAGTATTGTGTGGAGTCTGTTTGGCCAAGAACAGTATGTGGCTCCTCCTGTAAGCTTTCACACAAGTGTTCCTTTTCTTACACAGCGAGCTGACCATGGGGTAGTGTGGAAACTTCGTCCTCCTACCTTCTGGCTCCCGTGCAGATCACCTTCCCAGAGCTAAATATGAGGGCTGTTGTCATAGGCTCTTGAATCCTCATTATGATCACAGCGCACCTCTGTGCATCAAGGCCAATGGAAGAATTAGTCTCTGCTGGGATTTAACACTAGCCTGGCTGGAAAACTGGACTGGATATGAAAATAATCTTAAAGAAACTGAAATAGGATGGGATAAAACAATTCATCTCAGATTCACAAAGATTACATTCTAAATGTTATTTGACAGCTCTTTTTAAACTAACAGCTCCAGTGCTAAGAACTTGTCAGATTTTCTCTCAATTCTACCTCTCTGACCTTGTCTCTAAAACCCCCTGATGAGTACAGAAGAAATGACTGTTCTCCACATCACACATCCTGTACACAGACCACAGTGGTGCTAACTGCCTCCTCCAGTCCCCAGACAGCACCCAGCCCTGGTGGATTTCATAGGGACCTCCACCAAGACCCCATGATCTGCGGGCATGTAACCAGGAAGAGAAGAAGCACTGTACAACAACTAAGGCTGGTAAGTGGACCGAAGAGACGAGAAAAGGTTAGAAAGCCCAGTATGCTGGTACATGCCTGCAGCCCCAACACTCAGGAGACTGAGACAGGAGGATTATGAATTTGAAGCCAGCCTAGGCTACATAATGAGGTCTGTCTCAAACAAGATGTTAAGATCAGAGAATTGGCAAAGCAGGGAGCAGTCAGAAGGACGCTTAAGGGAGTAGCAGTCCCAGCCTGCATTTCTGCCTCCCTCTTAGGAGCTCCAAGCCATTCAAGATGCCGGAGACTCCCATCAGCTGACTGAATGTTTAGAAGACTCAGCATACTACGACTTCTCTCCCTGTTGGGTACTCTGTGTCCCCTTTCTATTTGTTTTCCTGTGTGCCCGTTTCTTCTCAACTCTACAACTCTGTTTTCTCTCTGCCTTCCCTCACTCTGGCTGGCAAGTTTATCTACCCCGTAGGTGCGGCATTCCTTTACTGGTGTTAGAACCAACTTCTTTAGGATTCCAATGTAGACTAAAGATCAACTGCTCTCTGGGAATCCTCCAGGCCTCCAGCACCAGTTTGGAAATGCTGAGACATTCAGCCTTGGTAACTAAGCAACTCCCAGATTCTTAGACTCTCCAGAGTGAGACAGCCCTTGCTGGAGTACCTGGAGTACATCCTGTAAGTCAGATTAATAAACCTCCTTTATTTTATGTCCATTCTATCAGTTCTTTTCCTCTAGAGACCCTGACAACACACGCCCATCCAGCCCTGTCTACTCGTAAGCTTCATTCTGGGCTGAGTCTCATGCAAGCGTCTGCAAAACGGAAACCCTTCAAATATAGTACATGCCTACTCCTTCTCCATTGCCTCTCCATTTAGGTCTGAGGTGCAGGCCTTCTCAAGCACAATGTTCTGATTTTGGGATATAAGCAAAATTGGCAGTTGCCCGTATGTGCTATGAAAGACTATGTAATGATCCTATTTGTGAGAGAGGTGGGGAGGTGGGAAGAGTTGTCAGGAACTAGAATGAAAGGAAAGATGATTAGGGTAAATCCCATTGTTTCCAGCTGTCAGCAGTACCAGTGTCCCAAGGGAGGGAACACCCTTCTCCTCTCAGCTCTTCCTCCTGTGCCTTTTTTATTCCTCTCATAAAGTGATGCCTTTCCCTGCAGTTGTGTGTCTGCCTCTTAAGGATGGCAGCAGGGCTAATTGTGACTACACAATACCAAGGCCATGGTGAGTCAAAGAAGGAAGTCCAAGAATAAGGCGAGGAAAGTAGAAACTGAACATCAAAGACAGCTGAGCATGAAAGCAGGGTGATTTGGGGAAAGCAAAGTGCCTAACAGGGAGGCATGGCCCGACCAACCAGAAGCTGAGGAGATAGAGTAATTGCTCAGATAGGTAAGGAATTTGTCTTTTTTGTTTGATTTGAGACTGGGTCTCACTGTGTATCTGTGCTGGCTCGTTTTATGTTAACTCGATACAAGCTAGAGTCACTGGAGAAGAAGGACCCTAAATCGAGAAAATGCCTCCATAAATAACATCAGGCTGTAGGCAAGCCAGTAGAATGTTTTCTTAATTAGTAATTGATGGGGGCGGGCTCAGCCCATTGTGGGTGGTGCCGTCTCTGGGCTGGTCATCCTGGGTTCAAGAAAGCAGGCTGAGTAAGCCATGCAGAGCAAACCAGTAAGCAGCACCCCTCCATGGCCTCTGCTTCAGCTCCTGTCTTCAGGTCCCTGCCTTGTTTAAGTTCTTGTTCTGGCTTCCTTCAAGAGTGGACTACACTGTGGAAGTGTGAGCTACATAAAGCCCTTGTCTCCAGCTTGCTTTTGGTCTGTTTCACCACACCAATGGAAACCCTAACTAAGACAGTATCCCAAACTGGCTTGGAACTCGATTATTGCCTCTCCCTCCCAAGTGCTGAGCTTACAGGTTTGTACCACCACAGTCACTTTGTATAATTTTTCTCTTTGGGGCAGTTACGTAAAACCAGCAGCCTCAAATGACATTCAGTTAAAGCATGGCCTGCAGTCAGTGAACTTATACTGGCTCAGTGATGACGGTGGTAGGAAGCCTAAAAGACCCTCAGAAGCCCCAATTCCTTTCCAAGTTGCAGAGGAAAAGAATGAGAAGTTAATGACTTATGAGGAGGCAGCAGTGGTGGATCGAGGTACCATCAGTGTGGGACATGGTGGTGCGTGCTTATAATCCTAGCACTTGAGAGGCTCATGAGCAAGAAGAGAGCTGAGAGGCAGAGTGTTTGCATGGTACAAGCAAGACCCTGGGCTCAATCTCAACATCATACACAGAGGAACACCACCTAAAACACAGCAAGGTTCTTTGTGGAGCCTGTGTGACTTACTATGAACTATGGATGGGCAGACTGCAGAATGTTCTTCCCACAGGTGTACTTCTAGAAAGAATTGCATACACTACGGTAAGTGAGTGCATTCAAAAGCAAGCACGTGAAGGGAATGACTTGGCATGTCTGAATAATCTCTGTGGGAAAGGCGAAGACCTGGAGTATTCTTGACTCTTTAGCATGACCAAAGACAGTATTCATAAAACATAAACCAGGTATCTCAGTGTCTGTATTTGTTTAAACTGTAAGCACCATCTCCCCTATGTCTCACCTTAGTAATAAAAATCACAAGTAATCTGTTTGCACTGCTCTTGTGCTCAAATGCCTTGAACCCACAGACTCCACCCCACCCCCATTCAGATGCTCAGTATTTCCTTCCATCTGCAGACTTAACCTTGCTGGTTGGGGTGGGGTGACACTTTACCTTTACAAAGCATCGTTGTTCTTCCCCCACTTGAGAAACCTTCAGGCAGTACTCTTTCTCAGCCCCCCCCAAAGGTGACTGGGAAGACCGATTGTCATCTCCCCTTTATCATTACAGGACTATGCTAATCTCCTATCTGCCGACATGCAAGAAAAAAAATGGACCCAATGACCTTTATGACCTTTTGTGAGTAGCCCTGCCCGAGAAGCTGGAAGAGCTGCAAAAAGTGAGCTAGACATAAAAGCCCTAAGATTCTGGCCAGAGGCCTACAATACAAAAGACGGCAGGGGCAGAGGAAGAAATAAGAGCATTCTGAAGATAAGCCACTAACTTGGGTCAACCTAAAAGGAAAGAGGTTAAATGTTGAAAGTAAATCCAAGTGGATTTGATTAACTGGAGGTGAAAGACACACACCTATTCATAGAACTCAAAAGAATGCCAAGGTCTGTGTTTTGACATGAAACAGGTAGTTATCACTTAGCTAACAAATAACTAAAGGAGAAAGTTGGGGAACTTAAATTCAGTTTTGTATACCTTAAAGTGTGTGCTGACCAGTTTTATATCAACTTAACACAAGTTTGAGTGTGGGAGGGGGAACCTCAACTGGGAAAACTGTCCACACTAGATTGGCCTGTGAGAAGCCTGTGGTGCATTTTCTTCGATGATGTTTGATGTAGGAGGGCCCAGCTCGCTGTGGGTGGTCCCGGGTGCTACAGTAAAACAGGCTGAGCAAGCCAGGAGCGAGCCAGTAAGCAGCACTCCTCGGGGCCTCAGCTCTGGTGCCTGCCTGTACTGACTGCCTGACATAATGCCCCACAGACTGTACAATGAAATAAACCTTTTCTTTCCCAACCTGAAAGATCATGGTATTTTGTCATAGCAATAAAAACCTTAAGACAAAGTGCTAAATGAGTACACAGGCAGAGATGCCAAAGGGCAGATTGGTATTTGGGAGGAACATCCAGGCTGGAGTTATAAAACTAGAGTCACCTGTATCCTAATGAATGTCATGGTTTAAGACTGGACATATCACCCCACATGTCTGTGTCAACCATCTGAGAACTAAACTCTAGGAAGTTAGGATTGTAGAAACAGACAGGCACAGCGGCACAGACCAGCACTCAAGAGACTGAAGGCAGGAGACAACTCATTCCAAGCTAAGACTGTGAAATGAGGAACAGCAAAGGAGACAAAGTGAGGGTCAGCTAGAAAGCAGACAATGCATTCTAAAAAAGAGGAAGTATCAAACGTTTCAGACAGACTTGTAAAAAGAGCCAGAATCTACCATTAGATTTGTGACCAAGTAGTTAATGATATGGTAACAACAAATCTGCTGGAATAGTTTTATTTTCATTTTCTGAGACAGGGTCTCATGTAGCCCAGGCTAGCCCTAAGCTTACTACATACCTAAGGAAACCCTTTAAATTCTCATCTTCCTGTCTCTACCTGCAGAGATTCCAGGTGTCTATCACTGCTGTATGGCTTTGTATCAAGCACATTCTACCACCTAAGCTCCATCCTTAGCAACAGAATAAAATTTCAGAGAGAATTCAGAGAAACTGGAGGGTATTTTCTAGCATCCTTGGCTTCTCTTTCTAAGATGTAGTTTTATTTCATGTGTCTGAGTGTTTTGCCTCATGTGTGCACATGTGTGCCTGGTGCCCAGGGCCAGAAAGCATCAGATCCCCTGGACCTGAAGTTACAGACAACTGTGAGCTGCCACTGGGGTGCTGGGAATCGAACTTGAGTCCTCTGCCAGCGCTCTTATCACCGAGCCATCTCTCCAGCCCTCCTTGGCTTCTTTTTAGTAGCATCTTCACTTTGTCTTCCTAGGACAAAATGAGACTTGGTTGAGAACCTCTTGTTTGTGGGAATGGGACAGAAATCAGAGCATCTGAGTATAAATGATATAAGGTATTCAATATGGCACTGGGAACTTAATAAATATGTTTGTTCTCCTTTCTTCTATTTAAAGAACCAAGGTGTGACTTAAATGAGAATGGCTCCACCAGCTTATATATTTGAGTGCTTGCTCCCCAGTTGGTGGAACTGTTTGGGAAAGATTGGGAGGTGTGGCTGTATTGGAGGTGTGTCAATGGGGGTGAGCTCTGATGTTACAAAAGCCCACCTATTCCCACTCACTGCACGCTCACTCGAGCACTCGAGTGCTCTCTCTCTCTGCCTCTTACTTGATGATCTGGTATAAAGTAGGTGATGTGTGTGACAGAAGTAGAATGGGGGCTGAGGAAGCAGCTCAGGTGGTTCTGTGGGTTCAGTCTCTTACACTGTGTAAACTGGGTGTGGTGAGGTGTGGGGGGTGGGGGGGTCAGGTCCACGGCTAGTTTGTTCAAGGCCTGAACTTGATGACATCTTGGTTTTGTTTTTTTAATTATTATTAACGGTAAAGGGAGATGAGACATGTGCAACAAAGCGCTCGTTTGCATTTAACTGAGGAAGGGAAGCAGAAAGGAAGTGAGGCCAAAGGGTGGCGGGCCGGTGAAGGGCGAATTCCGTACACTACAAAGGGACGTGATACAGATGAGATGTAAACAACGGCTGCAAAGGACACCAGTGATGAACAGGAACCCTAGCACTCAGGAGACAGAAGCAGAGGTGGTCTCAGAGTCCCAGGCAAGCCTGGTCTCCATAGCAAACTCCACACCAGCCAGGACTACACGGAGAGTCTCCGTCTCAAAAAAAAAAAAATAGGGGAGGAAAAGGAAGAAGAGCAAATAGAGGAGGAAAGGAAGCCATGTGCACCACCTCCGGGCCCAGGGTACAAGGGGTGTGAAGGACTCACCACCAGGTATTGAGAGAAGCAGAGTCTTCCTAAGAAACCAGGTCTCAGAACAATGTGAAGGAACCATTTGGAGACGAGGCTGAGGATATATGGATTTTACAAATGAATGAGTTTGCAAGTGGGACAAGACGGGGGTGGGGGATGGGGGGAGGTGAGAATATGAAAAGTCACATGGTTACCAGAGGGCAAAAGAGGAGCCTGGTAGTTTAGGACACCTTGTGTCAATATATACAAGATAAAGGGCACAATATCTATAGTTCTGATGCTTGTAGTGTGTGTGTGGGGGGGGGCGGGCGGGGACAGCATTATAAATTTGAGGTGTCCCTCAAATTGGCCAGTAAAGTATTTGCAGTAGTAGTACATCAAAAAAGTTACGAAGGCAGCAGTTTTACTTAAGTTACAAATTAGACATTCCAGGCCTTTTTAAGGGGTGTCCTGGATGTCCACTTCAATGAGTAAGCACAGTGTGTTAAGTGCACAGTGGTCAGCACAGGGCATGACACTAAACTACCATTAGTTAGGATATTATTGCTAATGGGATGTTAGTGCGGCACCCAGGGCTTTCTCCAAGTAGCAGCCATCAAAACTAGCTGCACCACCAACCAAGGTGCTACTCCAACCCTCACCAGCTTATCCACTGACATTAGTAAGAATTTACCCAGTGCTAACTACAAAACACAACCTAATTATCAACATATAAAAACAATTTTTTATTGTGGCGTCATGTTGGGTTTCCACAGAGACCCCAAGCCTTATATAGGGTCCATCCCCTTGCCAGAGAAGAGGGGAGCCCAGAGCATCGCCGAGACTCACTCCCAGCTCAGCACTCCTCCTGGGAAGCTCTTCTTTCCTGATGATGGTGCTAGTCCCTCCACGTCACTTCTACTTCATCCGTCCTATACCTGCGGACAATGGGGAAAACTTTGCAGGACTGACGACCTCTTAGCAATTTGGTTTTTGAGACATCTGTAGCCAAGTCTAATATCAAAATCACAATCCTCCTGCCTTGGCCTCCCCGTGCTGGGTTATAGGTGCACACCACCATACCCATCGCCCATAGTATTTTCTGTTCTTCTCTACCCTTGTTCTTCAACTTTGTCTGTTGATTTCTGCCTATCTCCTGTACCAACTCTCTCAAAGGAGCATGTCACTCACCTCTGAGTAATTCCAGAATCTTCTAGAGGGGTCCTATGTCCAGCCTGAAACATCTCCCAACCAGCTTGTGCTATCATGGCTCCATTGTCAATGCAGAATCTGGGAAAGAAGAGATAACAGAACTTGTGGTTGAGACACAGAAAAGCCATAATGATGGGAAGAAAAGAACTTAAGTCAAAGAGGACTTCACCTCTCATCTGTTGCGAAGAGCTGGGCTCCCCGCTCCTGGCACATTGTCGCCATCATCTCCTGCAGCCTCCCATTACCTATGCAGAGAGAGGACACAGTGAACTTAGAGTTAGCCATCTCGCTAACACACCAGCTGTGCTCCCATGACAGTTACCAGGAGACTGGGGAAAAGGATTGGGAAACAAGGAAAAGAGATGAAACAAATAATCCTCCAAACTCTGGTAGTTTAGAATATCAGGAGCAGGAAGAAGGCTCATTGCCCACTGATACATACATCCAACTCCTCCGACAATGAGGGCTTCTTTGGAGCCACAGTGTGCCATTGCTCGCTCTGTGATCTCTACTAGCATTGCAAACACAGTCTCCTGTGGAGGACAGACAAGGGGGAATCCTCAGAGGAGCACCTCACTTTACTTCAACTCTAGTCTAGAACAAGTTTAACATCTCAGCTTCACTCTTTTACCTGTAAGGAGAAACACAGGTCTTCAGGAGTACACTCTCCTGTGGCCAGCATTCGCTGTGCTGCATCCTGCAATTAAAGGGGCAGCAATCCAAAACATGAATACCAATATGACGCTTTCATAAAAACAAAACTTCTGTCCTTGGAAGGATGGCTGACTTCATTACAATGAGATTACAGGAGTGATGCACTCCCACATTTGCTTCTCCTTCTTAAAAAATTTTTTCCGGGGCTGGAGAGATGACTCAGCGGTTAAGAGCACTGACTGACCATCCCTTCCAGAGATCCTAGGTTCAATTTCCAGCAACCACATCTGTAATGGGATCCGATGCCCTCTTCTGGTGTCTGAAGACAGCTATAGTGTACCCATATAAATATAAAAGTAAATAAATCTTTTTAAAAAGCTGGACACGCCGGGCAGTGGTGGCGCACGCCTTTAATCCCAGCACTTGGGAGGCAGAGACAGGCGGATTTCTGAGTTCGAGGCCAGCCTGGTCTACAAAGTGAGTTCCAGGACAGCCAGGGCTATACAGGGAAACTCTGTCTCGGAAAACCAAAAAAAAAAAAAAAAAGCTGGACACACTTGAACCCTGTATAGATAAGCTCAGGACAGTAACCAAGTACAGATCTAAAATGTAAAGACCTTTTTCCTACCCAGGGAGCGACTGTTTTGTCCTGGACTGCCTCCCTATTATTAGCATAATCCCTGGCACACAGAAGATATACAGTATCTGCTAATGAGTAGATACTTATGCAGGAAATAATGGTGAGCAAAGCAGACACGTCATTTTTAAAAGCAGGGATGTGCTCTGTCTCCTTAACACTCACACTCACCTCAATGAAAGACAGAATCCCTGAAAACGAGACATCCATCCCCTTTACAGTGTATGGCAGCTCGACTAACTTCTTGCCTCTATGTAGAAATGAATAAAATCACTAAACCCAGGGTCGGCTGACTGCTCGCCCTCCAGAAGCCCTCCCACACCTCATTAACATAAATGAAAAGATGTCTCTAAAGCTGCAGCAGCCAGGGCTCTTCCCCTTCACATCCTCTTACCGCTTTGCCATCTGCTCAATGTTGTAGCCTGGACTTGGGTCATTGGAAATCTATCAGCGGGAGGAGAGAGAAGTAGAGAACCATGAATGTACAATGTAAACCACATTCTCCTCGTGTCTACTCAGCACTGCAGGGTTCCTCCCCAAATCAATGTCAAGACAAGCAACTGGCATCTATTTTTATAAACTATACACATGGACAGACATGTTAGTAACAAGTAATAGATACGCATACACATAAACACTTAATTTCCTATGTTAAATAAACGGCAAGGACTACCGTTAGATATGCAAGAAGCCTAAGACCTATTTACTTCTTCTTGCCTTCATTTCTTTTTGCTTCCCAGACCCACATCTTATGCACTCTCCTGGTCAATGGCCTACCTTCAGCACCCGAGCAAAACGATCCAGGCAGTTTCCCACAGCAATGTCAATAGTTTCCCCAAAGATACGGTAACGGTGTTCTGAGTAGGAAATCACCTAAGAACAGGGAGACCGCCCGTGACACATTCAGTCTGTACAGGGGGGTTTAGCTCTGCGGAAGAGAGCAGCACAGTGCCAACACGGCCACTAGACACTGCAGTAAGAAAGAAAGGGAAGCTGTCTATAGTGGCTCATACCTGTAATTCCAGCGTTGGTCTGGCTGAGACAGGCAGTCATGTTGGGCTACACAGTGAAGGTTAAGGGCAGCCTAGACACATAGCAAGACCCTGTCTCAAGAAAACCAAACCACGAGCTGCTAAAATGGCTCTGTAGGCAAAAACACTTGCACGTGAGCCTAGAGACCCGAGTTTGGTTCCTTCCCATAAAGTGGACTCCGAAAGTGTGTCCCCCGGTGTGCACATACACAATAGCATGTGTGTACCCACATCTCTCACACACACAATAAACCCAGATATTATCAACATATATTACATAGCCTAAGAGACAAAACACACACACACACATACACAAAACTAAAAATAAGAATTTAAAACAAAGGCAAAACAGAGCTTGTTGTGGTGACCCACACAGACATTCCATAAGAAACAGAAAAAGGTGAGCCAGGCATGGTTGTGCAAGTCTGTAATCCCCGCACTTGGAGAAGTTCGGAAGATCAAAATAGTGCAGGGAAACCTGTATACTGCGTCAAGACCCTGTCACAGGAGCATCACACTGGAGGCTTGTGACCCCAGCTGCCTGGGTACCCCAGCTGCCTGGGCTGAGGAAGGAGAACCACGAGTTTAATGCTGGGTTATCTGGAGACCCTGACTTTTAGAAGAGCAGGGTGGATAAATGAAGGAAAAAAATATATTTGCAGGGTTGGAGAGATGGCCCAGCCGTTAAATGCACTGGCTGCACCCTGTACCCACACGGTGGCTCACAACTGTCTACAACTCTAGTTCCCAGGGATCTCATGCCCTCTTCTGTCTTCCTGGCGCTCCTACATACATTCAGGCAAAACACCCACACAAATAACACAATTTTTTTTTTAATTAAAAAAAAAAAAAGACATATCTTGAAGGGTTATTAAACCCACACTCTTTTCTTTTTAAATGAGAAATTCTAGTTGTATGTATAAAGTTGTAAGATTCTAATTCTTCTCCAGAGCTGGCAACTTCATACCTCTGTTGTTTCTCTATAGTATCTGAGGTCTGAATGAGCCTGGTTCTGCCCTTGCAGCTCCTATAGCTCAGGTAGAATACATTAGCATTAAGATGAAATACAGAGTCCTCTTCAGTACCTGCGTGTTTCCTCCACTGACGTACAGGACAGTTGGGTTAATAGCTCCAGTGATGAGGCGGCCCATTTCAATGTGGCCTATGCAGTGGTTCACGCCTAGCAAAGGCTTATTCCACAACTGGGCCACCGTACGGGCGACGACAGCTACAGAAGCCAATGGGGCTCCCATGCCAGGACCTAACAGGGTGAAATGTGGTTAGCATCCTAGAAATTAGGAAAACCACGTAAAGTAAGTAGATTTGGAAATGTGTAATGGTGATG
The DNA here is from genome assembly GCA_028551405.1 of Uromys caudimaculatus. Taxonomy (NCBI): domain Eukaryota; kingdom Metazoa; phylum Chordata; class Mammalia; order Rodentia; family Muridae; genus Uromys; species Uromys caudimaculatus. The sequence continues at coordinate 64,773,312 of CM052708.1, read as the reverse complement.
GTAGTAGTTCCACCCACGTTCTGCCCTTGCTGACAACTCGCCCAGACTCACCTTTGGTGTAGGCAATGCAATCAATGTCCTTGGAGGTTAATCCTGCCTCTGTTAGCGCCTCCTGCAGTAGGTCTAGGATAACAGCTCGATGGTGCCTGGCTGTGTCACCTGGCAGGAATCCTAAGGAACAGCATATAGATCATGAACCATAAGAAAGGCAGGTATTAGGTTGGTAAAAAGGGAACTGTGATATGGGGCTATGAATTCTAAATCACTATAACTAGGTTCCAACACATTTTTATAAGCAAAATACAAATCATTTTAATTAACACATTTTGCCAACAAACCAGTTGGCTGGGCAGTGGTGCTGCAAACCTTTAATCCCAGCAATCTTTATGAATCTGAGGCCAGCCTGGTCTACTGAGTTCTAGAACAGCCAGGGATTTGTTGACCTTGTTTCAAACAAACAAAGAAACATATAAAACAAGCCAAAAAAAATTTAGTTTATTTCTTCCTGCAGCAAACCTATGTTTCAACAAACTCTTGGAAAGCACTCTCTGCATACTGCTAGTTGTGGAAATGTTTTCCCTGAGAAAAGTTGTCAAGGCACTGAAGAATCGGTGGTCAGTTGATGAGAGGTCAGGTAAATGCGGTGGATAAAGCAAAACTTCACTTTGGTCATTCAGTTTTAAAGCACTGGTATGCCACATGCAGTCAGGCATTGCTCTGAATTAGGCTCTTTCTGCTAATCAGTGCTGACTGCAGGAGCTGCAGTTTTGGTGCACCTCAATGATTGGCTGAGTACCCTTCTCAGATGCAGTGGTTTCCCTGGGTACCCTTCTCAGATGCAGTGGTTTCCCTGGGTACCATCTCAGATGCAGTGGTTTCCCTGGGCACACTTCTCAGATGCAGTGGTTTCCCTGGGCACACTTCTCAGATGCAGTGGTTTCCCTGGGCACACTTCTCAGATGCAGTGGTTTCCCTGGGTACCTTCTCAGATGCAGTGGTTTCCCTGGGCACACTTCTCAGATGCAATGGTTTCCCTGGGCACACTTCTCAGATGCAGTGGCTTCCCTGGGATTCAGAAAGCTGTTGTGGATCAGACCAGCAGCAGACCACAGTGACAGGACTGTTTTTGGTGAAAGTTTGGCTTTGGGGCTTCTCAGTCCAACCACTAAGCTGGTTGTGACTAGTTTTCCCACACAGTCCACTTTTTGTCATCACAATCAGAGAAATGGTTCATGAATGAGAGCTGAAACAATGGCTGTTTTCAGTCTATTTATGAGGCATCAACTTACTGAGGTTTTTTTTGTTTTATGTTGTTTTAACTTTTCAACTGGTTTCAAATATTCAATGCTCACTGATTGGTCCATGTTGAGTTCTTTGGTATGTATTTCTTTAGCTATAAGATCAGCTTCCACAACTGTTCTCAGTATACAGGTCAGGTCATAGCTAACTTCTGATAGCCATTTCAGTGCTCTTGTCTGTCTCCTTTGCAAGTTCTTGAACAACCAAGGCACTGTTTGTTAGCAGTTCTAGGGACCAAATGTTAGATAGTGCTGGTGTTCCAAGCTATCTCCACTGCTTTACCTCCCATTCTAAACTCAAAGTACTTGCTTGATTCCATTTATTTCTAATATTTATTTATTTAATGTATGTGAGTACAGTTTCTGTCTTCAGACACACGAAGAGGGCATTGGATCCCATTACAGATGGTTGTGAGCCACCATGTGGTTGCTGGGAATTGAACTCAGGATCTCTTGAAGAGTGGTCAGTGCTCTTAACTGCTGAGCCATCTCTCCAGCCCTGCTTGATTCCATTTTTATTATTTCTTTTCAGACAGGGTCTTAAGATGTAGACCTGGCTGGCCTGGAATTTGCTGTATAGACCAGTGTGGCTCTAAACTCAGAGATCGCCTGCTTCTGCCTCCTGGAGTACTAGAATTACAAATTTAAGCCCCTATACCTGGCTTTAGTTTTACTTTTTGTCTAGCATTATTTCCATAGTATAAGATAAATAGAAATAAACAGCAAGAATGTCATTAGCCAAAAATAAATTAAAAAAAAAAAAAAAAAAAAAAGCTCATCCAAGCCTAAATGTGGTACGTGCACATTAAGATAAGATATAACGACACTTAAGGGAAAGAGGCCCTATCTCATTGGCACAGGGGCAAATTTCCTAAACAGAACTACAATGCCTTAGGCTCTAAGATCAACAGCTGATAAATGGGACCTCATGAAACTGGAAAGCTTCTGTAAGGTGAAAGACACTGTCAATAGGACAAATTGGCAACCTATACAATAGGAAAAAAAATCTTCACTATCCCCACATCCAAAAGAGGGCTAATATCCAAAATATATAAAGAACTCAAGAAGCTAACCACCAAAAAACAAACAACCCAATCAAAAAATGAGGTATAGAACTAAACCGAGAATTCACAACAGAAAAATCTCGAATGGCTGAGAAGCACCTAAAGAAATATTCAAATTTCTTAGTGATCAGGGAGATGCAAATCAAAATGACCCTGAGATTCCACCTTATACCAATCAAAACGGCTAAGATCAAAACCTCAGGCGACAGCAGATGCTGGTGAGGATGTGGAGAAAGAGGAACATTCCTCCATTGCTGGTGGAATTGCAAGCTGGTACAACCACTCTGGAAATCGGTCTGGAGGTTCCTCAGAAAATTGGAAATAGATCTACCTGAAGACCCAGCTATACCACTCTTGGGATTATACGCAAAAGATGCCCCACCATGCCACAGGGGCACGTGTTCCACTATGTTCATAGTGGCCTTGTTTATGATAGCCAGAAGCTGTAAACAACCCAGACGTCCTACAACAGAAGAATGGATACAGAAAATGTTTTTCATTTACACAATGGAATATTATTCAGCTATTAAGAATGAAGACATCATGAGTTTTGCAGGCAAATGGATGGAACTAGAAAATATTATCCTGAGTGAGGTAACTCAGACCCAAAAGGACATGCATGGTATATATTCATTGATAAATGGGTATTAGTAAAAAAAAAAAAAACCAACCAACCAAACAAACAAAACCACACAGAATACCCAGGATACAGTCCACAGGACTCAAGAAGGTTAACAAGCAGAAGGGCCCAAGTGAGGACACCTCAATCCCACTTGGAAGGGAAAAGAAAGCAATCACCAGGGGCAGAGGGAGGAAGGGACCTGGGTAACAGAGGGGACAGGGAGGGATAAACAGGAACATAATCAGGTGTTGGGGGAAACAGGAGTGAAGCCCTGAGGGCCAGCAAAATGAATGGAAACAGGAAACCTCGGGAGGTAGGAGGTGGGGACCCTCTAGAATGCACCGGAGACCTGGGAAGTGAGAGACTCTCAGGACTCAAAGGGAGGGACCTTGGATGAAATGCCCAACAGTATGGAGAGGGATCTAGTAGAGTCAACCTCCAGTAGAAAGCCAGGGCATCAAGTGGAGGGATGGGGTTGCCATCCCACAAAAACTCTGATCCAGACTTGTTCCTGGCTAAAAGAACCTCAGGGACAAAAATGGAGAAAAGACTGAGGGAAAGGAGGTCCAGTGACAGGCCCAAATTAAGATCCATCTCAAGAGGAGGCTCCAAAGCCTGACACTATAACTGATGCTATGGTGTGCTTACAGACAGGGGCCTATCCTGACTGCCCTACGAAAAGCCCAACAAGCCACTGAAAGAGTCAGATGCAGATATTTACACCCAACCAATGGACAGAAGCTGGTGACCCCTGTGGTTGAATTAGGAAAAATCTGGAAGAAGCTGAGCAGGAGGGCAACCCTGTAGGAGGACCAGCAGTCTCACCTAACCTGGACCCCCGAGATCTCTCAAACACTGGGCCACCAACCGGGCAGCACACACCAGCTGATATGAGGCCCCCAACACATATACAGCAGAGGACTGCCGGGTCTGGACTCAGTGAGAGAAGATGCACCCAATCCTCTAGAGAATTGAGGCTCCAGGGAGTAAGGAGGTCTGGTGGGGTAGGGGTGGAGAGTGGGAAGAGGAGGTATGGGATGAAGAACAGCCAGAAGGAGGACCAGGAGGGGGATAAGGACTGGACTGCTAAAAAAAGATATAAAAAAAAAAGACACTGAAGAAGTATTCTAAGCCTAACAGCACATGCCTGTAGCCCCAGCATTTGGGAGGCAAAGGAAGGCAGACAGGGAGGGAGGGAGAGGCAGAGAATGAACGATTATAAATACATTCCAGTATCAAACAACACATTTCAACAATGCAAAAACTGCAATTACTTTTGCACTGACCTATTAGAAATAAAAACCAACAAAGACATGTTTTAACGACGTAGAAAAAAAAAAAATCCTAGGTTTTAAGATACCCTCTTTTCAAGCCTCTACTTTTGAGACAAGGTCACACATAACCCCAGACAGCCTTAAACTCAGATCCTGTCGCAGCCTCGCAAGTGCTAGGATTACAGACTGTACCACACCTTCAGCGAGCTTTCCAACCTTTACACAGGCTACTGGTGTTTCAGTGATGCGCTCGTCCACACACAATGCTCAGAAGCAATCCAAGTTATACATACTTCCTACTCTTTGATAGCTTTCCCTGTTAATTCTGCAGAACCCTACAAAAGGTCATATTGTTGGACTTAACACATGATAACTACAGCACTACAACTGTCAGTAGCTTCCCTTCAACCACAGTATCTCAGCCTCTGAGCCTAAAAGCCTAGACGAGTGAGTCCTAAACACACATGTATCTCTACTACGTAACCTGAAACATCTCTCCTGCTTAGGGAGCCTTTAGAGGCACATGCAGCTTATATGTGTGTGCGAGCTTTCGGAGAATGTAGGCAAGATACAACTTGTAAATATATTAATTGGGGGTTGTACAGTGCCTGGTGCATTCAAATATTTGTCCAAACCCACTGATATTCATTTCCTTCTAAAAGTACAGAAAAACAGACACCTAAACAGACTGAAAATACAGTAACTCCTGATATCTGTCCTGCTCTCCCTTCTCCTCATTGGAGATTACTGATATTTATCATGCTGTAGTGTAAAACAACCTCTATGTGCATCTATAGAGCAGCCTCGAACACTTATTTTAGAACGCTTAGCTCATAAATGCTGTTCAATAAAACCAAAATATAACCGGGAGTAGTGGCTCACGCCTTTAATCCCATTACTCAGGAGGTATAGTCTCTACACAGCAAGTTCCAGGTCAGTAAAGGTTACAAAGTGAGAGACCCTGTCTCAAAATATGTATTTAAAAGAAAAAGAGAGAGAGAGAGAAAAAAAAAAAAAAAAAAAAAACCCAAAAACTGAACGAATCCACGCGACCTAAGCTCACGTGTCTGACTCTTCTAGTCAAAAAGTTACCAACCAAACGCGAAATCAAGACTATTTTGTAAAAGGGAGTCTGGAGTGGGGTTACAAGCCTGTAATATCACCACCGGGAAAGCTGACACAGGCAACAGTATGGAATATAGGAAAAGAACCCCTGGCAGAACAAAACGGGACAAGGCGCCGGCAACGCGGCCGCAGCCACTCACCGGTGCCCGGGGCCGTGACGTAAGTGCGCCGCGGGTTCGCCAGCACCGTGCCGTCGCGGACCACGCCCACGCCAATCTTGTTGGCGCTGCCTTCGAACCCCAGCACCGCGGGCATGGTGCCCCACGGCTCAGGATCGTGGGACTGAGGGACTAGCTGTAACTGGCACTTCCACGAACAACCCAGAACCAAGCGAAGGGACCTTCAGACGCCAGAAGTTACGTCACGAGGTGACGCGCGGACCAATCATCACACTCCCCGACCACGCGGGGGCGGAGATCTCTAGTCACGTGATCACACCAGTCACCCACGTGGGAGCAGGCAGCCTCCATTCTTTGTGCTGTGAGGGACTCCCAGGCTTCGTTGGGAGGTCAGGTACCTTGTTCTAGCGCGTTTCGCGACCTTGCTCGCTGAAGGGCCCAACGTGAGCGAGGGGCTGCGTTGCTCATGGCGGGGAAGACTGGGAGAACCGCGGCTCCAGTGTGCAAACGCCTGCGGGAGGCGGCTCGCTTCCTCTCCTTGTATTTTGATTTCACCATTTCTTATCTGCAGGAAACGCAGTAAACACTGCTTCGGTGCTCCAGGCGCCTAAGGGCTTTCGTCACAGCGATGCCAAAGCGGGGGAAGAGAGCGGCGGCCGAAGACGGGGAAGAACCCAAGTCGGGTAAGGTGCTTAAATGAACCCCAGCCCCCCGACAAGTTTAGGGCTTTACTAGACCGCCATGAACTACGGTAAATTAGGACCAAGTTAAGGGGCAGGATCCCGAGAAGTTTGGGTAACTAGAGAGCCTAATGAGATTATAGTTAACTCTGGCCTGAGCTTGAAAACTGCCAGCTCTTACTACTACACTCATGTTATAGAGCCAGAGACCAAGAAGAGTAAGGGGGCAGCAAAGAAAACTGAGAAGGAGGCCGCAGGAGAGGGCCCTGTCCTGTATGAGGACCCTCCAGATCAGAAAACCTCACCCAGTGGCAAATCTGCCACACTCAAGATATGCTCCTGGAATGTGGATGGGCTTCGAGCCTGGATTAAAAAGAAAGGTTTGGACGTGAGTACAATTCAGGAGGGAAGTAGACTTTCCTTCTTTGAATCCACAGGAACTTATTTTTCTCTTCCGTTGGTTCCCCCCCCCTGGGGGGGGGGTGTCCCTAAATGTCTATTCTTTAAACTCCAATCCCCTCATTTAGTTTTTTTTGTGTGTGTTTTTGTTTTGTTTTTAAAAACTAACCTAGAATGTTGGAGGGGAGGGGTCAATCCCAGTAACTACTTAAGATCCAAGTGGGGAGAGGGCTGGAGGCCTGACTGCTTGGCAGTTAACAGCACATTGCTGTGCTTCCAGAGGCTCGTTAGGTTTCCAGCACACGGCAGGTGATTAACGGGCATTCACTCACTTGCATGAGTTGTTTATATCTTGCTGCTTGAATTCCTTCTGCACAGGGATTTTCTCCTGTGTATAGCGTGTAGCACATAAAATTTTAATTTTCCACATTTTCATTCAGTGGGTAAAGGAAGAAGCACCAGATGTATTGTGCCTCCAAGAGACCAAATGCTCAGAGAACAAACTCCCGGCTGAACTGCAAGAGCTGCCTGGACTCACCCATCAGTACTGGTCAGCTCCATCAGACAAAGAAGGATACAGTGGTGTGGGCCTACTTTCCCGCCAGTGCCCACTCAAAGTCTCTTATGGCATTGGTGAGGCTTTAAAGACATTCATGTCTGTATATTCTTCAATGAACTGTACTGTTTCTTAGATCTTTTTAAAAATATCTTACACTGATTTTTCATTTTTATAGGTGAGGAAGAACATGATCAAGAAGGCCGGGTGATTGTGGCTGAATTTGAGTCCTTTGTCTTGGTAACGGCCTATGTTCCCAACGCAGGCAGGGGTCTGGTAAGACTGGAATACCGACAGCGTTGGGATGAAGCCTTTAGAAAGTTTCTAAAGGACTTGGCTTCCCGAAAGCCTCTTGTGCTATGTGGGGATCTCAATGTGGCTCATGAAGAAATTGACCTTCGTAACCCCAAAGGAAACAAAAAGAATGCTGGCTTTACTCCCCAGGAGCGTCAAGGCTTTGGGGAGTTGCTGCAGGCCGTGCCACTGGCTGATAGCTTCCGGCATCTCTACCCCAACACTGCCTATGCTTACACTTTCTGGACTTACATGATGAATGCCCGCTCGAAGAATGTTGGTTGGCGCCTTGATTACTTTTTGTTGTCCCACTCTCTTTTACCTGCATTATGTGACAGCAAGATCCGGTCCAAGGCTCTTGGCAGTGACCACTGTCCCATCACCCTTTACCTGGCACTGTGACACCCTCCTGAAGTAGCTTCATGCCTGGGAAATAGCTTCCTCTCCCCACAGAAGTCTAGTGTGTTATCTCTTCTTCAGGTTTTTGGTTTTGTATGTGCTCCCCTCTGTTTTACACATGAAACCAAACTTATGGTTTCCTTTAAACAATCCAAGTGAAATAAAAGACCCTACTTTCAACTTCACTGTCTTTGTCCTTTTGTGAATCCACATACTCCCTTATTGATACACAAAAGTTGTTGAATAGGAAAGGTTAGAGTCATGACATTATTTATTTACAAGCACAGATGAATCCCTAACCTCTCCCGAGACAGTGACCCTACCTCAGCCCAGTTCAATACTGCAACTGAAAGTAAAGACGGAAGGAGGAATTCAGGGAAGTACAGGATTAGGGGAACATATCCCATATTAAATAATTATATATATACACATCAGTTCCTGTAGGTCTGTACAGAGCAGTGGCTGACCCCACCCCACAGGACAGGACAAGGAATGTGGGGAGAAAAGACTGAGGGTAATGAGGCCAGAGCCAGCCCCTGGTGAAGTGCAATAGCAGCAGCAAGGTCCTAATGGTGCACAAGAGGGAGGGGAACACCCCCTCCCACTTCCCACCCCCACCCTGCCCTGGAATGTATTAAGGGACAGGAATGGTTCTCAGGGAGCACATACAGGAAGGACATGGCTAGAACCATCTTTAGGATCCAGGCTTAGGGGCAATGTTGCCTATTTACCCTAAACAGCAACCCCTGGAAGAAAGCAGCCAGCCAGCAATGGTCTTACCTACCCTTCCAAACCTAAGTAAGGGACTGGTTCCTTCCTACCTCTCCCCAGGGAAAAGGGAGGCAGCTGTTTGGCTTCCTTGTAGAAGTCCAGAGAGCCTTTTGTAGTGTTACTGTTGGTGCCAGGCAGCCGCCAGGCACACACTGCATTAAGGGGCTCAGGAGAAGTTCTGGACAGGATGGCTGACCTTCATACAGCCCCAATAAAGGGCCCTGCCCAAACATAGAACAGCCAACAAAATGACAAACGCCCAGGCTGCGTAGATACCTCCATATTGCTGTGCATGCTTCCATGTGCCAAACTGACAGATGAGGAAGAAGAAAAACATGAGGTTACTTCTGGTGTCTACTGTTTCAAAGTCTTAGAAAACAGTAATGCAGTGCAAACTTTTGTCTTGTTATCCCAATCACTTGTAACACCTTCAGGGACCTTTCCCTTAGCAGGCATCTGCCAGCATTTCTCACACCTACCAAGTGAACCAGGATTGTTGATAACTCATTTCTTTCCAGAGTGGAAACACTGTTTAGCTTGTTAGTTTATTAGTGACCTTTAACTTTAGTTCACCTCTACCTAAAAATATACCCCCCCACACACACACACCCATCAGACTCTTTCACTTTGTTTGTTGTTGCTTTTTAAGGCAAGGGTCTCATGTTGGCACCCTGAGCAGCCTCCACTCCTATCCTCCTGCCTCCACCTCCTGGGTACTGGGACCATAGGCTTGTACCACCATGCTCAGATTTGCTTGGTTTATGTGGGGCTGGCAATCATACACCCAGGGTTTCATGCAGGTTAGGCCAATACTTTTACCAGCTAAGCTACATTGGGAGCTGGCAACAACTGACTCCCCGTTTTGGATTATAGATGGTGGTCTTGCTATGTAGCCTGGGCTACCTTAGAGCTTACTCTATTCTTTGATTACAGGGATATAACCCAACACCCAGCTCTTTCACCACCTTCTCAAATCTTAGCCTGTGATGAGGCCAAAAAGAGGTTTGCATCGAGGCTACTCACAGCAAGGCCAGTGGCAGTGACTGCCAAGAGTAAACCAAGCAAGAAGCAGCAAATACATCTCTTCCTAGGATATCTGCGCCCAATAGATGACCTGTGGGGAGCCAAGAGAAATTGGTATTTGGAAAAGCCCTGGCGATTTTATGCCACACATCACCCAGTTACCAGGACAATCCCTAACCACTTACACTTTTCTGCAGTGAGGGCATCGTGCCAAGGTTCGGTCTGTAAATTCTGTCCACTATGGAAAAAGAAAAACAATCATCACAGACAGGTTTTCCTCAGTGAGAACCCCGAAGCGATGGGGAGGATGGAAAATGAGAGATAGGACAGTCTTTTTCAGGATTTATTACTATTCCTATTACTTGCCTCCTCCAGGATCTCCCAATATCCCTCCTCACCAGAAACGTATTCTTGCAATGTCCACAGATGACCCTGACACCCAGTGGCTGTGGTTCTGGACTCAGAGGTCCTGGATGCACAGGCCCTAGGTTGATGATTCTTTTGCTATACAGGGGGAAAAGTATGTTTTTAAAATTCTTAGTTCTAATTGGATCTGATGACACTCTGAATCCCAGCACTTAGGAGGTGTAGGCAGGATGACTAGGAATTCAAGGTGCTACTACATAGGTCTTCCTGCCTCCGCTTCTCAGGTGCTGGGATTGAATATAGGCATGCACCACCTTACCCAACTCCAGGTTTTTTGGTTTTTGGTTTTGTTTTTTGTTTTTGTTTTTTTTTCTTTCTTTCTTTTTGCTTTACAACTTACTCTAAGTATGACCTTCTCATCTTAAGTCTCTTACCAATAGGGCCGAGGGCAGGCAATCCGCTGAGAAGTCACTTTGCAAATAAGGAGACAATTACAGGGGCATCGGACATACTTCTTTCCTGGAGGTGCATTCTTGATGGGCTAGAGAACAATGAATAAAGGAACAATGGGTATATCAGCAGAGAAGCCCATTATCCCAGTCCTCTGCAAGAACGTTACTGAGAAAGAAAAAATCAGACATTTGAGATATACAAATGTTGCCAGCAGAGTAGAGTACGTCTGTGAGGCTGAGGCAGGAAGATTGCAGAGTCTGAGGGAAACCTGGGTCATTGTGAGATTGTCTCAAAAAAGAAGAGAACACCAAAATAAAAAAAAAATCAAAAGCAACTACAACAACTGCCAGTGAGAACTACACTTCAGGATCCAGGAAAGGTCAGAAAGTGAGAGCTGGTGAACATTATTTCTGGTGAATGGCTTCTAAAGAAATGGCTGCTGCAGGATCCAGGAACTGAAAGTAGGCTTCACGAATAGGTCTTGAACAGGGTGTAGAACCAGAAAGAGGATCCAGGAAACAAAGCCCATTTTGCAGATAGTTATAACTCACAGTGGCTTCGTTGCAGACACCACATTTGACTACATGCTGATGCATCTTGCCTTCCACGTTGATCGGAGACTGACACACTCGACAGGTAATCATGGGGGCACTCCCACTATCCGGGCTAGTCAAGGGTGAGTAGGGGGGTGGGTCCTCTCCAGGCAACACGGCTGGATGTCCCTCAGGGAACGGGGGAAAGGCTGAAGAGGAAGCAGATAAACCCAAATCATCATTCGGACACTTCCCACAGATGCTCCACGGAGGTGGGGAACCCTTTGAGTAAGCTCGACCGGCTTCTCACAAACAGCGCTCAGATCAGCTTCCTCAAACCCCGCTTTCGTGCCAGGCTTAGGCAGTGATTGCGGACCAAGGCTGCCTCGCCCCGTGACAGGTGCCATGGTGCCACACCTGGCGCGGAAGCAGGCTCCGCCCCCTGACCCGATCCGCCCCTAGGCCTGGGTGCACCTCAGACCTCCGGCTTACCCTGGGGCGGGGCATGTTTACCGGCTCCGTACGGAGGTGCGGAGGGCGTCAGGCCTCCACCGGGCCCCGTCGCGTTCCCGCCCGGACCCGCTAAGCCGTTGCCACCAGCGCCGCCATCGCCGGCCTCGGAGAGCAGCGGGGAGCGCTCTCCGTCTGCCGCCATGGCGACTCCCTCTCGGTCAGCGACCAGCTCCCGCCGCCGCCGCCGCCGTCGCTACCGGGTCCCTAAGGCGCCTGCGCGCCGCGTTCTCCCGCAGCCAGTGCCGCCCCGCTCACGTGACAGGCTGGCCCCGCCCCTCTGCACTGTCATTCGTGGAGGTGAAGCTGTTCCCGGTTTGTAAGGGAGCGTTCTTTCTCCATTGGAGAGAGACGTGTCACGTCACTGTCACATGACCTTCCCGTAGCAGCTGAGTCCGTAAACACTGCACGTGACTAGAAGTTGTGCGAGCCATTGGAAGTGCGGCCATCGCGCTACCTCCGGCCCAGGTGGGCGGCTGCCCTGCACGTGTCACGTGCCCAGCCTGTCGCGTGAGTCGTTCCTCATTGGTCCCAAGTCTCCCGTGGGACGCAACTCTATTGGTCCAAATTTAGCGCCAGAACGTGAGGGCGGCTGCAGTATCTTCTGACTGGCAAGGCTGGTATCCTGGCCAGCAGTGGGCCCTGGGAGCCGCCCTAAGACCTGGATGAGAATTGGAAAGCTACGGGGAGCTTGAGGGCTTAGCACGCGTGTCTAGCTTGGCACAAGGCCCCCGAGGTCAGCCCGCAGCTTCGCCGAATCGTGGTGATGTAGCTGTGTATGTCTGTAAATGCAACACTTGGGAAGATGAGTTAGGAAACGGAATTCCAGGACAGCCTCGGTAGCCGAGGCTGAACACAAGGAGAAACTGAATACAAGAGGGCGGGGCACTGGGAAGATGCGTTAGTGGTTAAGAGAACTTTCTGCCCTTTCAAAGGAGCCTAGTTTGAGTCCCAGGGCGGTTGCTACCTGTAACTAACTCTCGTTCCAGGGGATCGTGCACCCGGTAGCTACACACAAGTGGCTTATGTGCGTGTGCACATAAACATACATAAAAATAAAGCCACCCAAAGTTTAAAAAAACTGAAGGTCACAGTGTAGAGCCTCTTGCTCTTGCCCCTCTCTCTTACTCCCTTGCTCTCCCTCTTTCCCTATTCCCTTCCCCCCACCCCCTCCATGTGGTCATGGCGGGCCTCTACTTCTCTACTCCCTCCCTCTCTCTCTGCCTTTCTCTGCCTCTACTACCCTCTTAGCTCCCTTCCCCATGCCCTGAATAAACTATTCTATACTATACCAACGACATGTAGTTGGTCCCTCAGGGGGAAGGGATGCCTCGGCATGGGCCCGCTGAGGCACACCCTTTCCCCACACCTCACCATATACCCATAGAACTTTTTCCTGTATCTCTTTATCTTTAAATAAACACATCAGTGACCATGCTCGAAGCTCTAGGTTCCCTTTCAGCACCTAAAAAAAAAAAAAAAAAAAAAAAAAAAAAAAGATAATAATAACTGGTTTGTTTTTTTTTTAATTCTGAAAATGTGCTGTACTACCACTGCTACATCCACAGTCCTTCAGTTTTGAGACAGAGTCCTAATTTCGAACTTGGTGATTCTGCCAAAGCCTCCTGGGTAACTGAGATTACAGGCATTTGCCTCTATGCATGGCTGTGAAATTATTATAATTGGTTCTACAAATGTCCCTACCAGGGTTCAAGTTGGAACCAACTTGAAAGCCCCATCTCAAAGGACTAGCTCTCAGAGCATGTGCAAGTGCTGTCTATGGAAGCTGCCAAGGGAGAAAAGCAGTTTAAACCCCCACAAACCACACTGACCAGCTCAACAAGATTGGCTTCGATACTGTGGCACTTCATCTCAAGGGTAACCAACAGCTACCTGCTGAACTTTAGATCTGGCATGGTGTGGTTCTGTAAACCTTGTCAACTACTGTGGCTGGTGACGTCATGGACCCTAGAGGAAAACCCACTGCTGCTGCCCTCCTAAAATAGTAAAATTCCGAACAGCATGCTAAATACCTATGCATAGATCCACCAATCAATCAATCAATCAATCAATCAATATCTCTCTCCCTCCCTCCTTCCCTCCCTCCTTCCCTCCCTCCTTCCCTCCCTCCTTCCCTCCCTACTACAAACACTCACACTATTAACTCTTCAGCAGATGGAAGCCACTACAGTGATGCACAACTGATCTAAATATCTCCATTACTGAAACAAAACTTAGTGTCCCCACTGATGGAAGGAGAGCTCATCATTTTACTCAATTGATGTATACCAGTCAGATACATACACAAGTCTTTATTGATTCAAATCATATTTGGTAGATGAAAGTCTTTAGACTTTGCTTAATTTTTGTCTTCAGCCAAGAAATTATAAATGGAGGCTTTTTTTTTTTCTAAAGTTTTGGTCTTTGTTTTTTAAATAAGGTCTCATCCTTAAAGGAGGCTGGTCTTAAATTCATGGCAAGTAGCCAGGCAGTGGTGGCGCACGCCTTTAATCCCAGCACTTGGGAGGCAGAGGCAGGTGAATTTCTGAGTTTGAGGCCAGCCTGGTCTACAGAGTGAGTTCCAGGACAGCCAGGGCTACACAGAGAAACCCTGTCTCGAAAAACCAAAACAAAAAAAACAAAAAAAAAGGAAGAAAAATCAACAAATGTATGGCAAGTCCCACCTCTCCCCAAAGGCCTGAGACACCATGCTTGACTCTAGTTTCTGATAGTTTTAGACACAGATTTTCCAGATTAGCTTCTACCATCAGGTAGGTCTTCAAATAGGAAACTATCATTCCCCAACACACACTTGGCAAAATAAGGAGTCTCCAGACACAAAGTTAGAAAGGAGCTGCAGCTCTGCAGGCGACAGGCCAATTTGCTGCTCTTGCTGATTTTTGCTACACAGATTCTCAACTTAAGAGTAGGTTTCCTTATTTGGGCCATGGTTATATATAACACCCTAAATCTATCCTTTTGTGATACCTCCATCCCTCTAAAATTGTGTTTTATGATAACTTACATCTGGTTCAAGCTGTACAAAAGGTTAAAAGTAGAACTGGGGACATATCTCAGTGGTAGAGTACTTGCCTAGCACACGTTATGCCTGGAATTTTAATCCTAGCATGCATCCTCCCCCCATCCCAAAAAACAATGTAGGGAGAAAAGAACCCATTTTGTACTCTGAAGGGTCAAGGTAGAATAAATGAGTAGAATGGTTTATGTATTTATCTACTATTCATTCATCATTTGGCCTCTAGGTGATGCTTTTATTATAGGTCAAATAGAAGGATGTAGACTAGAAGTCAAATGAAGTAAACCTCAGCCAATAGGTTGGATGTTTTCTGACAAGTATGTGAAGCATTGAAGGAAGTACATGATGACGGGTGAATTCCTCAGTACACACTTTTACATCTTTTGGTGCTGTGTCTTGAGACAGGATCTCTCTATGTGACCCAGGCTCTACTAGGACTAATGATTCTGCTACTGCAAGCCTCTGAATTCTGTGATTACAGGCTTGAGACACCACACCCAGTTTAGATACAGACACCACCCTCTTGTCTTTAAACCTCTTTCAGTCTTAGACAGATCTGGGTTCAGAGAAGACAATTGCTCTGTTACTGTTCTTATGACAATGCTGTGTTGTTTAAAAAAAAAAAAAGTCTTGGAAATTTTTCTTTAAAAAAGAAAAAGATTTTAAAACTTGCATTCATTTTAGTTTTTGAGATAGGGTCTTAATTTTGTGGCTCTGGCTGCCCTGAAGCTCACTATGTATATCAAGCTGGCCTCAAGCTCACAGATATTCACCTGCCTCTGCCTCCCAACTAGTGGGATCAAAGGCATATACCACTACATTTAGCCTACATTTGTGTGTGTGTGTGTGTACTCACTTGTGTGGAGGTCAGTAGACAATTTTTGGGAATTGGTTTTCTTCTACCATGTGGGTCTTGGTGATTGAACACACATTGTCAAGTTTGACAACAAGCACCTTTACTCTCTGAGCCATCATGCCAGCCCCCTATGTATTTATTATTATGCATGAGTTTATGTGCACCAAATATATACAGAATCCTGCCCAGGCCAGAGAAGGGCGTTAGAGTATCTTAAACTGGTGTTACAGGCAGCTTCAAAGTGCTGTGTGGTTGCTGGAAGTGGAACTTAGGTCCTCTGTAAGAACAAGCATTCTTTACTGAGCCTTCTTTCTTCAGCCTTTTCTATAATTCCTGAGTGCCAAGACTTTCTTGGAAGAACCCACTACTTAGTCTGAAAGTGGAGTAATCACTCACTACCTGTCTTAAATAATAAATGCATTGGGACGGATTTCTAGTAGTCAGGTCTTTTATTATTGCTACTACTCACACAAAGGGAGAAGCTCCGATGGGATGTATAATAGCAATTCATGGAACAAAGGAAATCCCTTATTTTGATAGACATTAGAAGGGAGGGGTCTCGGAGATAGGAGAGGAGTTCTGCATTTAGCAGAGTGGGGAAAATGCTAGACTAGATAGAAGGTCATGATTTAGGAAGTTAATCCTGTTACCCACCATACCTCTGGGGGTTGCTACCATAGCAGATATTAGAGATATCAGAAGGACATAAAGCGTGGCGGATCCCCTCTAGAGAGGTGTCTGTGATATAATGTTCCCTACAGTTCTGGGCAGAAAGCACCCTAGGAAAATTCAGATTAATCAAGTGTGTCATCCCCTCAAGTGACAATATGGTTGGTAGTGGTCAGATATGACATGCCCAGAAAACAAAGTAATTTGTGAGAAAGGTCATAAAGATGGTAGAAAACATATCAACATAAAGGAATAGGTCTTCTGGTCTTCAGATAGATGATAGATAGATAGATAGATAGATAGATAGATAGATAGATAGATAGATAATCATACACACACACATTTAATTTGCTTGCATGTCTGTCTGTGTACTACTTTTCTGCCTATTGCCTGCAGAGGCCAGAAGAGGACACCAGATCCCTTGTAACTGGATTACAGATGGCTGTTGAGTCCAGCTTCTCTGGAAGAGTATCAAGTGTTGTAATTGCTGAGCCATCTGTCCAGCTCTTTGCTTTTTGGGTCTTTAGTCACCTGTAAGTGACAGACAACCCCTCCCCCCAAACAGTGACATAGCCTCGTGATTCTGTGATGGTCTCTGAGTGGTTCTTTGGCCGTCTCACTTGGGCTTCCCCATGAACACACAGATTTCTGGAAACAACTCATTAGTCAGAGATGGCTTCATTCGCACAGGTGATCATTTTGAGTGTCAGATTGCCCTGGCTTCTTTGGAGCATGGCGGTGTAGATGATAGTGGAAGAGTTATGGACAAAGGAAAGTTACCAAGCATCACTAGGCTATAGCACTAGCACAGCCTCATCTTTACTATAGTCTAGTGTTCGTAGTAATCCATGGTGCCTGTCTATATTCAGTGTAATAAATTATACTCCGCATCCTATCCCCCCCCCCAGTGTTTTTGAGACAGGGTCTTATTATGTAGGCAGATTGATCTTGAACTCTTCGTGATCTTCCTGTCTCAGCTTCTCCAGTGCTGGGATCACAGGTATGCACCAACACATCTAGATAGTCTTTACTTGATGAGAGTTACTGTAATTTTTTACTCTACCCATTTTCTGCCCCTCTTCTCCTTAACTCTCTTCCCTTCTTCCCCCTCTCCTTTCCTATCCTCCTTGCCCATCTCCTCTCCTTTTCTGTCTCCTTGGAGACCAACTTCATGCTCTGGAGTGCTGTACCCTCACCACTACCTCAGCCATACCCAGTGGCTATGCTTTACTGCATGTTCAACAATCAATACCTCTACTTAACTTAATGTATATGTACTCTTTGTGAAGGAGACACCTTGAGAAACTTACACTCGGGATAGGGGAACAAAATAATGTAAACACTGGCAGATAAAATCAGAGCACTAGCAATCTTTTATTGTGTGAAAAAAATCAATGCTAGAAAATCATGATACAGCATATATGCTTCCTAATAAGTAACAATGTAAGGCGAGTAGAAGAGGAGGAGAGGACTGGAGATCTAGTTCAGTTGGCATTATGAACAAAGTTATGGGTTCAATCCCCAGCACTACCTACATTGGGTATGGTGGTTTATGACCGTAGTCCCAGCATTCAGGTAGGAGGAGGAGCAGCAGAACTTCATGTTCATTTTCACCCACATAGAAAGCCTGGCTATATGGGAGTCAAATGATTACAACAAAAATAATTCCATTTGGGCTGGAGAGATGGTTCAGAGATTAAGAGCACTGACTACTATTCCAGAGGTCCTAGTTCAATTTCCCAGCAACCATCTGTAATGGGATCTGATGCCCTTTTCTGGTGTGTCTGAAGACAGCGACAGTGTACTCATATAAATAAATCTTTAAAAAAATGAGTTCGTGTGTATATCTAATCAGGATAGTTAAAGAATTTTTTAAGTTTTTAAATTTTATTCTTAAATATATTTATTTTTATATGTATAAGTGTTTTGTTTACATGTATGTGCATCAAGTGCATGCCTGGTGCCAAGGTGGTAGGGAGAGGGCATTGGATCCTCCGGAATTGGGGTTCAGGATGGTGGTGAGGTACCATGTGGGTGCTGCGGATTGAACTCAGGTCCTCTGAAAGACAGAGAAGTGATTTTAACTGCTGAACTATCTCCCCAGTCCCAGAAATCATTAAAAAGATAAAAATAATTGAGTGAGGCATAGTGGTGCCACATTCCTTTAATCCTGCATTTAGCAAGCAGAAGCAGGTAGATCTCTGAGTTCTAGCCCAGTCTGATATACATTGTGAGGCACTGTCTCAATGAATAAATAAAAACAAACAAATAAATAAATGATATTATCATGCATGAATAACTTTAAATTGACTTATCTTTAATAAGTCAGTGCTAAAATATTTCTATCTTTCTCCCAACAGTTAATAAGAGCTCCTTTCTTCTGTCCTCCCTTTAGTCCAGGAGTTCAAGGTCATCCTCTGCTATATATAGCAAATTCAAGGCCAGCCCCAGAAACATTGTCTCAAAACAAGAAAATCCCCAAATAACAATATACCAGACTTTCAATGTATTCATTTTCCTTATTGTTTTGAAGACTGAAAATTTAAGGTCAAGGAGTTAAAGGGTTTAGTTTCCCTTTTTTTCTTACTTTTAGATTTATTTTATATGTCTATATGTGTCCATGTATGTGTGGGTCTGTGCCACCTGTGTGTGGGTGCCCTCTGAGGCCAGAGGAGGGTATGGAATCCCTGGAGCTAGAGTTAGAGGAGGTTGTAAAGCCAACAGACATGGGTACAGGGAACTAAACTCAAGTTTGGAAAAGCATCAAGTGTTCTTCACCACTGAGCCA
Organism: Uromys caudimaculatus; assembly: GCA_028551405.1. NCBI lineage: Eukaryota > Metazoa > Chordata > Mammalia > Rodentia > Muridae > Uromys > Uromys caudimaculatus. The sequence continues at coordinate 64,754,476 of CM052708.1, read as the reverse complement.
GCTCTCCAGCCCCCAGTGTTGCCCTGTTTTAACAAATTTATGTTATTATGTATGAGTAACTTGAAATTGAGTTATCTTCACTCAGTCAATAGGCAGAGAAATGAAAACACTAATGATATTTGTAAGTTGCTTACAGTTAATGAAGTTCCTTCTCCTAGACTTGAAGTCTGCAAGTAGCCTTTATCTGCTTCCCTGGTTTCTCTTTCTCTTCTTATAAGAGCATGTCCATTATTTCATTATAGCTCTGTTTTAAATAATGAAGATTAATTCCAGGACAGCCAGGACTACACAGAAAAACCCTGTCTTGAAAAACCAAAAAATAAAAAGTAAAAATAAAAAATGAATAATGAAGATTCTTTCCAGGTTCAGTAGAGAACTTGACTAAGCCTGATTTCAGGAAATATGGTCCTTTAATAATGCCAGGTACTCACAGCAGTGGTGGGGGAGGAGGCTGGGGTAGGAGATATAATAGCAACCTGAATAACAAAGGAAGTTCCTTATATTATAGACTTTAGAGGAAAGAGGTATCTGAAGGTAGAAGAGAAGGGTTTCCAAGTTTAGCAGATTTGAGAAGGTACTAGACCAGTGGTTCTCAACCTTCCTAATGCTGCAACCCTTTGATACAGTTCCTCATGTCGCGGTGACCCCCAACCATAAAATTATTTTTGTTGCTATTTTACAACTGTAATCTTACTACTGTTGTGAATCACAATGTAAATAACTGCATTTTCTGATGATCTTAAACACCTCTGGTGAAGGGTTACTCAACGTCTCACCCGGGTCACAACCCACAGGTTGAGAACCACTGTACAAAACTTTAATATAGAGCAGTAATTTAGGAAGCTGATTCTACAGTCCACCTTACCTTGGGACTGTTACATGCTGAGAGTTTAGCAGCTTACAGAAGAACTAGGTAGGATATGGGTGCCTTAGTCACCGTGCCAAAGCGCTCTTCAGAGCTCCAGCTCCTCCAGCTTTGCTGACTTCAACACACTTCTCTCTCCTGCTCTGATTTCCATACCAGTCTATAACTCTTGGGAGGTATCCAATGACTCTGGTGTCTGCAACATCTTAGGTTCTCCAACACAATTTAGTCTTCACATTCAGAGCTTCACACACTGGCCTCTCCAGGCATCCATTCAGGGACATCCCTAATGTATGCCTGGCCTCAGCAGCCTTTCTTAGCTTCAGAGGGAGATTACATAATCCCTTTCTTGTATCCTTGACTCTAAAGCCGGATCCATGTGACTGAAGCTGCCGAGTTCTTCTGCTTGATGGGGCTGGAACTTGCCCTCCTTGTTTAAGTATATTTGCATCAGCTTTCTGTTACTGATGGTTTCCATTACTCCTTAAATTTTTCTGTAATTTTTTCCCACAAATTGAAAGTTTATCTGGGTGGGGTTTTCCCTGAAGTCACAAATCCATTTTTTCATTTTAAACTTTTCATCTCCTTGAACACTAGACTTGGCTCCAGTATACTTCCTGGTGCTCCTTTTCTCCTTAAGCTGTACATTTTGTATTTCTCTTTGTCCAGCTTCTTCCTTTTCATTATAGATCTGCATAGGAGCGATTACTAATAACCACATGTCAGAGTCAATACTGTGTGGTCTTGAAATCCCTTCTGCCAACAACATTAATCCAAACTCTTTAATTTAGCCTCAGACAGATTTTTTAGGATGAGGTTAAAAAAAAAAAAAAAAAAAAATCAGCCACATTCTTTCCCAAAATATCACAAGAATGGCCTTTAGATCACTTACTAATATTCTTCCCCTAGGAAACTCACTAAGCTGGGCCATTATAGTTTACATTGCTTTTAGCACCACTCTCTTCCATTCCATTAAGCTGTGCTTAAAGCATCCGACTGTGGGGAAGTAGACAGTGACAGAAAACTTGGTGTGGTTGAATGGGTTCAGAAACCCCGGCCCCTCATACCTGAGGATAGTAGGTGTATCTATTCCTGACAAGATTCCTGGCCTGGAACACTTGACCACAACTTCCCCACAAGGAAGGTGACCACTAATCACAGAACACAGAACAGAGCTCTACATGCTGATGGGGTATGTAGGTGGGTCCTGAGGGGTTAGCCAATAAGCTTCCCTTCCAGGACATTCCTTCTTACAAAAGGTATTTAATCTCTGGTCCACCTTGAGGAAGTTGTATGCATCCATCTTCTGCCAATAAACAATATGGACAAGCAAGGACTATCTTTCTCATCAAGAACCGCTGTAGTGGGAAGTCTTTGCCATACAGAGCCATACCACTTAACTACCCTGCAGAAGGCCCCTCTGTGCTCCCAGACACTTGCCCCTAAGCTAAGCCAGAGTTCCCTCTCTCCATTCATTGCAGGGCCGTGCTGCCCCCCCCTTCCTAACTCCATGGGGTTTCCAGCTGTGACTGGACGCTTGGGAGTTAGGGAGCCCCAGCTTTGGCCTCAGCCTGCGTTGTTTCTCACCCAAGCAGGGGACCCAATTTAGGCTGTGTTCTCCCAACCCATGGGTGTATCGGAGCTTCTTGCAAATCCAGCACTTGATGGTGGCATAGGGTGGAGTGCAGCATAGAGCTCTGCGTTTAGTCTACCCAAGTGGAACTCAAAACCTCATCCAACCACTTTCCTAATCCAATATCTCAAAGTTCACATTCCACCAACCACAGTGTCCTGGCTGGTTTTGTGTGTCAACTTGACACAAGCTGGAGTTATCACAGAGAAAGGAGCTTCAGGTGAGAAAATGCCTCCATGAGAGCCAGCTCTAAGGCATTTTCTCATTTAGTGATCAAGGGGAGAGGGCCCCTTGTGGGTGTTATACCATCTGTGGACTTGTAGTCTTGGGCTCTATAAGAAAGCCAGCTGAGCAAGCCAGGAGAAGCAAGCAAGCCAGTAAGGAACATCCCTCCATGGCCTCTGCATCAGCTCCTGCTTCCTGACCTGCTTGAGTTCCAGTCCTGACTTCCTCTGGTGATGAACAGCAATTGGAAGTGTAAGCTGAATAAACCTTTCTTCCCCAACTTGCTTCTTGGTCATGATGTTTGTGCAGGAATAGAAACCCTGACTAAGACACACAGTATGGTTAGACCTGTGACAGTAATGCACCACTTCTGGTACCAACCTCTGTCTTAGTCAGGGTTCTATTGCTGTGAACAGACACCATGACCAAGGCATATCTCATAAAATAAAGTTTTTAATGGGAAGCTTGCTTACAGTTTCAGAAGCTTAGTTTATTATCATCAAGGCAGGGAGACTGGCAGTATCCAGGTGTGATGTTGGAGAGCTACATCTTGATCCTCTGGCAGAGGGGGTGGGGAAAGGCAGAGAGAGATCAAGGGCTTAACATGGGCTTTTGAAACCTCAAAACCCATACCCACTGATATACTTCCTCCACCAAGAGTGAAAGACCCCCGAGCTGGGGAGGCCCTCGCTCAAATCTCGGGATGGCGCGACCCCCCAAGAACTCACGAAAGACCATCCTTGCTGCAATCACACGAGGTTTAATACGGGGGCGGGGCGGTGAGAAGACCAGTGCACTGGGGTCGAACCTGTAACCTACGCAGAGGCAGAGGGGTTTGGCCCCCAGCAGCTGAAGTCAGGGGTATTTAAAGGAAGAAACAACCCCAAGGCAAGGAAGGAATTACAACTCAGGAAAAGGATAGAAAATTCACAAAGCAAGGGGTGGGGAACAGAAAGAATTTGCATTATGGGGAAGTAAGGATTGTTCTAAGCTATTCACAGGTTAGTTGCACAAACATTTCTGGTTCCTGAAACGTTTTGCCTCTGGTCCTGAGGCCAGGTCAAAGTCACCCATTTCTTAGGAGAAAGAATGTCGTTGGGTGGGATTTTTGACCAGGCATGTAGATTCTAATTTTGGCTCTAAGTTCGCTAGGGGCTTTTGTCTTCCTCATAAAAGGGCCAGGTCTTACGTTCCCCACTTCTTCTAGTGGTTCGTTCTAATCTTAGAACTACTGTTGTCTTAACATAAGAACCTGGACAGTGCTTATTCGTTCCCTGACAAAGGTTAACAATCTATTAATTAAGCAGGGTCCAATAGTGAGCAAAAGGAACAAAATCAGCAGGGGTCCTGCTAAGGCAGAAAACAGAGTTGTCATCCAAGGTGACTTGTTGAACCATCCTTCTAACCATCCCTGGCTAGCCTCTCTTTCCCTCCTGCATTTGTCTAATCTTTCTCTCAGCTTATTCATAGAGTCCTTGATGGCTCCTGAATGATCAACATAAAAGCAACATTCTTCTTTTAAGGCTGCACATAATCCTCCTTGCTGGAGGAAAAGTCTAATCTCCTCCAATTCTATAGTATTACTTATGACTGATGTTTTAAGACCAAAACTGAGGTCTTGGTGATTGCCCCAGTCACCCCAATCACAACAGAAGGGAGACAGTGAGTGCTGTCTAAAGGTACTACAAACAGTCACAATAAAGGTCAAGAGATCCTGAGCATGAGCAGATTGTCCATCTTCTGTACCATCTAGTGGGGGTCTCTGGGGAGCAGGGCATCTGCAGGTTTCACAC
>CM052708.1:64720539-64749460 GCA_028551405.1 Uromys caudimaculatus | reverse complement strand
CCTGGGATTCCTTGCTCCCGACTTCTGTTAGGATACTCTTAGGCCCAATTGCCTCAGTCAGTTCTGAGACTGAAGGCAGGATACCATTTAAATTACATGCAAGCAATAAGGTCAGTTCTAGGTTGCCATACAATAAATGCAAATAGCCAAGGTATGAGCAAGGCAATAAGCAAAAGTCTGTGATCATTCTGGTGATCGCTGTTTCTGAGAGCGTGTCAGGATGACTGAAGTACCTGTGCCTACTTCCTTGTCCAAGTCCAAAATCAGGTTCTCACCTGAAGCCTACTTACTTCTTTCCCTGTTTCAGCCTCTTCCTCTTTTTCCTTTCTCTGCTCCTTCTCTTCTCCTGTCTCCCTGCCATCGCAGACCTTCTCAGCAATTTGCACTAACTGTCTTGACAGCCACTCTTTCTTTCTAGCCTCTGAAGCTTTTCTCTTATCTCAAGCTATTCCCCTGAGTCCCGCCAACGGAGTCTGGTGATGGACCTTCAGGTTAGATGCCCCTTACCTTCTGCCACAGTCAGGAAAAACCGGATGTAGATGACGGTCTGGTCAACCGATGGTGTCTGAGGGGGCATTCCCTAGAGAGATTAATTGGCCCCCTAGAACCTCCTGCTCTTCCCTCCGGTAAAGAGGGGTAGGGCCATAGGGACCAGGGTAAGGGGTTATAGAGGAGGAGAGTCTTGGAGTAACAGATCCACTGTTGAAGGTCCTTGGGGGATCGATTTCTTCTCAGGTCTGGATCTCTCCTCCCAGGCTTCTTGTTTTCCTGATGGCCAGCACCTGTGAGGCAGGTCTTGGGGAAAGAAAGGGCCAGGTCTTACAAGACCACACCTTCTAATTCTTCTACTCCTTTCAAACTGTCCACTCCTTGCTGACTAAGCATTCAAATATATGAGCCTATGGGGGCCATTCTTATTCAAACCACCACATCAGGTGTGGCTGATTCCCTCAATAAGGACAGCCTTCATAATCTACACCTCTCTCTCTCTCTTTCCTTGTCATGTTATTTTTGTTAATGGCAGTTTATAAGTGTTTGTTGCAGTTTTCCTCATAATCGAGCTAGCTCCCAAATAATTGAGTCTGGACTATTATATTTATCTAACAAGCTTTAAGGGCATAACAACTGAGCAGTATTGTTCAATTTTGATCCTCTAATCTGGCTAGCTCCCAGTTAAAATCCCAGGGAATACTTGCATTTTAGTACTGATCTGGTTTTCTGGGATCCAGGTGTTTTCTCATGGTGTCTCTTGGACTCTCTTCTTGTGGCGAATCCCCACTTCCTCTCTCCTCCTCCCCCTCCTATGCCCAGGCTGGGAGGAAGTCCTGCCCTATTCTCTTCTCTGCTCAGTCATTGGTTGACCAGCTTTTATTGACAAATCAGAGAATAAATGGGGAGCGATGCTTACACACCCGCAGGAGCTACTTAGGATAAAGATTACAACCAGATATGGGGGCACAGAAATCAGCATTTGAGTAATACATAGATAATCTTTACACAACGCACAATAACATTATGCCTACATTGTTTAACTTAATTACTCCTTTAAAAGTCTTATCCCGACGGTACAGACCTGTACTTGAAAGGCGAAAGCAGAAGGATGACAAGTCCAAGACTGGAATGGGCATCATAGTGAGTCAATCTAGAGCCAGCAAGGGTGACTTAGTGAACGGTCTCAAAACAAAAGTGAAGGGCTGGCATAGAGTTCAGCAGCAGAGGCCTGCCCAGCATGTACAAGACCTAGGTTCAATCTTCAGTAACAGGGTGCCACCACGATGGGCAGCGTGTGCTCCACTCTTTCTTCTTTGAGTTGGTGGTTTACTGACTTCATTTCCAGACTAAAGAATGCTTTTGAGGAGCCGGAGGGATGGTTCAGTGATTCAGAGAGATTGTGTACTGCTCTTGCAGAGGACTCGGGTTCTCGGGTTACCCATACCAGGCAGCTAGCAACTGCCTGTAACTACCTCCACGGGATCCAACACCCCCGTTTTCCATAAGCAGTTGTGTACACTTCCTCCCCACAGACACATACACATGAAGCTAAAATATGTATTTTGGAGACAGGGTCTCTCTACGTAGCCCTGGCTGTCCTGGAACTCTATGAAGATAAGGGTAGCCTCACAGAGATCCACATGCCTCTGCCCATGGAGTATTTGGATTAGGGCATGTGCCACCATGCCCAGCATAAAATAAATGTTTAAGACACGATTTTCATAATGTGCAGAGTGAATTAGTTCAGGTGGGATAGGGCGGGAATTTCTCTGAGCCTGCACTCCCCTGTGTTTCATGTCTTTTATGAACGTTAGTTCTCCTTTTTCTTTGAGGAGTAGTCAGCCTCCCTCTCTGGAGCCATTCTTTGGGGTCAAAAACATTAGATTATTTCTTTACATCTATCTAGCTATTCCAGGAAAATGGAGAAATGAAATAAAAGAACAAAAAGTGATACTTTTAACAACAAAATAAGCTGGGCAGTGGTGGCGCACGCCTTTAGTCCCAGCACTTGGGAGGCAGAGGCAGGCGGATTTCTGAGTTCGAGGCCAGCCTGGTCTACAGAGTGAGTTCCAGGACAGCCAGGGCTACACAGAGAAACCCTGTCTCAAAAAAAAAAAAAAAAAAAAAAAAAAAAAGAGAGATTCTTCTGTTTGGGTTTTTTGAGACAGTCCTGGCTGTCCTGGAATTTACCCTGTAGACCAGGCTGACCTCGAACTCAGAGATCCTCTTGCCTATGCCTCCCGAGTGTTGGGATTAAAGGTGTGTGCCACCACTCTTGATTATGTTGTCATAATTTTATTAAATCAAATAGCCACTCGGCTATTCTGAGTATTGTGGGATTGTAGATGATGCTGATAAACTAAGTGAACCACTAACTTTTCTTTACATCTGATTTAAGGTTAGGTGGACATCAAAAGATAAAAAAGAGACAACAGGAAATAGTAACAGTCAACATTTACTGTGTGTTTATTATAATTATAGTGCCAGGTACTTAACAAAACGCTTAACCGTATTATATGATCCTCGTAAGAGTAGCAAAACCAAAAACCTCTAATCATTTTCCAAATGAGAAAAATTTAGGCATAGAAATTTTACTGGGGATGGATGACATAGTTGATAGGCAAAGGATAGAGAAAGAACTCATATATAGGTAGTTTTTATTAGTGCTACTATTAATTTATATTGTATGAACTCAGGAATAAGGTTACATCAAAGTGACTGAGACCATTATTCTCAAATTCTGTGTCATAATGGAGACTTCTGTAGGTACCATTATGTAAATATAACTTTTATTCTCTAGTGGTAATTGCCATCCTGGAGGCTTACTGCCTCAGTCTGCTAACCTGGGCCTAGCCCTGGCAGCTTCTAGCCTCTGTACAACCTAATCTAGGCCTAGAATGTTTTCAGCTTCTGAGACTTGCTGAATAAGCTCACCCTTTCTTCTTCTTTCTGATCTCTGACTGGATAGTCAACTCAGCTGTTCAAACTCCTCACCATAATGACTGATTCAATCTGGCTTCTCTGGGCTACTCCTGAATTGCTCTGCTTGACCTCAAATTATATCTGTCAATTTGTTCTAATCTACTGGCTCCTTCTCATTCTCTGGCTCATTCTACCTTCACCTGTGTCTAGTTTGTTCTCTCTCTGCACCGTCTCTGTACAAACTGTCCCAGTAAAACTGCCTCCTTCTCTCTTGCTCTCAATGCTCTCAAGTAGTTTCCCTTTCCTCTCTCCTCAGGAGAGTTGGGTGTATCCTATTCTGTCAAATCTTTCTCTGATTCATCACTTTGTCTGCTCAATTAGACATCACTTGCAAACACGGGTGCTTCCTTCTACAAACTAACTTTGTCTTCATCGTTGAGATTAAAGATGTTTACTGTATTCCACTCAGAGGGAATTAAAGGTATGTGCTAAGGCAGAACCACACCACAACTAGAAACAGCTTTTTTCAGTAAATAACACAACCTCAGTGTGTTCACAGTGTGATCAAATATCCTGCAACATTTCCCCCTTTTCATCTAAGCTAAAAATTGTATGTAGTCTAACTTTTTATCATAGAAACAATTATCAATCCCATAATCTTGACATCTGAATGTCCTTATGAAGATTCCTTGATGAGATGATCCTTCATAACTGCAGTCCTGACCATCTGTCTTCAGCAAATGACTATTTCAGCATCAAGGTTTTCAGTCTCCCTGTCTGATGAAACTGTCTTTCTTCAGCTGGTTTGCTGAGCTGTCTCTGTGCAGGAGGGATCTGTTTCCTGCATCATCTGCATTGCTGTCTTTCTTTGTCTCTTCCTTGAATCCTGCCTTTCTCGTGGAAGCTTCTTTTGTTTGGATCTGATCTTTATGAATTTTGATGGAATTCATAGTCTTTCAGAGGCAAAGGCTCTTCCCAAATTCAACACATTCCCTGAATTCTAGTCTCATATTAAAACACAGCCCAGCAGTGGTGGCGCTCGCCTTTAATCCCAGCACTTGGGAGGCAGAGGCAGGTGGATTTCTGAGTTTGAGGCCAGCCTGGGCTACAGAGTGAGTTCCAGGACAGTCAGGGCTACACAGAGAAACCCTGTCTCGAAAAAAACTGAAAAAACCAAAAAAAATCTTTAAAGTATACAGGTTGATCTAATTCAATAGTTTTTCTACACCATTAGATAATTTTAAATACCTTTTAAATCTATGTATTTTAAATTCATATTATTAATTTATTTATTTGAGATAGACTCTCACTTTGTAGCCTAAGCTGTTCTCAAACTTCTGGGTTCCAACGATTCTTTTGCCTCAGCCTTCCCAGTAGCTAGAATTCAAGCCAGTACCAATATTCTGCATATGCATACACACACAGACACACTCACACACCCACATATAGCAGTGTTGAAGGTGGAATCCAGAGTGTCATGCATGCTAGGAAAGCACTCTAATCTTCGGACTATACCCTCAGGTCCAGAATACTTTTATATGTCAAAAAAAAAAAAAAAAAAAAAAAAGGCACAGCAATATTGACAGTTCTTATGCTATATCAATTCTTAGCTTGAGAACAATCATAGTTTGAACATTAGGACATATAACATTCTTTCTAATGACAGCTTACCTTTACAAGGCTGTTTATAGAAGAGCCTGCTGATAAAAGGTAAGCACCATTCAAACTCAGCATGGAACAAGACTTGGAGTGGCTGTTTAGGGTTTTAATGTTTGGGAAACTGTGTGGTCCCAAGAAGTTCACATACCCACTAGCTGACTATTTGTAATTATTTACAAAGAAGATGAAGCCAGGTGTGGTGATGTATGCCTTTAATCACAACCTCAGATTAAGATTAGTTCCAACTCAGAGGCAGGAGAATCTCTGTGAGTTTGAGACTAGCTTGGTCTATTTAGTGAGTTCAAGGCCAGCCAAGGCTATACAGTGAGACATTGTCTTAAAACGAAAAATTTTCAAGTTGAGCATAATGGTACATACTTTTAATCCCTATACTTTGTAGGTTTCAGCAAGAAGATCAAAAATTCAAGGACAGCCTGGACTACAGGAAAAAACCCAATCTTTCTCTTTTTCTCTTTTCTTTTTTTCCTTTCTTTTTCTTTTTTGAAACAGGGTCTTTCTAAGTTGTCTGCTATCCTGGAACTCTTTGTAGACCAAATTAGCCACAAATCAGAGTTTCCTGTGTTTACGCCCAAATCCTGGGATTAAAGGCATGTGCTACCACAAATGGCCCTAATGTTTCAAAAAAGCCTAATAGTGATGATAATGATTTAAACCAATCAAAAATAAAAACTTGCTGCTGCGCGTGGTGTGCATGCCTTTAATCCCAGCGCTCAGGAGGGGGTTCCAGGACAGGCAGAGCTACACAGAGAATCCCCATCTTTAAAACAAAACAACAAAATCCCACAAACAAACAAAAACAAAACTACAAAAAATTAAAAATTAAGGGCTGAAGAGATCTCTCAGTGGATAAGAGCACTGGCTGTTCTTCCAGGCATCCTGAGTTCAATTCCCAGCAACCACATGGTGGCTTACACCTGTGTGTAACTCCATCTCCAGGAGTTCTGACACTTTCACACAGATACACATGCAGGCAAAGCATCAATAAACATAATAAAAAAATAAGTAAAGTAAATAAAATGAAAAGTTTTTTTTTTTTTTTAAAGAAAACAGTCAAACATAGATATTTCCTTGGACTGATTATTTTTTCTTTTTCTTTGAGACAGCACAGACTGGCCCAGGCTACTGCTGCTACTACTACTACTACTACTACTACTACTACTACTACTACTACTACTACTACTACTACTACTGCTACTGAGACAGGATCCCACTACAGGCAGCCCAGGCTGTCCTGGAACTCAGATCCTCTGCTTTGGCCCTGACTGTTGGGATTAAAGGTGTGTACCACCGCACTGAACTTTCCAGCAATTAATTATTTTTACTCTTATGCTCACCCCACTAAAACTGGTGCACAGTTAATGCTCAATAAATATTTTTTAAGTGAATGAGAAAAACAGGTTTGGAAAACAATGGCTTGAGTTGTGGTATAAAACGACAAGCAGAAGAGAAACAGTTAAAAGAATTTCAAGAACTAGCCGGGCAGTGGTGGCGCACGCCCTTAATCATGGCACTTGGGAGGCAGAGGCAGGCGGATTTCTGAGTTCGAGTCCAGCCTGGTCTACAGAGTGAGTTCCAGGACAGCCAGGGCTACACAGAGAAACCCTGTCTCGAAAAAAAAAGAAAGAAAGAAAAGGAATACCAAATGCTTTCCACGGTGTACTGTTTACTTCTGGGGGTGGGGTGGGGGTGGGGGTGAGGGGCAACATGCGAATTATGTGAGTTTCCTTCTTGACAAGATTTCTCAAAGTTAGCAGAATTGCTTGGACTCAGCACTGTGCGTCCAATCAACTTGCCATTCTGTCTATGCCTACCTAGGATCCAAGCTATCCAGAACTCACTTCCATCTGGGGCCTCAAAGTGTTTCCCCAAATCCTGCAGGCTCCAAGTCAGCACTGTTACCCGCCCGGCAACACTTCCAATTCCCGAAAGCAACTCAGACAGTTTCGTTTCATTTTATTTCAAGATTGCACAATCTATGGTTTGAATGTTTTCGATTTTCAAATTCTCACACAATAACACAGCGCAGAATGGAGTTGCAGATAGGCGGTTCCGAAGCTCTCTACCCTGCTCTCTTCCCACACAGGCCGCCTTTTCTGGCTGGGAGAATCATGAATGCGTGCGGGGATCACCTGCTGGTTGCCCTAGACTAGGAGAGGGTCTCTTTGAAATGAACTCTGGAGAGGTTTCCTGCCACACCTCTGGATGAGGGTGTGTCACCATGGAGACAAGGCTGCTGCCATTGGCCAGCGCCTGGGGTTGGGGATATAAAGGCCGGCCCATCGAACAGTGCACTAACAGTCTTGACCGGACTCAGACGGTGTCGCCGTGGAGCGGAAAGGGCAGGATTTAGGCGCAGCCGTCGGTGACACCATGGAGAACGAGTAAGTGCTGGGCCCCGGGACTCGGGCGTTCTGCCGAGGGGGACTGGCTATCGCCGAGAACTGGGAACTTAGCAGCCCGGGCCCAGAGAAGGAGCGAGTCGGCTGGGGATGCAGAGAGGCCTGGCACTGAGCCCAGAGGCAGACTCAGGGCTCCGGAATGGTGGGGCGGCTGGCGCGGCAGGCAGGCGCGAGAACCAGCGGTAGGGGCGCCCCGGAGCAGGAAGGAACAGGTTAGCGTAGTGTAGGCACTGTCACCAGGAACGTTGTGCCTCTGTGGTGTACGTGGATGTATGTGGAAAAGGAGGCACAAGCCCTGGCTACTTCAAAACACAAGTTTCTATTCTAGGGGTCCAGGTAACCCAGGAGATAATTCTGTTGTGCTATCCTGTAGTTCCTTTAGAACGGAAATTACTCACTTTCCACGACAGCCCCTCTCTTTTCTCCAAACTGGAGGTCGCACTAACAAATTAGGAATGGAGGCTGGGAAATCTGTGTTCATTGACCTGCTCAGAAGACACTTATCCACTCCTTCCTGTCCACTTCAAAAAAGGATCTCCCTTCGTTTTGCGTCAGGAATTCCTAGATTGACTCACCAGCAGAGCTGTAGGTATCACAGTAGCTTTAGGATGATCTCAGGTCCGACGTGTCCTCGGGGACTGTGAGCTATGGCTGGACATGGCCGAGTGGCCAAGCCTCTTACTTCCGGTCCTTTGGGATGCTGTTGCATTAAATTCTTGCCAACTTAGTTGCTTCCGTTTGTCACCCCGTGGCTCTCTCTCCGTGCCTGCCCGACCTAGCTGTTTCACGAGGATAACCTGTTGTGTTGCAGTTCTGTTTTGTTCCCTATAATATACTTCTGTGGCAGTGTGTGACCAGGTCTTGCTATACTTCCAGGCTAGCCTCAAGTTATCCTAATGTCTGGGTCTGCCATGTATCTGAGATTTAAGGCTTTCTGGCTGGAAGAAAAAAAATTCTTGTGGAGGCTTTTTTAGTTGTGTTCAGTTCATGTACACCTCAGTTCTTCCACTCTCGAGAGCAATCTTTGATCTTTGCAGTTGGATGTGGTGGAACTGGACTTGGGACTGTGAGAAGGTCCAGGCTAATTAGACAGGGTTTCTCTTCATTCTGTTTTGGAACCCTCAAACTTAAGAGATCCTCCTGCCTTCCCCCTCCCCCACCCTGCCCCCAAGGCTGAGATTAAAGGTCTGCCTCACCACACCTGGCTCCCAGTTGATTGTTACTAGTACTTGGTTATGAGTTATATACGTTAATCTTTGCTCTCTGAAGGACAAGCTACCTTCGTGTGGGGAGAAGCAAAGATAATAGGTAGAGAGGGAGAGGGAGCAGCAGGAGGTAGAAAGATTGGCTCTTACGCAAGAGAGCTTCCTAGCAGTCGGTTGTTCCATGGTTTTGAGACAGTGTCTGTACATAGCCCTGGTTCACACTGTAGACCATGCTGGCCTTGAACTCACTGTCTGCCTTTGCCTCCCGAGCACTGGGGTTAAAGGCATGTGCCACCCTTCCTAACTTCTTTAACAAGTTTTTCATCTGAAGGGATGGGCCCACAACTTCTATTTTTAACTAGTGTCTGCAGCCAGTACTAGTTTGGCATTTTATAACCAATGTTGTGAAGTAAGCCTGGGTTTTTGTGTTGTTTTGCAGTCATTTAGTTTCTTAGCTGTGAATCATAGCTCACAACATCATCTCAGCAGTCCAAGGTAGAGACAGGAGGATCAGGGACTCAGTCAAGTCAGCCATGGTTATATATATTTACTGAGTTTGAGTCTGGCCTAAGTTACATGCGACTGTCTGAAAACAACATCAAACTCCAAAACTCCACCAAAAAAAAAGTTTAGTTTAGTTTCTGGTCTTGAATATATATATATATTCTTTTGTTTTTGAGACAGAGCTCTATGTAGCCTGAGTGGCCTGGAACTCACTATGTAGACTAGGCTGGCCTTGAACTCAGATCAACTCTGCCACCCCAATTCTGGGATTAATGGTGTTAGCAAGCCACCAGGCCCAGACATTGAATAGCTTTAATTCCATATGGCAGAGGTCTGTATCTGGGAATCAAAGAAACATGTTCAAACAAACTAAGGCTCTCCTGTAGACCACTACTAGGAGTATTCTTATTACTTATTAATAAAAACTTTAAAAATTGAGGGCTGGTAACATGATTCCGCAGGTAAAGGTACTTGCTGCCAAGCCTGAATGGGTTACAGTCTTGTGACCCATGTGGTAGGAGATAACTGACTCACTCGTTATCCTTTGACCACCACACATGCTGTGGCATGCTTTGAACACATTACACACACGTACGCACCAACTAAACTAAGTGTAATTAAGTTTTTAAATTAAAAATTAATTAAATTGGGCCTGGTGAGCAGAGCAAGTCCAAGACAACCACAGATATGCAGAAGCCCCGGGCACTAATAGATGAGCAAGTGAGAGGTGGAGAGACGAACGGAAAGAGAAGCAGAGCGGTGAGTGCACAGTGAAGGTAGTGGAACTGGAGACAGGAGGGGCCTGTGGTGCCAACCTGAGGCCATGGTGAGATTCTGGTCTGTGCTACCGCTGAGAACCAGGTCTGGGGCTGTGGCCCTGCAGCAGTGGGATCTGTTACCATCAAAGGCTAGGTGGATACCCACGGGCCAGTACTGCGGCCTGTGAACATGCTAATGTCTGAGGGCTGTGTAGAGCTGGCTCCGGCCCTCATTGGCTGCAGCACTCAGGAGAGCTGGCCCCAACCCTCACCTGGGCAGTACTGGAGGGAGAGCTGACCCAGGTGACATGGTGTGAGTGGAAGAGCTGTAGACCACCCAGGCTCAGATCCAGAGCTTTGACTTGGCCTACCCTTACATCTACCCCATCTATGAACTGCTGAAGCAGGGAATGGGGGCATGGGGATGGGTTGGCAATCAGTAGGCAACATAGGAAGACCCTGTCTCAAACAACAACAACAAAAAAGGGCAGGAGACTTGCCTTCAGGAAGGCCTCAGTTCATTCAGAGTCCTCACATTGATTCGATCACTACATCATAAGCCTGGTTCTATTTCTGTCACAAGGAGAGGTATAAGCTTCCTAGTGCTGGGGGTGCAACTTAGCGGCAGAGCACTTGAGGTGGCGCCATCAATGAAAACAGGCTTAACTTTTGTTATGCTCTGGAATGAAGGGTGTTTGATGTTAGGTTTTTAGTGGGCCTGAATCAGCAGAAATATGGGTGAGTGGTTGAATAAACAGGCTGGGCTTTCATCTCTGTCCTCTGCCTTAGAATACCTGTTAGGTTTTCTGTGCTAACAGCCTATGTACTTGTCCTCTAATCCCTAGGTTCACATACGAAGATTATCAGAGCACCGCCGAGTGGCTTCGGTCTCACACTAAGCATCGACCTCAAGTGGCAGTGATCTGTGGTTCCGGCTTAGGAGGGCTGACTGCTAAATTAGCTGAGACTCAGATCTTTGACTACAATGAGATACCCAACTTTCCCCAAAGCACAGGTACTGGCTGGACTGTGGGGCGTTAGTTACTGTTCTATTGCTGTGGAGAGACACCATGGCTAAGGCCACTCTTATGAAAACAAGCATTTAGTTAGAGGCTTTCTTTCGGTTTCAGGGTTTAGTCCGTTATCATTGCGGGGAGTGTGGCAGCCTGCAGGACACTAGAGCAGTAGCTGAGAGCTACTTCTTCTTTTTTTTTTTTGTTTTTTCGATACAGGGTTTCTCTGTGTAGCCCTGGCTGTCCTGGAACTCACTCTGTAGACCAGGCTGGCCTCGAACTCAGAAATCCACCTGCCTCTGCCTCCCAAGTGCTGTGATTAAGGGCATGCGCCACCACTGCCCGGCTGAGAGCTACATCTTGATCTGAAGACTGAAATGGACACCGGGCCTGGCATGGGCTTCTGAAACCTCAAAGTCCACCCCTAGTGACACAAGTCTCCAACAAAGGCCACACCTAATTCTTCGAATACTTTTAAAGAGTGCCACTCCCTGCTGACTAAGTATTCAAATATATGCACCTATGGGGGCCATTCTTATTCAAACCACCACACTGGGCTTATGTGGAATCTAATCAAAGAGGTGTTTCTACTTTTGTCCTAACATATCTGAAGACAAAGGTAAGAGGGAAAGAGATCACAGAATCAGAAATCCCTATAGTGTGCGTGTTAGGGTGGGGTGGGTTAGGGAAAGTTTAGTCTCCATAACTCATGAACTGAAAGGGAAGAGCTGACCCCCACTAGTTGTCTTCACACTACAGTGCGAGTGCACCCCCTCACCCCCCACACCTTCAGTGGGAGAGCAGCACCTGTAGCCACAGGACAAAGACCTGTTTCCAGGTCATCCTTCCTGTCACCCCTCATCTCTACCTCCATCTGCAGCCTAGGCATACACAGCAACAATACGCACTGTGGCCACCTTGTGGTTATGGGTGCACGCAGGGATTGATACAGGCGAACACTTGGTTCGCCGAGGCCTTTGGAAATGTGCCACTGAGCTCTGTCATCAGCGTTGCACTGAGACTGCAAGCATGACAGCTCAAATTTAGAAAGGACAAGAGCAGGCTCTTCTCTTTTCTCTTTGTTTTAAATAACTAGCTTACTTTGGTATTATCTGACCAGTCTTCCTTCTTATCTACCTTTCCTAAGGGAATTGAAACTTTTAATAAATATTTAAAAGCCCTTTGGGGTAAGAATGGAAGACCAGAGCAGGGAGGTGTGGAAGTGAGGGAGGAAAGGTCACACTGAAGAGAGAAGGGAGAAGACAGACGGGCCCTCTGCCACTCCTTCCCTCGGGGGTTCGAGCCCTGCACTAAGTGATAAGCAAGTTAACTTGAGTTTTATCAACTTACTTTTTATTTCCAGCTATGTCCACTTTGTTCTATTGCTTTTTTTTCTTTCTTTTTCTTTTCAAGATTTATTTATTTATTTTATGTGAGTACACCGTCCTTCCCTTCAGACACACCAGAAGAAGGCACCAAATCCCATTACAGATGGTTGTGAGCCACCATGTAGTTGCTGGGAATTGAACTCAGGACCTCTGGAAGAGCAGTCAGTGCTCTTAACTGCCGAGCCAGCTCTCCAGCCCCCCCCCCCTTTTTTTTTTTTTGCTTTTTCTTGATTCTAGTCCCTTTGACAGAGCCGTTCCTTAAAGGAGTGTAGGTTGGCCATCCATTAGAGGACACTGCCAGATAATGGGATGGTAGTAACGGTTAACCTGTGTGCTCCCATGACCCACATACCCCAGTAAGGGTGTTTCCCACAAGACTGTCATAGGGGTCAAAGAGAGAGAGTTCTGTAGGGCTCAACTGGGCCCGTCTTCCTCGTTCATGCTTAGGATGCCAGTGTAGACCAGGGGCTCCCTCGCTGGAATAAGCAGGCACAGTTTAGTTAGATCTTAGAAGAGGCCTATGATTACTGAACCCACCCTTTCCAGCCTTGGTTTGTACTCACCTTTGCTCGCTTGCAGTATGAATTTCTCTGTTTGGAAAAGTCTTTTGAAATTCCTTTTGTTACATGTTCACAGCAATGTTCTTACCCCACGTCTCTAACCGCGAGGGACATTTGTATGGTTGTGACGATCAGCAGTCTGCTGGTGTCTTTAATTATACCGTCATATGTTAAACACAGTGAATGGCTTCTACTGAGTGCTAGTGTGTGTGATACAGGGAAGTACGATCGCTTTTCTTTTTGAAGTGGTCTCACCACATATCGCTAGCTGGCCTGGAACTTCCTATGTAGTCTAGGCTGGCCTTGAACTGACAGAGACCTGCCTGCTTCTGCCTCCTGAGTACTAAGGGAAAGCATGTACCGCTGAACCTGGCATAATCACTTTGCTTTTTCCTTTCTCGGTGTGCAGTGCAGGGTCATGCGGGTAGACTGGTGTTTGGATTCCTGAATGGCAGATCCTGTGTGATGATGCAGGGCCGGTTCCATATGTATGAAGGATACTCGTTGTCAAAGGTAAATCGGGCACAGGCTTGACTGGATCAGGAGGAAGATGGGAGGACTGTCCTACTTTATTGTCTATTTCGGCTGGGTCAAGTTTTTGATCTCTTGTTTCATGGTTCATATTATGCTTACCTTTGAGTTGGTTGGTGAGGGTTTGAAACTTTTTTGATCTTTTGCATCTAAGGTGACATTCCCAGTGAGAGTTTTCCATCTTCTGGGTGTGGACACTTTGGTGGTCACTAATGCTGCTGGAGGACTCAACCCCAAGTTTGAAGTTGGAGATATCATGCTGATCCGTGATCACATCAACCTACCTGGTTTCTGTGGTCAGAACCCTCTCCGAGGCCCCAACGATGAAAGGTACATGTCTTTGACCCCTTGCTGTGGATGCACAGTCTGGCCTTGTCCAGGAGTTGGCACTGTTTATCTGAGATAATCCCGTCTGTGTTCTAGGTTTGGAGTTCGTTTTCCTGCCATGTCTGATGCTTATGACCGAAATATGAGGAAGAAGGCTTTCAGTGCCTGGAGACAAATGGGGGAGCAACGAGATCTACAAGAAGGCACCTACGTGATGTTGGCAGGTCCCAACTTTGAGACTGTGGCAGAGAGTCGTCTGCTAAAGATGCTGGGAGCGGATGCTGTTGGTGAGAAGGGGGATTTGGCTGGTGGTTTGAGGAAAGGATCTGGTGATAGCAAGGGGAGGGAGAGCTTATGGATTTGGGGAAGGATGCATTAGAAGACTAGGAGAGCGGAGACCACAGGCTTGGGCTCCAGCACTGTGGCAGAATGTCAGTGTAGCCAACTTCTTTCTCTAACTGTGACTGCCAGGTGGACTCATGAATTGCCACAAAGCACAGAAACAGATTGTGTTGGCAAAGTGTTTAAGAAGTAGAAAGGTGACCTGAAGAGATGTGGGCTGTGAACGCTCAGCACTAATTTAGCTGCTTTGGATGATTTCTGAAATTCAGTGAACTTATGAGAGTGAGGGCAAGGAGAGAGAGCCACATGAGTCATCTTTTCTCTCCCCCTCAGGCATGAGCACAGTCCCAGAAGTTATCGTCGCCAGACACTGTGGGCTCCGTGTCTTTGGTTTCTCACTCATTACTAACAAGGTTATCATGGATTATGAGAACTTGGGGAAGGCCAATCACAAGGAAGTTCTGGAGGCGGGGAAAGCAGCTGCTCAGAAACTGGAACAGTTTGTTTTCATCCTTATGGAGAGCATTCCACCCCCTGAGCATGCCAGCTGACTGGCCATGGAGTGCTCCGCTGCTCCCCTGGTGGTTTCCAAGTAGCTGTCTACTTTGGTCTCTTGCTGGGGTCACTAGTCTCTGTTCTTAGATTCTAGCAGAAAAGAAAGAGGAGGATGCCTGCCCTTCACCTTCCTGATATTCTTCCACTGTTCTGATGCCTGGTTCTCTTGCTTAGTTGCCTTCTCAAAAATTAACTTTCATTCCTCTGGAAGAGCTGGAGCCCATTTCCACCACACTTGGGATATATGCCTTCAAACAGTACCTTCTACATCATGGACATGACAGACTTGTTCTGGGCTCAGTCTGCTTCCCCTAAAGTCCTAGAGACCAAAGACCAACCCAATACCTCTTGGATTTTATTTAGTATCATAATGTTTTGAGAATAAAGAGATCAAGTACTTTCTTTTTGTGTGTGATTTGGTATGAAGCTGGGGCCCTGGCCAAGAAAGACTTGAAAAGCTTTGGGGACCACATGTCCCCAAAGCAGCTAAGACTGGAGATGAGTTAGTGGGTGAGTAGCAAAGGGTGAAGGGGAAAGAATGGTGTGTGTGTGGAGATGTGACCGCTCCTTAGACTTGCCCCTGGCCTTCATTTCCAATGTGCTCCACTTACTTTCTTGAGTATCTGCATCTCACGAACTCACTCCTCCCCTGCTTCTTCTTTTGCATTCTGTTTTTCCTCTGCTCTAATTCCTCAGTCATGTTCTTTCTCGATCCATACTGACAGTGCAGCAGCAAATACCCTTTTGTCTGCTGCCATTTGTCACGCTGCTGGACGCACCCATTCCAGCTCCAGTCAAGCCTGTTAAGTTTGCTCATACTCAAGTTTCTGCTTCAATGCCATGGAATGGCCGTTCTTGGTTATCAACTTGACTACATCTGGAATAAAACCCGAATAGAGGGCACAACTGAGGGACTTTTGCTTATTTCAAAATGGGAAGATCTACTTTCAATCTGGATCTTTGAGGTAGGAAGACCTATCTTTAATCTAGGTCTTGAGTCGGGAATATTCACCTTTAATCCAGCTCTAATGTGGCCCACACTTTCTGTTGGGAGGTTATAAAAAGAAGAGCATGGAAGAAGGAAACTTTACTTTTCTTGTGCTGCTAGCAAGTCCATTCCTTCGCTGGCATTAGAGCTCACTTCAGGGCTCTAGCATACACTGAACAACGTCCAGTTGAGACATCCAACCTCATGGACTAAAGTTCCAACAACTTAGAAATGAAAATACACCCTAGAGACCGCATGGAAATTATGAAGGTAGTGACTTCTGTACAACATCTGCCTTCCAGCCTCATCCAATAATAAAACCCCATCCTGTGCTAAGATGAGAGAGAAACGCTTGAACAAGACTGCAGCTAGTCAAGCAATGTATTCAAGTGTGTGTCACCCATTTACAGCATATGTACATCAAGACTTGCCCCATCTAGTCTGTTCTGGAAGATAAGCTTTGCTATCTGGTCTGTCTCCAGGGTGATTCTGTGGCTACAGATGTTTCCGACTTCTTGCAGGAACCCAATGGTTAGGGGGGAAAGTGGGTGAGGGGAAAGGGGGGGCACTCTCAGCTAACATACAGTCTTTTTTATACATCAGTCCCACTTCGTGATGTTCAGGTTTCACTCCTACTCCTTAACTTTTGCACAAATTGGTAACGTTTACCTGTTTCTGTTTTTCCAGCATCTTAAATATTTGATTGTTTAAGGGAGCTGGGAATAGATCAGTCAGTAAAGTGCTTACCTCAAAAGCATGAGGGACCTAAGTTTGGTCCCCAGGACACAATAAAACGCCAGGCCTGGTAGTGGTTTCCATTCATAGTTCTAGTGCTGGAGAGGTCGAGACAGGAGGATCACTGGGGCTCAGTGGATCATGGAAGGCCAACTTGCTGGGTTTAAAGCCTAGTAGAAGACTTAAACAAAGGAAGGTGGACAGTACCTGAGGAATGATACACACGGTAGTCCTCTGGCCTCCATATGCACACATAGACACCTGTACAAACATGATCGTGTCCATATACACACACAAATAATGTCAATGGGTTTAGGTATAGCTCAGTAGTAAAACATGTGCTTAGCACATTCAAAGCCCTTGATTCTATTGAAGACTCAAAGCCAACAAAGGTATTCAATGTCTAGATGAATGTAGTTGTGCTCACCTGGAATTTCAGTACTCTGGAGGCCGAGGGCAGGAGGGTCAAGAATTTGAGTCCAATCTACATTACATAGTAAGTTTGAGCTCAGCCTGGGCTACATGAAACCCCATCGGAAACAAAAGAGGAAATAAACACTTAGGTCAACTTAGTAGTTTTCTTTTCAGTTTAACATTTTCAGTGTAGGAGGGGTGGGCATCAAGATGGCTCAGTGGGTGAAGGTGAGAGCTGCAAAGCCTGGGGAAAGAAACAAGGAGGCTGCACCAGGAGGGATTTCAAAGGCTTGCAGTCCCAGCACATGAGAAAATGAAGCAGGAGGAGCATCACAGGTTCAGTGAGACCATCTTTCCAAGGACAAACAAAAGGGCAAGGTCAATGAGGTGGCTCAGTGGGTAAGGGCGCCTGCTGCCAAGCCTGAGGACCAGAGTTTGAGTCCTAAAACCTGAGAGGTGGAAGAAAAGAACAGATTGTTGTAAGTTGTCCCCAACTTGCACACACACACACACACACACACACACACACACACTAAATCAATAAGATGTAATTTCACAAACTTACAACAGTTAATACAATCACAGCACTAGCTGGGCATGGTGGTGCAAACTTTTAATTCCAGCACTCGGGAGGCAGAGACAGGATGATCAAGGCCAGCCTGGTTGGTCTACATAGTGATTTCTAGGTTATCTAGGGATATATAGAGAAACCCTATCTCAAAAAAGCAAAGCAAAAACACCTAAGCATTGCAAAATATGTGGATGATGGAAACTCTCACCATGGCAACCAAGGTTCTAGTTTTGTTTGCATTCATTCAAGATTTGTACAGATAAGTACAATTTTTCTCCTCTTACACACGTCAGTGAGTATGTTAGATGCACTGTTCTAGATCACGCTACTTTTTCTTTTTGTCTCTCTTATTTCATGTATATGTGTACACTGTAACTGTCTTCAGACACACCAGAAGAGGGCACCAAATCCCATTACAGATGGTTGTGAGCCACCATGGGGTTGCTGGGAATTGAACTCAGGACCTCTGGAAGAGCAGCCAGTGCTCTTAACCGCTGAGCCATCTCTCCAGCCACCGATCACACTACTTTTAATCAACATATTTCAGAGATGTTTTATACCAGTCATTAGGTATTTCCTTGATGACTTAAGTCAGTACAGCTAAGAATCTATTTTATCACTTTAGTGTTTTGGGAAAAGCAAAGAAAGTATGAACAAAACTCCCAGAAAGAAGCTGCTCTTCAAACTGAACCTTCTGCAAGGCTGACTGACTGTTTAGAGCAGTGGTTCTCAACCTTCCTAATGCTGAGACCCTTTAATACAGTTCCTCAAGTTGTGGTGACCCCCCAACCATGAAATTATTATTTTTTGCTACTTACAAAATTACATAGCTGTAATTTTGCTGTTATGAATTGTAATGTAAATATCTGATATGCAGGATGTCTGATATTTAACCCTGTGAAAGGGTCATCCAACCCCAAAGGGCTGGGACCTCAGAGGTTGAGAACCACTGGTTTAGAGCTTTAATGATTGTGAAGAGTGTGGAATGTTACAAATCCAGAGCCAAATAGCCACTCACTGGCCTCCTTCGTCGATGACTGACAGCTCTGTGCCACTGGGTAAATCACTTGGAATGTACAGACAGAGCCTGCCTTCTCTTTGGACTGTCTTAACTTAGGGGGCCAGCATCTTCCACTGACCCCAAAGCAAGAGTGTCATCAGATAACATCTAAGACCTGTAGCAAAGGGTCCTTCACTTGATGTAGCCTGCTTCTTTGATGTCTCTACCAATGTATTTGAGAAGTGTCTTTGGGGGGATAACTTTTTATTTATTTGCTATGTGCACATGCACACTGTGCACTTGAGGATGAGACTGCTGCCCTCACGCACGAGGGGGTCAGAGCATAGCTTGTGGGAGTTAGTTCTCTTTTCCCATATCAGTCACAGGGATCAAACTCAAGATTATCAGGCTTGGTGGCAAGTGTCTTTGCTGAGCCATCATACTGCCCATGAAATGCGTCCTGATTTATGACTTTCTTTCATTGATATAGAAACATCACGAAACTCTTCCGTGTTGGAACATGGAATTTGGAGTAACCTAATCTGTCTTCCTGGGTTATAGTCGCTCGTATTTGACTCCAGGATAAACTATCTCTCATCCACTGTAGGTTCAGAGCTATAGTTCTGAAACAACAGAGGATTATGATATCAGTCCTTTTCTTTCTTTTTCTTTTCTCTCTCTCTTTTTTTTTTTTTTTTTTTTTTTGGTTTTTCGAGACAGGGTTTCTCTATGTAGCCCTGGCTGTCCTGGAACTCACTCTGTAGATCAGGCTGGCCTCGAACTCAGAAATCCGCCTGTCTCTGCCTCCCAAGTGCTGGGATTAAAGGCATGCGCCACCACTACCCGACTCTTTTTTTTCCTCTTCCTTCCTTCCTTCCTTCCTTTGTTCCTTCCTTCCTTTCTTCCTTCTCCCCTTCTCCTTTTAAACTGTTTCCCAACACATAGGTTGATTATCTATGGAGACAAAAGAGCAAAGTCAGCACAGCCAGAGGGCAGAAAAGAGCCAGTGCCATCCTTTCCCTGGCATGGCCAGAGAGCTCTGGATTCTGTGCTGCACCTTCTGCCTGACTTTGATTTGCCTGAGATCTGTGCGACCTTTTTCCTGGTAAATTGCTTTTTGTAATAATAATTTATTTCCGAGGAACATCTTTTAAGCTAACACTGGCTGTATGCCTGTTTTTTTCTGCTATTATTAATTTGTATTTCAACAAAAATGAAAGTTTTCTTTTCTATAAGCTTTCTACTTCACTTTTAGGTTTGGCCTAAATTTGCTGGAATACTTTTCCACACTCATTTGCCTTCATTCTCTCCCGTCAGACGAAAGAGCCCAGTCTCCATTCAGCCTCTGTCCCCGTTCCCTTTGTCCCTTTGCTGGGTTCTTGCCTGGTGCATTTCACTTGCCAGCCTCTTCCTTTCCCAGCTCTGTTCTCTGGCTCTCTTCTCTAGTTGTGTGGTGTGGGAGGGGCACCGTTTCGTTTATGAGCTTTGGGCTTTGGGCTTTGCTTCCCCCTTCCTTCCTTTCACTCAAGAGTGCTGTTCTGAGCTCCTTCAGTGGCTCCAGACAAAGGGCGACTGGCGTGCTGTACTGCATGGTAGCCTGACCGGCTCTGCTTCCTCCAAATGCTCCTTACTCACCAAGGGTTGCCTAAGGCGATTTCCAGCTCAGACTATGAATCCTCATCTCCCCACTGGAATAAACAACACGCACTTACTGCCACTGTCACTGTCTCCCAACTCCAACAAAGCATGGACATCGTTTGATTCCAACCAGGGAAGAAAGATGACATACGATATCAGAGGATAGCTTGGGGAATCTGATGTTCAATTTCCACCCTGTGGCTCCCAGGAGTCAAACTCAGATTATCAGGTTTGGCAGCAAGCAACTTTACCCTCTGAACCTGTATTCTCTTGCTCCAGTGTGAGTCTCCTCAGCAAGCAACTTTACCCTCTGAACCTGTATTCTCTTGCTCCAGTGTGAGTCTCCTCAGCAAGCAACTTTACCCTCTGAACCTGTATTCTCTTGCTCCAGTGTGAGTCTCCTGGGTTTTTGCCTGTTGTATTTCACTTGCCAGCCTTTTCCTTTCCCAGCTCTGTTCTCTGGCTCTTTTCTTTTGTTGTGCATTGGGGGAGGGGCAGCATTTTGCTTCTTGCTTTTGTTTTTATGAGTCAGTTTTCACATAGTCCAGGCTGACCTTCAAGTGTTTATGTAGCTAAGGATGACCTAGAACTCCTGATCCTTCTGCCTCTATCTCCTGAGTGCTTAGATCACAGGCACATGCCATCATGTCTGGTTACTATATTTTTACTATCTTATACTATATTTTTAGTATAGGTGTTTAAAATATTCTCACTCTGAACATAATGAAACGTTAGAGAGCCTTTGAAGCCCCTGAGATGCAAAGTCAAGAAAGAATGTGTCTGAAAATGTAGGTATGTGGCTGTCTTTGAGGTTCCAATTGCTGTGACAAAACACTATGACCAAAAGCAAGTTGAGGAGGAAGGGGTTATTCAGCTTAGACTTCCACATCATAGTTCATCACCAAAGGAAATCAGGATAGGAATTCAAACAGGGCAGGACCCTAGAGGCAGGAGCTGATGCAGAGGTCATGGAGGGGTGCTATTTACTGGCTTGCTCAGCCTGCTTTCTTATAGACCCAGAACCACCAGCCCAGGGACAGCATCACCCACTGCTTCAGGGCCCTGCTGTTGAAGGTTTCAGTCTTTCATATCTGGACAGCTCTCTTGAGTTTGGAGCAAGATCTGAGGATGGCACATAGTCCTTGGTGAGGTTCAACTTCCTTTCACCTAATAAAAAACCTGTTCAGCAAGCACCTAGACTTCCAGGAATGCCTCTCCATGCAAAGGAGGCATTCCTAGTGCCCTAAGCTGCAGCCAACAGTACATAACCACTCTGGAAATCCCTACCCGCTTCCCCGAAACTATATTTCCCTTGACTTACCCTAAATAAAGTTGAGCTGCCTCTCTAAGGCTGATCCTGGAAGTCTGTCATTTCCGTAGTGCTCACAGGTCAACTGAACCCTATTCTTCAGCTCCTGCTCCCTTTTGTCCATGTGGGCCAGTAGCCAACAGCCCCTGGGGGGAAGGAAGGAGCGAAGCCCACCATGAGCTGAACCCTCCTTCATAGATCACTAACTGAAAAAATGCCTTACAGCTGGATCACATGGAGACATTTCCTCAACTGAGGCTCCTTCCGCTCTGATGAGCCTAGTTTGTGTCAAGTTGACACACACCCAGCCTATACAGGGGCCATTAGGTTTCCCTGAATGCTGGTTGCTCTTCTTCCCTCACAAATGGCCTGCAACCACGAGTATGCACCGCAGACTTACGAAGTACCTTTTCCCTGATGAACTAGCTTGCCTTCATCTTAGGCTTGAAAGCCATCTTTTAGAAAAGACAACAAACTAAGTCCATTTCTGTTTATGATTAAACTGCTGAAGGATTGAGCCAGGCCTCACCTGTGACCTTGACTCAAATGGTCCCGTACTGCCTGTTTCAGGAGACAGCAACCAAGTCTTTGTTTCAAAATCATCTCAGCTTTTGTTTCAATTGTTGTTATGACCACCTGTTGCCACAACTACATTGTTACAACCATCTTGCAATCATGTCTTTGTTTCGGGAGGTCATTATGACTAACTTGCTATACTTATGTGCTAATCCTGTAGCTCCCACCTATTTTACCTGCCAACCCCCCCTTTTGGAAACCTGTACCCTGGACTATAAAATCTGTGTCTTCCTCATATACAATGCTAACCTTTCAGACCCCACCTTAGGGAAGGCAGCCCAAGTAGGCGAATAAAAAAGCTCGCTCTAATGAATTGTTTGCTTTAATTGGCCGCGATGATTTGGGTGGTTTTTCTATTCCAATCTTTGTGATTAACAGCCCTAAAGAAGGGCTCTGGCAGCTTCCCCCTCGCTTACAGCAAGTTAATCTGATCAAAAGAGACTGGCCTGAGTCAGGGATGTGACTCACTGTCAGAGTGGCTACTTATCATGAAAGACGACCTGGGTTCCATCCCAGCCCTATAGAGCAGAACTGGGATTGTACTCATTTTTGCAACAGTTAATGTTGCTTCTGAGCTTTGGATAAATAACTTAGTTTGTCCTGATTAATTTGTTAAGAATGTTGTGACCCATCTCTAGTTTGTACCTACTGTGAAAATGGAATCTATCTCTAAAAGGAAACCTGTCTTTTCCATTAAGGTTCAATCCCATGGAGTAGGTTTGGGTACCTGTCTAGGGGCCCATGCCTGGGAAGGCAGGTTCACCTTAAGATAATGTGTTTTCCCTCCCCAGAATCCCTGATGCAGTGCCTAGGAGCCACCAAGAAGTTCCCCAAGGTGTAACTATTTCCCTTCCCTTCCCTTCCTCTACTCTCCCTTCCCCTCTTCTCCTCTCCCTCCTCCCTATTTAAATATTTATGTATTTTATTCTATGTGTGTTATTAACTGAGAACCACCCTCATCATAGAACCAGGAGCCCCCGCCCCTCACCCACCTTCAATGACTCAGTGACAACCGTCCTGCCATCACTAGCCGTCAATGTGACACACTTCTACCTTTGATATATTTTGCCTGTGCACTTGCTCCATCCCTCCCCACCCCCACTGAGCCTACCATCACAACCTGGTCTGCTGCTGCCTCCATCCTCACTCAGAGCAGCCACTTTCTGTCCCCTCTTCTCCCAAGAAATCTCTTGTGTGAGGTTTGTTTCATGGTGTGATTTTTGTGGTATTCCTTGGCCCAATGCTCCCCCACCCCCTACCCCTGATTGCCAAGATATCCCTTTGGCACAAAACCCTTTCAATATGTATGTAGGTTTTTTTTTAAACCTATATGTATGTCTGTGCACCACATGCATGCTAGGTGTTCATAGAGACCAGAAGAGGGAGTCGGATCCCGTGGAAGTGGAGTGATCCCTGGCTGTGACTTGCTGTGTGGGTGCTGGGAATAGAACTCATTAAGAGCAACAAGTAGTCATAACCACTGAGCCATCTCTCCAGGCCCTGGCCTTTTCTTTTGGATGGTGGCCAGTGCCTAAGCATGCTTTCAAAATGCCGTACACATGATTACTGACTCTTTCTAAAGCCCCAGCCCACCCCCACATTGTGTGGCTGCCAGGTGGCTACGGTGGCCTCATCTTAAGGCTTTGGTTCCTTCCCTTTTCCATTCTTCTCTTCCCTTCCGGGCAGTTGTGAGATTTCACAGCACACCTGCCCTGGGGTTTTTCTTTCAGTCTCTTAACAAATCCTCAAGCTTCTGTTTCATTCTGTTCTTTGTCCTTGAGCTTCTGTTACTGTTCATTCTTAAGTTCTTTTATTAATGAAACTAAAAGCCCCAGGAGGGAAATCTTATTTCCCAGGTGCCATATGACTATTTTGCTAAGATATACCGAGATTTCTAGTAATGCTTTGTGCTGACTAGTTTATGTCAACTTGACACAAACAAAAGTCATTGAAGAGGAGAGAAACCCGATTGAGAAAATGCCTCCATAAGACTGGGCTTCAGGCCATCCTGTAGGGCATTTTCTAAGTTAGTGATTGATGGGGGATGGCCCAGCCCATTGTGGGTGGTGCCATCCCTGGGTTGGTGGTCCTGGGTTCTATTAAAAAAAAAAAAAAAAAAAGCAAGCTGAGCAAGCCATGGGGAGCAAGCCAGTAAGCAGCACCCCCTCCCCCCCATGGCCTCTGCATCAGCTCCTGCCGCCAGGTTCCTGCCCTGACTTCCTTCAGTAATGGACTATAATATGGAAGTGTAAGCTAAAGAAACCCTTTCACCCTAACTTGCTTTTGCCATGGTATTTTATCAGAGCAAAAGTAGCCTTAAGACACATGTCTTTCCTGCCTTTTACTTCTTTAACTGGCAGAGAAAACAAACCTGTCCCTATCCAACCCCTAGCATCAGGAGCAGCACACTACTGATGTTTATCAACAGTATGGATGGATGACTTTGCAGAACCATAATATTAATTTAAAATCCTGTATTAGATTTATCTTATACATTTTTCTATTGGTTTTGAATTTTGGCTTTCTTAAAAATTACATTTATTTATTTACTTGTATGAGGGCATGCATGTGCCACAGTGCACATGTGGAGAGGTTTTTTTTTATTTTTTATTTTTTGGTTTTTCGAGACAGGGTTTCTCTGTGTAGCCCTGGCTGTCCTGGAACTCACTCTGTAGACCAGGCTGGCCTCGAACTCAGGAATCCGCCTGTCTCTACCTCCCAAGTGCTGGGATTAAAGGCATGTGCCACCACTGCCTGGCATGTGGAGAGTTCTTTCCTTTCTCTATCTAGAGCTTGGGTATTGAAGTCAGGTTGTCACACTTGGTGTCAAATATCCTAACCCACTGAACCATCTTGTTGACCCATCCTATTTACTTACTTACTTACTTACTTAACTCAGTGTGCTAAGGGGTTGACTCTAGAGTCTCTCTCTTGGTAACCAAGCACCCTATTACAGATCTATTTCAGCCCAGAACTTTATCATGCCCGTAATAAAATGTGTTACAAAAGGGAAACAAATCAGATGCATTCAGATGTCCTGAGATAGGAACGACAGGAAATGTGTGCATGTGTGTATACATGTACACATACTTGCAAGCACACATGTGCAGCCCTGCAACTCACAGTCAGTTGATGTTGCCTTTCATTAAAGCTCAGGGAAGTCTAAGCATCCAAACGTTCTTGTCAGAGCTGCTGCTGAGTAGAGGACGCTCTAGGATAGAATGAGAAACGTTCCCCACAGACTCACGTTTTCGAACACTCAGTCTCCAGTTGGTGGAGGCTTGGGGAGGTTACAGAATCTTTAGGGGGTACAGTCTTGCTGGAGGAAGTATGTCAGTGGGGAAGGAAGTTGAGTGTTTATTGCCCCGCCCCACTTCCTGCTTACTTTTTTCCTCTGCATTCTGTGTGTGGTGGGTGGGAACCCAATCCATGAGAATCTCACCTTCCTACTCTGGCCACCTTTGGGTGCCATGCCTGCCTTGCCTCTTCCTCTAACTATGAGCCAAAATAAATTCTTCATTTCAGAAGTCGATTTTGGTCCTGGTGTTTTATCATAACAATGTATCATTAAAGTAATTGATACAGAGTATGCTTATTCATTTACTTAAATGGTGTAGGCCTTAGGAGCATAGAGATCAGCAATATGACAGTGTTGTTTTTGTCATGGAGTTCACATTTAGATGAAGGGAGTCAGACTACAGATAAACACAAATGTAAAACTTCATTTAGGTTGATAATACACATAAAGAACAAGTAACGGGGACTGAAGAGATGGCTCTGTAATTAAGTGCAATTAATGCTCTTGTGGAGGCCCCAGGACTGGTTCCTGGAATCCTTGTGGTGGCTCAAAGCCACCTGTAACTCTAGCTCCAGAAGATTCAGTACCCTAATTTGACATCTGCAGGCTCAAGCACTCATGAGGTACACATCTGTACAGTCGAACATGCACACACACACAGAATAAGTAAAAACATAAATAGAACAAAGAAACAATAATGAAACTGTGGATCTCCCCGCTCTCCTGTCCCATGGATCGTTGGCCAATACAGTCCGTGAGGGCAGTGGGAGCAGAGACTTAGAACAGGAAGCTTAGAAGCCCTGTGGGTACATAAAGGATCTGCACTCAGTAGACAGAGCAACTTGCAGTAAATGAAGGCTTAAAACGTTTTGGGGGACTGAAGGTAGGGGCATCCAAGATGGGCAAAGGTCATTGGCTAGGGGCTTAGGGTATCTAGAATGCCTCATTAGCATGGGGAAGCTGTTCAGGAATCTCAGGTGCTGGCTGAACAGGTTTTTGTCAGGAGAAAGGAAATTGGTCCTATAGGCTAACTGAGGCTATGTGACATTCCTCAAGTAGAGGTGGGTATGGGGCTTAGACTTCCATGGACAAGGTTAGAGAAGAAGAAACCCTGCTGAGGAGGGGGTCCTTTACTGTGCACCGAGCCCTAGAACGCTGTCTGGTCAATGGTAGACTTTGTCCTTAATTATTAGAGTTTTCCCACAGAAGCTGGATGCAATACACACTTGTAATTCAGATATCTGAGAGGTAGAGACAGGTGCATCAAGAGTTCAAGGCTGCTGGACAGTGGTGGCACATGCCTTTAGTCCCAACACTTGGGAGGCAGAGGCAGGTGGAGTTCTGAGTTCGAGGCCAGCCTGGTCTACAGAGTGAGTTCCAGGACAGCCAGGGCTACAGAGAGAAACCCTGTCTCGGAAAAAAAAAAAAAAAAGAAAAGAAAAGAAAAGAAAAGAAAGAAAGAAAAGAATTCAAGGCTATTCAAAGTCAATGCTGTGATAAAACACCACGACTAAGAGTTTTATTGGTTCTTACAGTTCCAGAGAACTAGACTCCATGATGCCATAGCAAAGGCCACAGGAGACAGACATGGCAACTGAGGCTGAAGCTGAGGGCTCACATCTTAAATTGCAAATACAAGGCAGAGAGGGAGAGGGAGAGGGAGAGGGATTTACCCAAACAGTACCATCAGCTGGGTCAAAATATTTAAATGCTTGAGACTGTGGGGGCATCTTGTTCAAAGCACTACCGAGGAGGAAGAAAAAAGAATTTTGAAAATTAAGACAGTAGAAGGAAAGACAAATAAAACGCAGCTAAAATGCAGCGAGTTCAGAGCTGTTTGGCTACTTTTTGGAGCAGCATCTTTTTGCTGAACCATTGTGGGTTTTCACTGGGCAGCAGGATTTATCCCTCAGGCCGAGAAAATGGTGGGAACCCAATCCATGAGAATCCACCTATGAGGAAGGTCCACTGACCACTTCCTGCTGCTGCAGCTGAACAATGAGGCTGTCACAAAGGATGCCTGTCTGCCTATCTGGTGTTCGTGAGAAGCTTCCAGTGTCTTCCCCCACACTACACCCCTTCTCCAGAATGGTGAAGGAGCCTTCCCAAGACTCAGAACCAACCTCAGACTTCAGAGTGTGTATTATCAGAGTGTACAGTCTACTTGGTGGGTTTGTGTGATGATAATCTGTGTGCATGCCTAACTTAAAAAGAACAATTATAGGGTCTGGGGAGATGGCTCAGTAGCCAAGAGCACTCACTGCTCTTGCAATGAACTGGACTTAGATACATAGCAGATAGCTTACAACTGCTTGCATCTCCAACCCCATGGGTTCTGACACCTCTGCTTCCCTGGTGACCTGCACTTACACGCACATACTTATACCGAGGCACATATACATACACACATTTTTTTAATGAATACTTTTAAAAATAAAAAGTTACAATGAGATAGCACTTCATTGAGGATGTGGCCCACTGCTGCATTTGCCTAGACCCTGAAATCCACCCTTAGCCCTAAAAGACGATGACCCACGAGATAGCATTTCTACTTGATAGAATGGCTATGATAAATAAAACCAATAATAACAAGTGCTGACACAGATGTCAAGAAACAGTGCATCCCTTGTTGCTAGTAGGACTGAAAAATGGTTTGGCTATTTTAGAAAGCAGGTTGGTAGTTCTCATGTGTATCACACAAAGTACGGGAGAGATGACACAGAGGCTAAGAGTATTGGCTGCTCTTCCAGAGGACCTAGGTTCAAGTCCCAGCACAGAAGCAATGTTTCAGAACCATCTTTAACTATGCATTGAAATCTATTCTGGCCTCTGTGGACACTTTTGGAATGTGGTGCAAAAACCCATGGATATAAAATAAAATAAAAATAAAGCTCAGCACAAGGTCAACTCTTAGTTACATCTTTTTAGTTTCTTGGGCAGGTAACCATGGGTCAATGTGCTGAGCTGAGCTGAGTCAAAAGATGCACCAAACCTGATAGAAAAGAATTCCAGAAGATTGCCCTGGCCACGGCAATAGACTGTGTTCTAACGGTTTCAGTGGCATCTGTGGGCAAATATCCCATGCCTACTATGTTATTGTAGGTGCTATATTTCATCCTGGGGTCAAATGAAGTGAGAGATGAGAGGTCTGTGAAGTAAAAACTTGCCTGTATATTTTATGTTTTCTTTCTCTTTCTAAGACTGTTCTATTTCTAAGGTTTATATACTTGAATGTTTGGTTCCCAGTTGTTGGAGCATTTAGGAAGGATTAGGAGGTGTAGCCTGCTGGAGGAGGTGTGCCACTGGGGGTGGGCTTGGAGGTTTTACAAGTCCTTGCCAGCTCCAGGTTCACTTTCTCTCTGTCTTCATCTTGCAGATCAGATACAAGTGCTCAGCTACTGCCCCAGGGCTGTGCTTGTCTACCTGTGGCTGCGCCTACCTGCTGCTGCCCCTACCTGCTGCTGCGCCTACCTGCTGCTGCGCCTACCTGCTGCTGCCCCTACCTGCTGCTGCGCCTACCTGCTGCTGCCCCTACATGCTGTGCCCCTACCTGCTGCTGCCCCTACCTGCTGTGCCCCTACCTGCTGCTGCCCCTACCTGATGCTGCCCCTACCTGCTGCTGCGCCTACCTGCTGCTGTGCCTACCTGCTGCTGCCCCTACCTGCTGCTGCCCCTACCTGCTGCTGCCCCTACCTGCTGCTGCCCCTACCTGCTGC
>CM052708.1:64680151-64720039 GCA_028551405.1 Uromys caudimaculatus | reverse complement strand
CTGCTGTCCCTACCTGCAGCTGCGCCTACCTGCTGCTGCCCCTACCTGCTGTGTCCCTACCTGCTGCTATCCCTACCTTCTGCTGTCCCTACCTGCAGCTGCGCCTACCTGCTGCTGCCCCTACCTGCTGTGTCCCTACCTGCTGCTATCCCTACCTGCTGCTGCCCCTACCTGCTGTGTCCCTACCTGCTGCTGCCCCTACCTGTTGCTGTCCCTACCTGCTGCTGTCCCTACCTGCTGCTGTCCCTACCTGCTGCTATCCCTACCTGCTGCTGTCCCTACCTGCTGCTGCGCCTACCTGCTGCTGCCCCTACCTGCTGCTGCGCCTACCTGCTGCTGCACCTACCTGCTGCTGTCCCTACCTGCTGCTGCGCCTACCTGCTGCTGCGCCTACCTGCTGCTGCCCCAAGTTCAATCTCTGCACCCCATGGTAGAAGGAGAGAAACAACTGGAGAAAGTCTTCCTCTGATCTCC
The DNA here is from genome assembly GCA_028551405.1 of Uromys caudimaculatus. NCBI lineage: Eukaryota > Metazoa > Chordata > Mammalia > Rodentia > Muridae > Uromys > Uromys caudimaculatus. The sequence continues at coordinate 64,719,565 of CM052708.1, read as the reverse complement.
ACAAATGTGCCATGGCGCACACAGACACACACCTCCAATCGTAAAATGTGCACAGAACAACAACAACAACAATAACAAATTTTAAAAAGAATTCCAACACAATGACCATTTATTACGGCCTTGCTCTTTTCCCAGCTTTAAACCCACATTCTCCAAGAATATTACTCTCAACACTATTGTTCATAGAAATCACTTCCGAACCCTTTATACATCCCCGGTGGTTCTTTGCTTTATCAGATTATTATTCCATTAGTGACACCTCTAGAGCCACTCACTAAAAAACAAGTAAGGGCTAGAAGAGAAATGGCTTAGTGATTAAGAGTGTTGATGGTGGTGGCGCACGCCTGTGATCCCAGCACTTGGGAGGCAGAGGCAGGTGGATTTCTGAGTTCCAGGCCAGCCTGATCTTCAGAGCAAGTTCCAGGACACCCAGAGCTACACAGCAAAACCCTGTCTCAAAAAACAAAAAAACAAACAAACAAACAAAAACTCAACAAAACAAACCAACAAAACAGCCAAACAAACAACAACAAGAGTATTGACTGCTCCTCCAGAGAATAAGGGTTTGAGTCCCAGCTCCTACATGGTGGTTCACAACAGTCCAGTTCTAGGAGATCCAATCAGTACCCTTTCCTGGCTTCTGGAGGCACCAGGCAAGTCCTTGTTGCACAGACCTACAAAACACCCATACACATAAAATAAAATTACACATGTGCATACACGCACACAGAGTAAGAACAGGAGAAAAGCAAAATCTTAGCAGCCTTTTCAGATATCATTTGAAAGCCACCAAAATGGCACATACAGTCACTGCTAAGACATTTATGGCACCTCTCCCTTGAGACGCCCATGCCCACACTTGAGTATACCTTATTGTTTCCCCAAGCAGCACCTTGCTTTCTCTCAACGTCCATGTTTAGAATCTGAGTTAAAAAAAAAACCCCATCTTTTAGTAGACTGTGACTTCTTTGAGAAGCAAATGCATATGCTCTCTTCATACCTTCCTCTTCCTCTCCCCCCCACCCCCCCAACCCCGTTTTAAATAACCGCTCCTTTCATATTGGCTCATCCTGAATTCTGCCCCACCATCTGTTTAAAACCAAGGATTCAGTTTTATCCAAGGCCCCTAAAAGATTAAGAAAACTTCTCGTTCTGCTGTAGGTGACAGTGTGGAGCTGTACCTCTGTCCCTGATACTGCTCGTATGAGATGCATAATGCATAAAGTTGTAAGTAGAACTGTGTGCAACAGAGCATGCACGGAAAACCCGTGCTATGCAAACGAGCCCAAAGGGATGCACAAACTGGTCAGACAGTTTTAGGGAAGAAACTCTGAAATCAAGCAGTTCTAATTCTTAAACTTGGCCAGAGATCAGAAATGTACTTGGTTATGACTTAGCTAGAGACAAAACATTCCAGAAGAGAGCGCCCTAGTTCCGTGTCTGGTTTCTTGTTATCCTCCTCTTTCCCTTTTACACACCGGAAAAGAGCACAACCCCTGCCGCCCGACTCCTATCCCACCCCCTCCTCCCTAGCCTGGAAACTATATGTAAGGATCTGACTGAAAGAGAGAGGCACCTGGACGCCTTGCTGTTGTGCCAGCTGGCCTGATGAGCTACCTCTGTGCCTCACCCCGTTTCTGCCGTCACTCCGGTAAAACGGCCCCATTAGCTAGCTGCTCAACGGTGGGTGCCGCTTTTGCGGAACCGGCTTCTCTTGGACAGGTGCTAAGCCATCTCTATTTCTCTTAAGCTCTTATCTGTAAAATCTTACGACGAAATTCCTTTCTAAACTTGCCTCACAGACAACCGTGAATTTCACTCTTGGAGGTGGTGAGACAAGGAAAAGCCACTGGGTTCTGCCATTCTCAAAGATCCCACTTTCCCCCATTTTACATGAACCAACATTTTTCTCTTCTCTTCTCTTCTCTTCTCTTCTCTTCTCTTCTCTTCTCTTCTCTTCTCTTCTCTTCTCTTCTCTTCTCTTCTCTTCTCTTCTCTTCTCTTCTCTCTCTCTCTCTCTCTCTCTCTCTCTCTCTCTCTCTCTCTCTCTCTCAGACAAGGTCTAACTATGTATATCAAGCTGGTCTCAAACTCACAGAGATCACCTCTCTGCCTCCTGAAGGCTGGAACTAAAGACATACACCACCATGCTGGACATGGGTCAGCCATTATATATGCTCCTGCTTAAACTTTGCCTTCGTTATCTTCCTCTCTATGCCCTCTAAACTCAGCTCTGCACCAAGGCTAGGAGGTCTGATGGGCTCTAGTCTCCATCTCTCCTCTCCAACACATGCCCCTTTCACTTCTCCCAGGATGTACTAAAAACTCCTGAAAAGAGGCGGTGCCTGCAGACTGATTGACCAACTAGAACTTCAGAACTGTAGAGAGGTTGGAATGTGGCAGGTCCAGGGGGCTAATTACCTTATCTTGGGCTAAATTCTAGCCATCACCCCACCTCCCCCTGTGTTTGAACTAATAATATGTTGCAACTAACAGACAAAAAAACGTTTTAGAATCTATTAACTTAGTAGACCACTAGCCTCCACCAACCCAAAAGCTAAGAATGCCATCAGATACATCTTGGGCTTTTAGGAAAGCTTCTCCCATCTCTCTGTATCTGTTTCTCTGGTATCCTAACAATGTGTTTTAAACTTGCTTTGATTTAAGACTTTCTTGGATCTGTGAAACTATAAAACTTCATGAAACTGTTTCCACATTGGAACATGGAGTTTGGGGTGACTTAAATCTGTGTGCCAGGCCATGATCACTTAAAATAGCTGCACAGTAACCTCTGCTGTTCCCTTTAAGATTAGATCTATGGGGTTTGCCCTTCCCCCTGTCTCCTTTCCACTAAGACTAGGGCCTAGTGAGCATAGGCAGCAAGAATTCAGAGGAGGAGAAGGTCGCCCAGGGCCCACATCCTGAGACTTTAGAGCCACTTCCAGCATTTCTGTGTGGAGGTGCGGGTACAGGCTTCTTTTCTCTACCAATGGAATAATTAAAAGGCAGACCGTGTTTGAAAGTCAACCGGAGACAAAGTTTGACCAAAGGGGGCACACATTTTTAAAGTTTAAAAGAAAAACATCCTAAGCTCTATAGACTGAACAAGGAAACCCAAATGGCCGGTGAAAAGCATATTTGGTAAAAACACAACTTAACACAACAACAACACAACAAAAACCAGTAAGAGGGAAAAGCTGGAACTTTCTGAGTTAGGACTAGCCCAAACCTCACCAAGGTTTGCATGCGACGAGACCCAGACTCCCTCCCTTCCAGCTCATATAGGCACACTCCAGGGCTGGCCCAGCTGGCTGGCCTCCAGTCTCACCCAACCCCTCTGCTGCTCACTGTCCTCTTGGTTGTTCTAGGCGCCTTGTTTTGGCAGCCCTGCCTTTGCTCTCTGTGCATTCCCCTCAACCCTCCACTCACAGATGATCTTCCTGGATGTCCTACAAGGAAGGGAGTACCTTAAACTGCTTAAATTTCAACAACCTCCTCACGGCTTTCACCCCCACCCCAACGTACTGTCCCCAGTCCCATTATGTAGCCCTAGATGGCCTGGAACTCACAGAGATCCACTTGTCTCTACCCTCCTGAGTGCTGGGATTAAAAGCAAGAGATGTTAACCCCAAAGAGTTAAGGAGAAAATTCACCCACCCAATTCATCATGGCCAAATTAATTAAGGCAAGCTTCTTAATTCCTGTGCCTGGGCTGCCTCTCCTTAAGTTGGGGTTTAAGAGGTCAGCATTGGCCATGGTTAAGATAAGGGTTTTATAGCTCAGTGGTGGGGGGTTTCCAAACAGGGGATTCGGCAGGCAAATAGGTGGGATGACAGGAGCAGCATAACAATGTAGTCAGAACAACCTTTTGAAACAAAGGTAGGGTTTCAAGATGGTCATAACAACTTTTTGAAACAACGATATGGTTGCTACTTCCTGGAACAGGCAGGACAGAACCACTTGTAGTTAAGGTTACAGTTAAGGCATAGCCCAGTCCTTGGGAAACAGGTTAATCACAAACAGGAATGAACCAAGTTTGTCTTGACTATAAGATGGCTTTTAAGTCTAAGATGGAGGTAGGCTGGTTCCTAAATCCTGTCGCACCTGGCCCACATTTATTTTCTGTGAATGTTGGAGAGGTGCATTAAGAAAAGAAGGAGCTTCTACTGGAGAGTGGATGCACTCTATTGAAAAGAAGAGCTGGCTGCTCTTCCAGAGGACCTAGTCTCAGTTCCCAGCATTCACATGGCAGCTCACAGTCTCTAGTCCTAGGGGATTTGATGATCTCTTTTGACCTGTGTAGGTATAACTCCTAAGCCTATAAACATTTTTTAAAAAAATAATTAAGAAAAAAGTTACTGAATAATAAGATTCTGAAGTGTTGAGTCAGGGACTAGAGAATTCCTATTAGGCTTTATAGAGAAACTTTTTACCTGTGATATATAAAATACTTTTCAAATCATGTCATTCAAAACAATGGGGCTGGGTTGATACACACAGCGTGATGTCAAGAGCACTGGCTTGTTACAATAAGTACATATTCATAGACCTTCTTTTCTTCCGACCTGCTTCAGAGTGAGATCCAAGAGCTGGGTCTGTCAGAGTAAGGACTGTGGCAGGTTCCAGAGACCTGCAAGAGCAACCTTGTAGTTTACTGAGAAATTCTCAACTTCAATCCTGCATTTCAGGAAGGCTGACCTCAGGAGATAGAGGCAGTAAGTGACTCAGATGATAGGAGGGGGCAGGAACCTCACAGGAGCAAGAGAGGTTTGTGAGTGGAATCCTTGTACAGAGAGGTGCACTCAGGGGTGACAGAAGCCATTTGTTCTGGTAGAGCAGTTTAAAGGGCTGTTTTGCATGGGCAGTAGTTCATGCAGGAAGTGTCTGGGGGAGATTCAAGGAACTAGTGTTTCCCGTTGAGAAATGTGGCTTGTAAGTGGCCTATTTTATGAAGGCCCAGAAGCAAGGGTGTAGTGAGAAGCACCAGAGAGACAGAAGAATAGGTCTTTGGCGTCTTTATGTTTTATATAAAAATATCATATGGATACCAAGGCAACATATCTGAATGTAGAACCATTTAAAATATAACAACAGAGAGAACCTATTCTCCCAGCCAAATGCACATTCTTACTATATAGGTGTGCTTATAGTAAATGCTGTGTATTTGGAGAACAATGCTTCAGGTGTATGTGTCATTGACTTTTACTCAGAAAGCTTTAAGCTTCGAGAAGATTGAGAAGATTGTGTGACCTAACACGTCACTAGTTAACTGTTGGCTACTCACGCACTACCTCACCTCAGGCCATTTGAAAACACGTCTCTGCAGATATCCTGTCAGTTCGTGTTTGAATACTTTGGCACGCCCCAGCAAGAATAAGGCTCTTCTCTTAGGTAATATCACCACTGTTTTGTCCACTCTGTAGGATTATCAATCAGTCTTACAATTCTAATTGCTTTCCTTTTCCTTCTCTGGCTTTTGTCTTTTGAGGGTGGAACCTCAGTTGTATCGAGGCAACTCTACAGTACTGGGGGATTGGAAAGAGATGGAAAGAGCGTGTCTGTGACCTAAGAACTTAGGGGAGGACAGAAAGGCATCTGTTGCTTAGACGTGGAGGTCTGGGTTTTTTCCTCCCTCAGAGTCCATCTCCACTCTCCTTCTCCAGGCATTGCCCTCAGCTCCCTGGCTCCCTTCTTTGTTAGTCTAACTCGAATCTCAGTATCTGCCAATTAAATCAACTTGACCATTGGTCACACAAAAGTTCTGAAAAGGTGATTTTCATTGGTATATATTTTTATTGATATATTGTTCTTATCCTAGACTTTGTAACTGATTATCAAGCTAATAGGAGTGAGTGGCTTGTTGACCAGGAGCCCTTACCTGGAAGCTCATGGATTTCTCAAGGACAGCCTAGTTTTTCAGATTATCAGATGCCTTGACAATCATTCTTGCCTGACCGGAACACCGGGCAGTTTAATGAAGAGAACACATATCGCTTCAGCCTGAGATTGCTCCTATGATGGTTTTTTGCGTGGATGGGCCTGGGATATGACTTGTAAACTGAGGAGTATCTATATCTTGACCTGAGTGGAGATTGTGGTTTTTTTGTTTGTTTGTTTGTCATTGTTTTGTTTTTGTTTTTAGTTTTTGCTACAAGTTCTCACTATGTAACCCTTACTGGCCTGGAGCTCACTATGTACAAAAGGCTGGCTTCATCCACAAAAAACCAGCCTGTCTCTGCCTCCTGAGTGCTGAGACACTAAAGGTGTGCACCACAATACCCAGCTTGTTTGGGGGGATGGGAGGAAGGTTGAGACTGCATTTCTCTGTGTAACCCTGGCTGTCCTGGAACTCACTCTGTAGACCAGGCTGGCCAAGAACTCACAGAAATCCTCCTGCCCCTGCCTCCTGAGTGCTGAGAGTAAAGGCATGTGCCACCATCACCAGATAGATCTTATCTTTTTATTATACCTGACTGGTTGATTCCTCCCTGAGGAAGAGGCAGAGACTTCTTCACTATTAGCAAATCTACCCTCACTGTATTTAACATTATGGCAGCCAGTAAGTCTATTTGGCTATGGAGGGTGAGGACTGCCTGAGCTACCCACTGGAGATCCTGGATAAACAGAGAGGAAAACTGATAATACCGATAGTAGATAGTTAGGGATATAGTCAGTCACACTGTTCCAGTGGCAACACTAGTGATCATACCCAGGAATGCAAAAAAGGGTAGGACTTGAACCTTTGAAGTCTTAACAATAGCATAGAAGGAAACTCTTCATTACCTTAAATCACCTCCTTATGCCTTCTATTTACATGCCTTAAAAAACCCACCTTCTTATGCTTCTAGGACTTTTTCAGCTTTCACACCCTCAGACCTTTATACACTTTCTCATAGACTCTCATTACAACTGGGCTGTGTTTACCAATAGGCTCTCACCGGCTCTCTTTAGGAATTGCAGTCTTGTCACACAGTGCCAAGTTCACGACCCACTCCTTCCTGTCTTTTTTTTTTTTTTTTTTTTTTTTTTTTTTTGGTTTTTCGAGACAGGGTTTCTCTGTGTAGCCCTGGCTGTCCTGGAACTCACTCTGTAGACCAGACTGGCCTCGAACTCAGAAATCCGCCTGCCTCTGCCTCCCAAGTGCTGGGATTAAAGGCGTGCATCACCACTGCCCGGCTACTCCTTCCTGTCTTTAAAAAACAAACACTGGCTCCAACATGTAATAAAGACACATGCTCCACTATGTTCATAACAGCCATATTTATAATAGCCAGAAGCTGGAAACAAGCCAGATGTCCCTCAGCAGAGGAATGGATACAGAAAATGTGGTACATTTATACAATGGAGTACTACTCAGCTATTAAAAGCAATGATTTCATGAAATTTGCAGTCAAATGGATGGAACTTGAAACTATCATCCTGAGAGAGGTAACTCAGTCACAAAAGAACGAACATGGTATGTACTCACTGATAAGTGGATATTAGCCCAAACGTTCGGAATACCCAAATTTCCCTTTACAGTAACAGCTGGACTGAGAGTGAGGTCCCAGATGAAGGAGGTGGAGAAGGGACTGAAGGATCTGAGGGAGTCTGTAGCCCCATGGAAGGAACAACAGTGTCAACTGGCCTGACCCCATCCCCCACCCCCACCCCGTCCTCCTGGAGGCTGGACCACCAACCAAAGAATACACATGGAGGGATGTCGGGAACCAACGGATCTGCAGCTTTCTTATTAGCCTGAGAGAAGTCATTTTTGGTAGAAGTTAGGCTTGAAGGTAGAAGTAGGCCTGAGTTTCAGGTTCCTGAGAACTAGGCTTCTGTTTAGGTTCCATCTCCTAGGAGATGGGTTCTTTCCCAGGTCAATATGACCCCCTTGCAGTTAGGTGATCAGCAGAGCACAGATGGTTGTCTTAGCAACCTGTCCTGGTGGTTGGGAACATGTACTCCCTAGAAACTCCTCACTCCTAAAGCATTGTTTAAGCCCTGGTTACTTTGTTTAAGAGTCCTTCTATATTGTTTAAGATTCTCATACTTCCTTCTCCTTGTACCCTATAAAAAGCTTGGAAATAAAGTTCATCTTTGGAGCTTGATCAGACACCCTGTCTTGCTCCCAGGTATCTCTTGTTTCCTGTCTCTTCTTTATCGAACAGTTCCCTCCTCAGACCCTCGTTGAAGGTCCCGCAGGTTGGGACGTGCACAGCTGGCGCCCAATGTGGGGCGTTGTGTTAGGTTCCTCACGAACAGGGGAAAGGGTAGCTTGGACCTCGAGATCAAGGGACCAGAGCTCTTTAAGAAGATGTAAATGCTCTCGGTGTTGGCTTATGTAGCTTTTTAAAGCCTGATTTTTAAGGGAGAGAGCAGTCTTGGCAGCATGAAGATTAATGGGAACAATGTCATCACCAAGACCTGGTGTCAATTTAAAAAGAGGCTCATTAAGAACTGGGGCGCATAGAGGATAAGGAGGAGGCTCAAAGGGAGCAAGAACAGGAGGCCAGTCAGGGTTATGATTTTTGGCCGCTTTTTCCTCTAAAATCTCAGCGTCCCCGGGAGGCAACGGGTCAAGAGTTTTAATTTGTTCTCTTAGAGAGGCGTATACAGTAACTTTAGGGCCTCTGTCTGAAGAATCATCGGGGGAGACAGAGGTAACAGCGGGAGGAGCCAAGGGAGACACACCGAGCTTTCGTTCCTCCTCCAAAGGGGGCATGTCAATGGAAACAGCGCTGCATGAGGAAGGGGGCCTAGATGAGGATTTAAGAACACGCTCTCCCTCAGCCACAACCTTTTGAACATCGGGGAAATGGTCATGAACTTTAAGCACTTCATTAATAAGATTCCAATATGATATTGCCAGTACAGGAATTCTCTGTGGACCAAATGTCTGATAATAACCTTGCAAACAGTCTCCTACTTGGCGCCAACAGATGGCGCTGATGGTTCCCTCTCTGGGAAACCATGGACAAGTCTCCTGGACAAAATCAAAAAACTTTTTAAAATCTTTCTTTTTAACCTTAGTCCCTCGAGTCTTGAGGGAGTCTTTAAGACCTTGAAGAAACAAATCATGTTCACTTAGAGCCTGTCCCATAGTTAATTATAAGGAACAGGGGAGATTTATGACTGGAAAATTAAACCCGATATCTCTTGCCTGGGGGGAATTAAAGTCGTGACCTTTTAGAGCCTGTCCGAACACAGGGGAGCTCGTCTCAACCTGTCCCAGTGCAGCGCAGGGGGGATCCGCATAGCCTGCCTGGGCACAGGAGAGATCCTCACTAAGCCTGTCTGAGTACAGGGGAGCTCATCTCAAAGCTTGTCTTAGCACAGGGGATTTCCTCTCAAAGCCTGCTTTGACACAGGGGAGATCACAAGCCTTTTCTGCAAACGACTACTGTCTCTAGGGATGCATCACTCACCTCTCACTCCGAGTCCGTTCCGATGGGTGGGCAGGCCCACGAACGTCTCATACAAAATGGTCCCCGGGACCACCTGGCCAGGCTTTTCCGTGAGTGACGTCTCCAACAGGTGCACTTTCCCATTCCTCGAGCCCCAACGTCTGGGCGCCAGCTGTGCGCTTCCCGACCTGTGGGACCTTCAACGAGGGTCTGAGGAGGGAACTGTTAGATAAAGAAGAGACAGGAAACAAGAGATACCTGGGAGCAAGACAGGGTGTCTGATCAAGCTCCAAAGATGAACTTTTTGTCATTAAGAAAAAATCTGGTAAATGGAGACTGTTACAAGATTTAAGAAAAATAAACGAACAAATGGTGGTCATGGGAGCCCTACAGCCCGGGTTGCCCATGCACATGGCCATTCCTGCTGGTTATTATAAGGCAATAATAGACCTTAAAGACTGTTTCTTCACCATTCCCCTACATCCGGGTGATAGACAGCAGTTTGCTTTCAGCCTGCCAGTTGTCAATTTTAAAGGGCCCATGCCTCATTTCCAATGGAGAGTTCTTCCTCAGGGAATGGCTAATAGCACAACTCTTTGCCAAAAATTTGTGGCACAAATAATTGACGCCCTTCGTGATGAATGGCATTTTCTTTACATTATTCATTATATGGATGATATTTTGATGGCGGAGCCAGATAGGACCCAGCTACTTCACTGCTGTCAAGAATTGTCACACAGATTGACCGCCAAGGGGCTTCAGATTGCTCCAGATAAAATTCAGTTACAAGATCCTTATTTTTATTTGATATTGAGTTACAATATCAAAATATTCACACCCAAAAGCCATGTCTTAAAATAGGTCATTTAAAAACACTCAATGATTTTCAAAAATTATTAGGCGATATTAATTGGATAAGGCTCTATCTAAAGCTTACTACAGGAGAATTAAAACCTCTTTTTGACATTTTAAGGGGGGGATCCTGACCCTTCCTCCCCCCAAGCTCTCACACCAGAGGCTCTAAAAGCTCTCCAGGTAGTTAATAAAGCCATTCAAGTACAAGGTATTTCATTTATTTCTTATAATAAATCCTTTTCTTTTGTCATTTGTGCCACATTTCACATGCCCACGGGTATTTTCTGGCAACAGAGCCCCCTCTTGTGGGTACACCTGTCCATCTCCCCCTCGAGAACTCTTGCATCATACACTTCCCTAGTAGCAGAATTAATTTTGCTAGGCCTCAAACAAAGTCGTCAGTTTTTTGGTAGAGATCCAGATAAAATAATTGTGCCCTACTCAAAAGATCAAGTAGAGTGGTTAATGTAGACCACTGATGATTGGCCTGTTATTTGTTCATCCTTTGCAGGAATTATAGATAATCATCATCCTGCTGATAAGCCTTTTCAATTTGCAAGAATTCATCCCTTTTTGTTTCCTAAGATTACTTCTTTTTACCCTATAGCTGATGCCTGCTTGGTTTTTACAGATGGCTCCTCTAATGGCACAGCAGCTTATGTTATAAATGGTCAGACAAGGTCTGTTAAGTCCCCTTTTTTATCTGCCCAGCTTGTGGAACTTTATGCTGTAATTCAGGTTTTTCAATTATTAAAAGATTATTCCTTTAATTTGTATACTGATAGTGCTTATATAGCTAATTCTATTTCTGTTTTAGAAATTGTTCCTTTTATTAAGCCTTCCACAAATGTTGCCCCCTTATTTTCTCAACTTCAAAATTTAATTATATCCAGACAACATCCATTTTATGTTGGACATCTTAGGGCACATTCTGACCTGCCCGGTCCTTTATCTGAAGGAAATGCTAGGGCTGATGCCACCACTCGCCTCACTTTCCCTGCCCTTGTAAATAAAGTCGATCAAGCAAAGCAGGCTCATCCTATACAACATCTAAATGCCCAAACACTGCGGCTGCTTTTTGGGCTGACACGAGAACAGGGATGCCAAATTGTCAAACAGTTCCCTGCTTGTCTTATGTTGCTTCCTGTCTCTCACCTTGGGGTTAATCCTCGTGGTTTGGTTCTTAATGAAATTTGGCAAATGGATGTCACACATTTTACAGAATTTGCCAAGCTTAAATATATTCATGTCACAATAGATACTTTTAGTGGATTTATTTTTGCCTCCCTCCAGACAGGTGAAGCTGGAAAAAATGTCATTGCTCATGTGCTAAGTTGTCTTTCTGTTATGGGCAAACCTAGAATTATTAAGACAGACAATGGCCCTGGCTATACAGGCACCAAGTTCCAACAGTTCTGTGCTCAATTACAAATCAAACATGGCATTCCCTATAATCCTCAAGGACAAGGTATTGTTGAGCATGCACATCAAACCTTAAAGGCTGCTCTTCACAAACTCAAGAAGGGTAACCTGTACCCCACAAAAGGATCCTCCAGAAATGTCTTGAATCATACATTATTTGTGCTCAATTTCCTGACTTTGGATATAAATGGAAAGTCAGCTGCTGACCGACTCTGGCACCCAGAGACTAATAAAGGCTTTGCCTCAGTCATGTGGAAAGATCCACTCACTTTTAAATGGAATGGGCCTGATCCAGTCCTTATTTGGACCCGAGGATCTGCTTGTATTTTTGATACAAAAGAAGGCGCTGCTCGGTGGCTGCCAGAAAGATTGGTGAAGCAAGTAGAAGCACCTAATAATAACCGGGAACCCAGGGAGTGATCTCTTCCCTGAAATCTCTCAATTTTCTATCTTTTAGGAAAATGGCTGGCTCCAGATCATCGTGGATTGTCCTGTGGCTGACCCTTTGGATGGGCTACATTACAACACCGGGAGATCAAAAGGAGTCAGCAGTGTCTGCTACCTTATCATTCACCTGGCTATTTTTTATGACAGAGAATTGGACTTCCAATGATGGGACAAAAAAGTCTGGTCACCTCTTGGTCACCGCTGATTGCCCAACCCAGGGATGCCAACAGCCCATAGTACTGAGATTTGACAGTTTTTTTAATGTCCCCCGCACTAAGAATACTCCTGCTTTATGCTTCCTGTTTGACCAGACACGCTCTTACTGTAAATATTCTTGGACCAAGAGGAGCGTGGGATGTCCCTATAGGAGCTGTCGTATACATGATGTTAAAAGGGTTGAGATAGACCAGGATGTTACCCAAAGTACATACATGGAGTATAGTTTCTTTTTGTCTAAGCTAGGTTATTCATGGGTCATTTGGGACCCATGGAACAGCTGCTGGACATCTCCGGTCAAGGGTGCCATGTATATGACCAGACATTCAACATGGCCTAGCAGCCACATTTATATTTGGTGCACCTATGTACGGGTGCAGGCTACTATTCATGCCACTATTCAAGATCAAGAGAAACAGTTAGAACAACAGCTCTCTGCTATCCCATCATGAGGCCCCTTTTCCTGGATCTCCCTTTTTCGAGAAGGCCTGATGCACGCCAATATCAGTGGTGTTGGCAATGTGTCTGCGAGCTTTCTTTGTGCTGCTCTAGGAAAGCCCCTGTTAACGGCCATTCCCTTTTCTGCTGAGTTTACTGATTCATTGGCCAAGAACCAGAGAGAGTTCACGCCAATCTCTGGAGTCCCTCTGTTTCAACCTGCATTACAGTTCCCCTATTGTTTTTCAAATGCAGGCACCAGTCTCTGCAATGTTACCCTCCCTCCTAGAAAGATTAGAACTGCCCCTGCTGGCCTTTTTATTTGGTGCAATGGTACACTATCTAAGAATTTTACTGTCCCCCTTAGTGATGATTTATTATGCCTTCCTGTCACTTTGGTGCCTCAACTTACCTTGCTTACTCCTGCTGAATATTTACAAGGACATAGTGTTTTCTTTGACCATCATAAGCGGGCTGTTTTCTTGCCCCTGATTGCAGGAGCGTCTCTGGCTGCCTCTGTTGTGGCCACAGACATGACCGGGGAGCCCTAGGACACTCCCTTGTCGCTGTTAACCGACTTTCTCAACAGTTTCAACAGGCTATAGAGGCTTCACCTTGGCTCAAGTAACACTTCAAAACCGAAGAGCCTTAGACTTGCTTACAGCTGAGAAGGGAGGAACATGTTTGTTCCTGGGAGAGGAGTGCTGTTTTTATATCAATGAGTCAGGGGTAGTGGAAACTCAAATTGAAAAACTTCATAAACTTAGTCTTGAGCTACAAAAACAAAAGTTTTCCAGCGCTGCAGACGATTGGTGGAAATCGTCCATGTTCTCTCTTTTATTACCCTTTATTGGACCCTTGATTAGTCTTTTGCTTTTAGTCACCCTGGGACCATTTATTTTAAATAAGCTTATAAGGGTTATAAAACAGCAGATCGACTCCTTGGCATCTCACCCTACCCAAAGACACTACCATCGCCTTGATTTGATCTACCGAGGCATTGAGTTGCCTGAGGCTAGTGAGACTCCTATGGGAGCTGCACAAAACTCAGATTTGTGCACGCCTGCTCAAGAGCGGCGTGGGCACCAGGAGAGATGCAAGGCTAAGCACTGCAAGGGGAGGACCATGCATTTTGTCTCTGAGTCCCCTGTGGAGTAAACCTGATTTGCATAAAGGTTGGTGTCCAGAGGTGTTCCTTAACCATCATTAGGGCACCTAGAACCTTTCCTCTCAAAAAGACACCATATTCGGGTTATCTCAAAAATATAAGAGATTTCCTAGAGGAATCAGCGTCAATACTCCTGCTCCCTGGTTAAGGCCCACCTGTCTATCAGACAGGTCCTTGTTTGCTCACTGGCTATCACATTGCTCTTAAAATAAATAAAAAGGGAGGAGATGTTAGGAACCAACGGATCTGCAGCTTTCTTATTAGCCCGAGAGAAGCCATTTTTGGTAGAAGTTAGGCTTGAAGATAGAAGTAGGCCTGAGTTTCAGGTTCCTGAGAACTAGGCTTCTGTTTAGGTTCCATCTCCTAGGAGATGGGTTCTTTCCCAGGTCAGTATGACCCCCTTGCAGTTAGGTGATCAGGAGAGCATAGATGGTTGTCTTAGCATCCTGTCCTGGTGGTTGGGAACATGTACTCCCTAGAAACTCCTCACTCCTATAGCATTGTTTAAGCCCTGGTTACTTTGTTTAAGAGTCCTTCTATATTGTTTAAGATTCTCATACTTCCTTCTCCTTGTACCCTATAAAAAGCTTGGAAATAAAGTTCATCCTTGGAGCTTGATTAGACATCCTGTCTTGCTCCCAGGTATCTCTTGTTTCTTGTCTCTTCTTTATCCAACAGTTCCCTCCTCGGACCCTCGTTGAACTGTCTCGAGAGTAGGGGCGCACACAGAGGAACCCATGGTTCAGAACACATATGTGGCAGAGGAGGGCCTTGTTGGCCATCAGGGGGAGGAGAGGCCCCAGTAAAGGGGAATGTCAAGGTGGGAATATGGGAATGGGTGGGTGGGTGGGAGGTGGAATTCCCTCATAGAGTCGGGGGGGGGAGGGGATAGGGGGTTTCCAAAGAGGAGACCTAGAAAGGGGGAAGCATTGGAAATGTAAATAAAGTATCAAAAAAGAAAAAAGAAAAAAAAAAAAAACCCTGAGCTCTAGAAGGGATGAGGGTGTGTGTCTCATCCACAGGAAAGGATTTTTTTGTGGGTGGACTGGAGATGAGGGAGAGAGTCCAGTTCAACTCAGACCTTCATTGGGAGTACAGACACCAAGGGAGCCTATCTGAGTCACAGCATCAGTGTAAGTGTTACAACTCTGAGGAGAAAGGTATCTTAGCAGTCAGGAGCCAAGGAATACCACAAAGTCACACCACACAACAAACCTCACACAAGAGATTAATTGGGAGGGACATAGAAGGTGGCTGCCTCTGCTCAGGCAAGAAGCAGCAGGGAACTGAGCAGAAGGCAGGCTTTATGTAGGGTTTCTTAGGGATTGGGGAGAAGCTTTCCAGGGTGGCCTGAGATGGTGGGATTCTGTGGCCTGATCTTGCGGCAAGCTCAGGGATTGGTAGGATTCTTTTACTTGCTAGTCTCAGGCTTCGGGTCAAGCCAGGATCAGGGTGTTCTTTCCTTGGCCCCAGTCTCAGGGTCAAGCCAGGGTCAGGATGCTCTTTTATTTGGCCCTGGTCTCCTGATCAAGTCAGGTCCAAGGTGTTCTTTTCTTGGTTCTAGTTTTGGGGTCAAGTCAGAGTCAGGGTGTTCTTTTCTTGGCCCTTTTACACTACACCCTTCTAAACTCCTACCTTCAAGTTTTGGGATTGCTGGTACATGCTAACACACCCAGCTAGCTTTGTTCTTAAAAATGTTGAAAGATATTTCAAGAGGACATCTGAGTGTCAAAAGCATAGAAAGATGGAGGACTGTGAACTTATTTTAATATTTCAGAAATCTTCACAGAAACTATACTTGTTAGGAACAAGTCTCTAGCATGCTAACTATAACCAAGTTTATTTGAGTCTTAAATCAGTTGTAGGACCAGCAAGATTGACACATGGTGAAGGCTTTTGCTTCCAGAACTGAAGACCTGAACTTTAGAAGAGAGTTAGAGGGATGGGATAGACAAGAAAGTGCCTGAAATGGCGGCTTCTTGCTTTTGGACGACACTGGGAAGAGAAATGGTAGGAAGGCTTGGGGTGGGCTTCTAAACAGGGCCAATACAACACAGAGGAGGACCCAGAGACCCTGTGAAACATCCAAGCTAGGGTCCAGTTAGCAGACTTCCAGCCTGAAGGCCCCTTCTGCCCTCAAGGGATAAAGCTGTAACTTATGCTTTCTCTGTATACTGGCTGGTTTTCTGTCAACTTGACATAAGCTAGAGTCATCAGAGACTCAATTGAGGAACTTCCTCCATGAGATCCATCTGTAAGGCATTTTCGCAATTATTGATCACTGGGAAAAAGCCTAGTCCATTGTGGGTGATGTTATCCCTGGGCTGGTAGCTCTGAGTTCTATAAGAAAGCAGGTTGAGTAAGCCAGGGGAGCAAGCCAATAAGTGGCACCCTTCTATGACCTTTGCATCAGCTCCTGCCTCCAGGTTCCTGTCCTGTTTGAGTTTCTGTCCTGACTTCCTTTAGTGATGAACAGCAATGTGGAAGTGTAAGCTGAATAAACTTTCCTCCCCCACTTGCTTTCTGGTCATGGTGTGTCATCATGGCAACAGAAAGCTTAACTAAGACACCCTGCGACTTGGTCCTCTGTCTTCCCAGACATTTTGATTCTTTGTGCCAAAGAACATGCTTGGCAATTCCCGAAGTGACTACCAGCATCCCTGTTAAATTTCTTGGGTTCTCTTATTGGGACTTTGAGAAGACTTCTTAAGGTTGTACATCAGATTGAATGTCAAGGAGAAGAACTTATCAGTAGCCATAATCTTCCATCACTCTAAGGGACCCTTCAAAGTGAGGGGACCCCTCATCAAGACTAGCATGGTGCAAATCACTAATTAGCTCTCACCCCCACCAGGAGTAAGGAGAGTGAGGGAATACTGCTCTGAAGGAACGAAGCACTTTGCTCTTTGCAGTTGGACAGAGAGTTCTCCAGAGAAAAACAGCACACCACCTCTAAGTCAAGAGATGGGTCAAATGGAACCCCAAGGAAGTGGTCATGTTCCCAAGCAGGAAGGTGAGGGAAGGCAGGCTCCTCATCCCTAGGAAAGGTCCCTGGGGAAGATCCTCCTCTGCTTGACACTCCTCATCCCACTGAGGATAGTTAAGTGTACATACTTGGGGCAGGCTGTGTAGAGGAAGGGAAGACTTGATTAACATTCTCTCTGTGTCTCCAATCATTCCTGAATTCAGGTAAAACAAGAAGCCTTAAGTATTCAGCTGTATAGGAAAGTGATATCCAGCTTGCTCTCAGCCTCCTTTCCTGAGTGAGGCTGGTCTCCTGACTCTGACGGGGAACAAAAGAGAACAACAAAACAGCCAAAGAGTGTATACATTGTGAGTATTATTGCTTTCATGGTATGAAGCTCTATCTCAATCTTCTACTTACACCCATTTGAAACCAAATCACAGATACAGTAGATTGCTCTGTGTGCTGTGTAATGGCCTGTCCTGTGTTTTCTATAAGGATAACTGAAGTGGAAACTTATGGTTTCTTTGGAAAGTCAGTTATGTCAAATGATGTTTCTCTGGGGCACCCGGATGTTTTGCTATAGCAAACACGTGAAAGGATGCATGGTGTTCGGAAGGAATATAAATGTGACCCCACAGACAGTGGAAGCTCGAGCATTGGTTTGCTTTGCTCTGCCTCACTATTCTTTGCTAATGGCACTCATGTATTGGTTTGCCTTACATTGAGTTGCTGAGCTTTGCTTGTGGTGACATCATAAAAAGAAACTCACTAAAGAACTTCCCAGGAAGTTCCTGCGGCTTCTTGCTGCTTCCTCAGATTTGATCCAGTTGGCGAGCCTCACAGTTTCTTCTGGAATGAACCGCCCTTGCTAGTTCCTGTGTGGTGTCTGCTGAGTGGACTGGTTTGCAGCTCCTGATCTGTGTTTGGTGCTTGCTAGTGGACTGGATTGAGAACAATGAAGAACCCCCAAAGAACTATTTCTAAACAGGTCCACTTCCTCCGTGTCCTTAATTGCTTTTCTCTTCAACTACATCTCGGGGGCTAGAAGGGAGGTTGAACATAGTAGGTTGGAAAAATCTAAACCTACAGTTAACCTTGGAACTTATCAAACACCATAGTATGGCAGTATCTACACAAGTAATATTAATTTATTATGTGTGCAGTTTGCATTCACCCTTCTTTTATAAAAACTGTGTTAATAGCACTATCTTCCAAGCCAAATGACTGCTGTGACATCAACTGGGCCTGCTTTGAAAAGATCATCATGGTGAGGGTGGTGTGTTAATGTTATATTTCATAAAATGGCTGGATATTTTTCCAGAATGAAAAAGAAAACTGGAAGCTTAAGGAAGTTACAAAGGTTTGAGCAAGTTACATAAGGTTTACAAAAGGTCAAAGTTCACTGATATCAAATTTCTGCTTAAATCAATAGTTATTGGTCTATTCTCCAAAACAATTACAAGGACTGGTTTAAGTGTTCAGTTTTTGCCCAAGTTTTCACCATTACACAGTAGTTAAAAGTGCCAAACTGGTGTAACTGACATCCTTGATGTTCAATAACCATTCTTTTTTTTTTTTTTTTTTTTTTTTTTTGGTTTTTCGAGACAGGGTTTCTCTGTGTAGCCCTGGCTGTCCTGGAACTCACTCTGTAGACCAGGCTGGCCTCGAACTCAGAAATCCGCCTGCCTCTGCCTCCCAAGTGCTGGAATCAAAGACGTGTACCACTACTGCCCAGCTTCAATAACCATTCTTGATGGCTATACTAATGTGGTCATGTGACAGACCCTCAGAACTTAGCAAACTGACTTCATTATGGAAGTACTGTTCAGACCTTAAAACTCAGCATGTAGACAGTACCACCAGCCAAAATGAAAACAAAACCTAAGCTATCAAAGTCCACAGTTCTGGGAAAGTCCCCCTAAATGTACTAACTGTTTTATGGCTTCTGTAGTTCCACTTCTGGATAACTGTTCTTATTAACTAAAATATATCAACCCAGGATATATTTTTGCTTTTAAAAGCTCTCCCTGAGAAAGGCTCAGGCTACACTGGAATCTCAAACAACCAGTGTAGTTGCCAGTTGGCTAGTAAGGAGTTTTTATTGCCTTAAACCCATGTCTGAGCAGTCTTCTCTGTTAGACACCCCTTTACAGTCAGAGGAATAAAAGGAAGAATACTTTTCCTCTTATCCCTCAAGGTGAATTAGATCCCAGGGGACTATTAGGCAAAACTATGGAGAATCAGCTTTTCTTTGGTTCAGAGAGCTATGGAAAACCCACCCCTCAACACAGAGGGGAATGTTTCTCTGTACTTCCAGGTGAAGCTGTGGTCAAACAAAGCCTTAGACTTACTCTTGCACGGATGGAATCGGTAAAAAGAATGACAGAGGAGCCAGAGTTTCCTCCCAAACACAAATGACCCAAGAACAAGATCTTTAAAGAGCTCTGACAGTTTTTTTAAAATGATTGATTTTTGGCCACCTGTGTGATCTTAAACTCCCAACAGAAAAGTATAGCCTAAGAATAAAATGACCGGTGTGTTTCTTTAGCAGTCTAAGGGATCACACTCCCTAGACACTGGGGAAGATATTACATAGACAATTATTTCTCACTAAAGGTTTTTCTTCTTGAAAAGGAAAATTCTACCCAGATACAGGGCATCATGATTATGGTTCAATTCAACACTGCAGTACTTACTTGCAAGTGAGAGATATACCCACCATTGTTTTAACTCCCAAATTAAATGATGTTAAACTTCTTTTCTCTTTTCCTCTCTAGAAGCCATTTGGATGGGACTTCATGGTGTGATTCTAGCCAAAGTGCCTGACAGCAAGCAGGTCCTGAGTTTATCATCACTCTTCAGGTCAGCCTTGGATCAATTGCTACTATGCAAGATTTCGCTGGGAATATTTACCCTATTCTGAGCCATACTGTAGTGGCCTCTAGCATTCTCTTCTGCACTCCTTCAGTCCCTCTGCTTCTACAGATTGTCCTGAAGATGGAACCACAGATGCACTATCAACTGGAATTTTACTGCAGCCCCCAAGATTCCATCTTACAATGGCCTCCTCTCTCGGGATTGACACACACCCAAGTCTCCGCTTGCTCTTATCATGAAGCAGCTGGAACAGTCATCACCCCGCCCCTAATAGCAGTCCCTGTCAAACTCTAAATAAGTAAGAAGAATTAGATGGCTGTTTCTTCTTCCTGGAAGACACTGTGAAGAGAAAGGATGGAGGTAGATTTCTAAGGAGGATCAGTAGGGGAACGGGGAATGACCTAGGCATCCTATAAAGCACCAACCCAGAGTCCATTTTTCAGAGTCCCTGACTTAGGGGCCCTCTCATCCTGAAGTAATAAAACTTTAACTTTGCTTTCTCCAAGGCCTGGTCTTCTGTCTTTTCCAGGTATTTATACTTTGTCTGTGCCAGGGAACAAGCTCAGTGGTGCCCTAAATGATGACCAGTACCCTGTTACAGTATGAACTCCACATGTGATGTTGTATGCATATGGCCAACCCCCTTCAAAAATAAATAAATGTTATAAAAACCAAACCAAACCAACAATAACCATAAATGTCACTTTTATTTCCTCAGATGAAAGGATGAGATGAAATCCATATCCAAGCTGTATGAATACACTCCTTGGGCTGAGCCCAGAACATTTCTTTCTCTGTTCTAACAATCTCTAGGCCTAGGCCTGGGAGCGTCTAGACTCTATGAAATCAAATATTCCAAGTCAACTGATTCAAACTGGCTTCTCTCAGCTTCTGATTGAATTGCTCTGCCTGGCCTCACACTAACTCTGGCAATCTGTTCTAATCTTCTGGCTCCTTCTTTCTTTCTTTCTTTCTTTCTTTCTTTCTTTCTTTCTTTCTTTCTTTCTTTCTTTCTTTCTTTCTTTCTTCCTTCCTTCCTTCCTTCCTTCCTTCCTTCCTTCCTTCCTTCCTTCCTTCCTTCCTTTCTTTATTCTTTTTTTTAATAAAACCAAATGCTTATTTACACCAAAGAATTCCAACACTGGATCTTTCACATATAAAGGACAAAGCATTATGCACACACACACACACACACACACACACACACGGAATGACATAGACTTTTGCAACCTCAAGCAAAGCCCACCTTCAGGTACACACCTCTTCCAACAAGGCCATACCTCCTAATACTTCTCAAACAACCTGGAACCAAGCATTCAAACTTATGAGCCTGAGGGGGTCCATCTTCATTCAAACTACCAAACCAATCAATACTAATTTGAGCATCCTTTTGTGATATAAACTTGGCTGCACAGCTATAAAAAGTTTGCTAAATGTGGTAGTCATTGTGTGGTAGAACAAATAATTCTGATCCTTTCCCACTGTTTTTCTGTAGGTGCCTATTTGGGTATAGGATTCAACATTCTCAGTGCCTGCTGATGGTTCTTCCACCCTAGTAAACTGCACACAGTAATTACAGTGATTAGACATTCACAAAGCTGAGGTCTGAAACCCCATTCTACTGCTCTCATCTTTGTGATCTGAGTCTCTGAGGGTTACTGTGGGAAATAGAGCATTGAATTCAGTTTGGTATGCTGATAACAGACATGTCTGGTGACAAATATCCTAATACCACCTTGAGAAATCTGTCCAAAGCATCTTAATTCTTATGTTCTATTAATTCAATACATTATCTAGTTGAATTCAGGCCATCCAAAATCTCTCTTCACAACAGAGCCATAATACAACATGACAGTCAAGCCCAGACTCCTGGATTTTATAGGCTTTATTAGGGAGACAAGGGATTCCCATTCAAATATATTTTTTCCCACTGCTACATATGCCAACAAGCAGTTGAATGCATAGGTAGATTTTAGCAGTTCAGAAACTCACTATCACCTCAATTTATGTCTAAATTTGGTTTTATTCATGTTGTTCTACTAAATTTCTAAGAAAGTGGTATGGTTGTTTGAATAATGGAGGTTTATATTCTTTAAGCTCAATATCAGAGAATCTTCAGCCCCTTGGCTTTGAGAAAGGATATTCACTCTTGAGAAAGTCCCCTCTCTTCTACCCTCTGCAGTCTTATTACTATTCTTCCTTCTCATATATTACTGTGAGTATTGAGTACTATCATGTGCCTCTGTGACTGCCTGGACTTCCTCACCGTGGGGTTTACAGGATGGTGTATTTCCATACGTCTGTATTTTTTCCTGTCTGTACAGGAACTTCTATGAATATATATTCAGAGCCAGACAGATCTGAGTTCAACAACTGAGTATAACCACTTAATAGCCACATAGCCTTTGGCATTTAAAAAAAAAGTTTTCTAACAAAGTTTTAGAAAATGAAGACATGATGTCAGCTACTTGGAGTTAGGACTAGGTATGATAACGTGGATAAAATGCTTAAAACAGTTCCCTGCACTTACAAGATATTATGGCAGAGGGTGGAGATTAAGGTCAAAATTAGCATATAAAATAAATGACGAGCAACCCTATCCTACCAAGGCTGCTATGAAAGAGACACGTGCAGGAAAAGTGCACATCACACAAATGACCCGTGTCACTCTCAGGTACAGGAACTGCTGAGTGTCTAAGCTTTCTATCTGGTCCCGTCCACTTCCTTGAAAGCACTCTCTTTTGTTTGTTTTTTGTTTTGTTTTGTTTTCGAGACAGGTTTCTCTGTGTAGCCCTGGCTGTCCTGGAACTCACTCTGTAGACCAGGCTGGCCTCAAACTCAGAAATCCACCTGCCTCTGCCTCCCAAGTGCTGGGATTAAAGGCGTGCACCACCACTGCCCGGTGAAAGCACTCTCTTTCGTAATAAATTATCTTTGTTGCTCTACCACTGTCCATGTGTCTCTCCATGTCCAAGACCCTGGACATCCTGGCAAGTACCACCCACACTCCAGTCCTCACCTGAACAATATTACCTGTTTTTATCTCCCAGGGACAATAGTTATGTTACATGACATCATACTAGGCTGTTCTTGACTTTAAGCAGTAAGTATGTCAATCCTTGGTAATGTCATTTTGAAAAAGAAAAATTCCTGGGGGGACCAAGACCAATGTTAAAGGACCATAATTAATTAAAATTACTCAATCTTACTTAATGTGAACAATTTAAGGGATATGTTATGGAGAAAACCCTAAAAAATATTATGCTGTTAGATAATTCTTATCTTGTGCTTACAATAATGTTGGCTGTTGACCTGGCAGCAGGTCCTGATGAGCTAGCAGTAGAAGCAGAGAATTGACCCTTGAAAGCCGCCCTCTGACTTGCACATATGAGCCCCAGCATGCTCACACCTGCCCTCTGACTTGCACATGTGAGCCCTGGCATGCTCACAACTGCACCTCCCTTGGTGACACTTCCCAGAAACCTCTAGTATTTGTCCTCAGCTAGAACAGGAAAGGGATGTGAGGCAGGAAGTGGTTTGACTTCCTCAATTGAACACCCAGCATAAAACAAAGCTGCTCCAATGGTCCCTAACCTCCTTCCTCTTCTTGTCAACACACTTTAAACGTTTCCTTCACATCCAAAGCTTCCACTGTGGTTTTGTTTTGTTTTTGGTTTTTTGGTTTTTTGAGACAGGGTTTCTCTATGTAGCCCTGGCTGTCCTGGAACTCACTCTGTAGACCAGGCTGACCTCGAACTCAGAAATCCACCTGCCTCTGCTTCCAAAGTGCTGGGATTAAAGGCGTGTGCCACCACTGCCCGGCCCACTGTGGTTTTAAATAGAAGTTTCAAACACGTTGAAGTACAAAGAAGAATACAACCACCCTCCAAGTGCCCATCACATACAGTTTCAAAGTTGGCAACATTTTGCCCATCATGCCCCCTTTCCTCTCCATTTTATTATCTTAGTTTTAACTTCTCATTCACTATCTATCGTATATTGGCCATATCCCTCATCCCCGCCCTCTCCATAATTCCCACTTGTTCCCTTTGTCCCTCTAGACAGTCCCCCTAGACAGTTTTAATTCTTTTATGTCATGTATTCATATATAATTTTATCTCTTTATAAAACATAGAAACCACAAATAAGAGAAAACGAACATTTTTCCTTCTGATAATTTGCTTAATCGGATTATCTCCAGTTGTACCCATTTCTCTGCAACGATATAACTTTGCTCTTTTTTGTGGCTGAAAACAATTTCATGTGTATGTGCACTACACTTCCTCATTCATTCTTCTGTTGTTGGTTCCATAATTTAGCTACCATAAAGACTTCTATGTTTGTTTTATTATGTAATTCTGTTTATAATTAATATTTAATTGTACATTATATTTATATATTCTGTAATTAGTTATTTAATTCATGATTTAATATTTTAACCACATTTATTGATTTAGTATGTGTATGTGTGTAATTATACATGTGCCATGGAGTGAGTGTAGAGGTCAGAGAACAACTTGCAGAGGTTAGTTCTTTCCTTCCACCAAATGGGTCCTGGGTATCAAACTCAGGTTATTAGATTTGGCAGCAAGCAGCTGAATCCACCAAGAGGAAAAAGAAACAATCCAAGGTTTATACTATTGTTTTGAGACAAGGTCCAGTGTAGCCCGGGTGGACCTTGAGCTGTTTAAGACCAAGGATGAACTTAGTCTGTATCCTCCAACTTCAGTAGCTGAGATTACAGAGACTCTTCACCTCAGCAGCCATCCCACGCCCTTGGCTCACTCAGGACCTGCATCAACTCTAAAGAGCCTGTGTGCGTTCAGAGAACTCTGACCTGCAATCTTGGCCCCAGAACACTCCCAGCACAAATACCCTGAAGATCTTGGTCTCTGTAGTAGCCATGAAGCATCATACCTCGTGTCCATATTCCATGTGCAGGTTCTGAGAACAGAGGTCGTATGAAACACCACCACTGGTGCCCACACACCAAGCATTCTGGCTCCTGAGGTCAGAGGTGAATCTCTGCTATACTGAAGACCACTCTGTGAGGTCAAAGGCCAAACTCTACCTACAATTGGAGAATATCTCAACTAACACACCTATAGATCATCAGAGTGTCACTATCACTGAGCCTCAAAGAGCACTTAGCCGAGTCAAGAGGAAAGAATGGCCAACAAGATGGATCAAGGACCCATATGGTAGAAAGAACTGGCTTTCAAAAGTTGTTCTCTGACCTCTACACAAATGCCATGGCATGAACACAACACACACACACACACACACACACACACACACACACACACACACACACACAGAAGGACAGAGAGAGAGAGAGAGAGAGAGAGAGAGAGAGAGAGAGAGAGAGAGAGGATACATAAATATATAATTAATTTTTTCTTTAAAAAAAAAAAGGGAAATAAAGGCACAGCCCGCAGAGGTTAGTTTCGAGATGTCCCCTGACCTCCATTGTCTGGCTCTGGCTCACCCTGATGTCCTGAGGAGCCTTCTGGAACCCCAAGAACGTCCTGCTTCACCATGGAGACCTTCGTGGAGGGGAGGGGGCAGCTGTCCCTTGGAACCCTTCCTTACCAATCCCTGCCATTCAGGTCTGCCTGAGGAACAGTCAGCACAGATGAGGGGCGTGAATGAATCAAAGCTAGTTCTCAGTTTTCTTTTCAATCAGGTACCAGGTATCTAGTTTTATATTGAGATCTTTGATTTATTTGGAGTTGAGTTTTGATCAGGGTGATAGGTATGGCTCTATTTACATTCGTCTACATGCACATTCAGTTTGACCAGCACCACTTGTTGAAAATGCTATCTTTTTTCCCCAAGGTATATTTCTGGCTTCTGTATTTTTTTTTTTTTTAAAGAGATGTCCATAGGAGTGTGGATTTATGTCTGGGTCTTGAATTAGAGTCAATTAATCAATATGTCTCTTTTTATGCTAATACCATGGAGTTTTTATTACTGTAGATTTGTAACATAACAATACAATTTGAAATCAGGAATGGTGAGACCTCCAGCAGTTTTTTGTTGTTGTTGTTCAGGATTGTTTTAGCCCTCCTGAGTTTTTCATGTTTTCATATGAAGCTGAAAGTTGTCCTTTCAAGATCTGTGAAGAATTGTTTGAATTTTGATGGGGATGGCACCAAATCTGTAGATTGCTTTTGGTAGGCTGGCCATTTTTACTGTGGCAATCCTACTGACCCATGAGCATGGAGATCTTTCCATCTGCTGATATGCTCTTCAGTTATCATACAAGTTTTCCACTTGCTTGATTAGAGTGATCCCAATATTTTTTTTTATTATTTGAGAATATTGTAAAAGTTGTTGTTTCCATGATTTCTTCATCAATACTTTTGTCATTTGTCTGTAGGAGGGATATTGATTTTTGTGAATTCATTTTGTACCCAGCTACTTTGCTGAAAGTGTTTATCAGCTGTAGGACTTCCCAGTGGACTTCCTTTAAGGGTCACATACATATACTGTCAGATCATCTGCAATTAAGGATACTTTGACTTCTTCCTTTTCAATTTGTATCCCCTTGATAACCTTAGTTGTCTTATTGCTCTAGCTAAGACGTCAAGTGCTATATTAAATAGGTATGGAGAGAGTGGACAACCTTGTCTTATTCCTGGTTTAGTGGAGTTCTTTTAGTTTCTCTCCATTTAAGTTAATGCTGCCTATGGGCTTGTTGAGCTATGTCCCTTGAATCACTAATCTCTCAGGACTTCTATCATGAAGGGGTGTTGAATTTTGTCAAAGACTTTTTCTGCATCGATTGAACTGATTGTGTGGGGTTTTTTCCTTTCAGTTTATTTATGTGGTGGATTATATTTATTGATCTTCATATATTGAACCACACCTGTATCTATGGGCTGAAGCCTACTTGATCACAGTGGATGATTTTTTTGATGTGTTCCTGGATTTGGTTTACAAGTATTTTATTTATTTATTTACTTTTAAACTTTATTATGTGTATCTATCTGAGTGTATGTCTGTGTACCATGTGTGTGCAGGAGCCTTTGGAGGTCAGGAGAGGAGTCAATTCCCCTGGAACTGGAGTTACAGACTGAATTGCCATGTGGGTGCTGGAAACCAAAGCCAGGTCCTTTGGAAGAAGCAGCCAGTGCTTTTAACCTCTGAGCCATTTCCCCATCCCTATAGGTATTGAGTACTTTTGTATCTATGTTTATAAGGAAAATTGGTTTATAATTCTTCTGTGTTAGGTCTTTATGTGGTTTGTGTATCAAGGTAATTGTGGTCTCATAAAATGAATTGGGCAATGTTCCTTCTGTTTCTAATATGTGGGATAATTTGAGATTATTAGCATTAACTCTTCTTTGAAAGTTTGGCAAATTTCTGTGCTAAAATAATCTGGAGTGGGGATATTTTTGTTTGGAAGACTTTTAATGACTGCTTCTATTTCACTAGGGGATTATGGTCTATTTAAATTGCTTATCTGATCTTGATTTTACTCGGTAAATGATATGTATTGAGGAAATTCTTTATTTCCTTTAGATTTTCAAATTTGTGGAGTATTTCAAATTTGGATATTCTCTCTCCATCTTTTAGTTATTTTAGATAAAGGTTTGTTGAAATTATTGATTTTCTCAAAGAACCAACTCCCTATCTTGTTGATTCTTTGTATTGTTCTTTTTGTTTTTATATTATTGATTTCAGCCCTGAGTTTGATTATTTCTTGCTACCTATACCTTATGGATGTGGTTTCTTCTTTTTGTTCTAGAATGTTCAGATGCTCAATTTACTTAGTTCTATGAACGTGCCTCTTAGAACAGCTTTCATTGTGTCCCATAAATTTTGATATGTTATATATTTACTTTCATTCAATTTTAGAAAGTCTTCTTTATTTTTTAAAAAAAATATATTCTTTTTTTCTCCTTTGCTTATATATTGTACTATGGGTGCACTGTCACTGTCTTCAGACACACCAGAAGAGGGCACCAAATCCCATTACAGATGGTTGTGAGCTACCATGTGGTTGCTGGGAATTGAACTCAGGACCTTTGGAAGAACAGTCAGTGCTCTTAACTGCTGAGCCATCTCTCCAGCCCCTAACTTCTTTGTTTGTTTGTTTGTTTGTTTTTTCCCGAGACAGAGTTTCTCTGTGTAGCCCTGGCTGTCCTGGAACTCACTCTGTAGGCCAGGCTGGCCTCGAACTCAGAAATCCGCCTGCCTCTGCCTCCCAAGTGCTGGGATTAAAGGCGTGTGCCACCACTGCCCAGCTCCTAACTTCTTTCTTAATTTCTGTCTTAATTCTTTTCTATTGTGTAGAGAGTTGTTTAGTTTCCATGAGATGATATCTAACTTTAATCTGTGATGGTCAGATAAGATACAGGGAATTATTTCAAAGTTTTTGTATTTATAAAAATTTGCTTTGTGTTTGAGTATGTGATCAATTTTAGAGAAAGTACCATGAAGTTCAGAGAAGAAGGTATATTCTTTTGTGTTTGAGTGAAGTATTCTGTAATTATCTGTTAGGTTCATTTTGTTTATAATGTCTGTTAGTGCAGCATTTCTCTATTTAACTTTTGTCTGGATGCCCTGTCTTTTGGCAAGAATGGGATATAGAAATCTCCCACCATCAATGTGTGTCTTAGTTAGGGTTTTACTGCTCTAAACAGATACCATGACCAAGGTAACTTGTTTAAAGGAAACATTTAATTGGGGCTGGCTTACAGGTTCAGAAGTTCAGTCCATTATCATCAAGGCAGGAACATGGCAGCCTCCAGGTAGGCATGGTGCAGGAGGAGCTGAGAGGTGTACATCTTGGTCTAAAGGTTGCTAGCAGGAGTCTGCCCTCCAGGCAGCTAAGGAGAGGATCTTAAAGCCCACCCCTATAGTGACACACTTCCTCCAATAAGGCCACTTAATAGTGCCACTTCACACGGGCCAAGCATATTCAAACCACCACAATATGTGAGGGTCAATATTGATTTAAACTGTAAAAGTGTTTCTTTTACAAACTTGGGTTCCCTTGTGTTTTGGGCATACATGTTAAGACTTAAAATGTTATCTTTAGCAGATTTTCCCTCTGATGAGTATATAGTATCTTTCCCTATCTTTTCTGATTAGTTTTAAGTCTATTTTGTTAAATATTAAAATACCCACACCAGCTTGTTTCTTAAGTCTATTTTCTTGGGATTTTTTTCCAACTCTTTACCCTGAGGTAATGTTTTTTCTTGATATTGAAATGTGTTTCTTGGATGCAGCAGAAGGATGGATCCTCTTTTTGATTCATTTTATTAGTCTGTGTCTTTTTATTGGGGAATAGAGTCCACTGATATTGAGAAATAATGAGTAATGATTGTTGATTCCTGTTATTTTGTTGTTGGTGGTGGTGGTGATGGTGGTGGTGGTAGTGTGTGTAATTTTGCTGGTCTGAGATTATTTATTTTCTGTGTTTTCATGATTGTAGTTAACCTCCTTAGGTTGAAGTTTTCCTTCTAGCATTTTCTGGAGGGCTAGATTTATAGATAAATATTGCTTAAATTTGGCTTTATCATGGAATGTTTTGTTTTCTTCATCTGTATTGTTTGAAAGTTTTGCTTGGTATAGTAGTCTGAGCTGGCATCTATGGTCTCTTAGAGTCTTCAGCACATCTGCCCAGATCCTTCTGGCTTTTAGAATCTCCATGTTTATGTTAGAATTTTTTTCTTCTATGATTTTGCTTAAAATAGTTCCTGGAGTTTTGACCTGGGTTTCTTCTCCTTCCTCTATTCCTCTATTTTATTAACAGATTTGGTCTGTTCACAGTATCCCAGATTTCCTGGGTGTTTTGTATCAGGATTTTTTTTTTTAAGATTTAACATTTTCTTTGACTTAGGTATCCATTTTTCCTATTGTGTCTTCGACATCTGAGATTCTCTCTTCCATCTTTGTGTGTGTGTGTGTGTGTGTGTGTGTGTGTGTGTGTGTGTGTGTGTGTGTTCTCTTGGTGAAGCTTACCTCTGTAGTTCTTGTTTGAAATCTAAATTTTTATTTTCAGAATTCCCTCAGCTTGGGTTTTCTTTATTGATTCTATTTCCTCTTTTCAAGGCTTGAACACTTTTATTCCTTCCACTGTTGGTTTGTATTTTCCTGGATTTCATTAAGGGATTTCTTCATTTCCTCTATAAGGACCTCTGCCATATTCATAAAAGGTATTTTAAGGTCTTTCTCCTGGCTCCCGCTGTGCTGGAATGCTCAGGCCCTGCTGTGGTGGTGTTGCTAGGCCCTAGTGGAGATGTATTTCCCTGGCTGTTACTGATTGTGCTTCTACACTGGCATCCAGGCATCTGGAGCTGGGAGGGTTATAGTTGTAGGTGCTGAGATCTGGTTTTGTCTTCGTTAGGTGGGTGTTTTGTTCCTTGGGTTTTGTTTCCTCTCTGGTTTTTAGAAGAATCTGCTAGCTGTGAGTAGTCTGGGGGGAAATTTTCTGTGAAGCTAAGAGCTGTGGCCACTGGCGGCTCTAGGTCAATGTGTTTCTGGGCTTGGGAGCTCAGCTGACGTGTTCTGAGGGAATGCCTGTTAGTGTTTGAAGCTGGGATAATGGGATTAGCTGGAGGAAGGAAGGTTGGAAGAGAGATCTTTCTGATCCATTAAGGATGGGATCAGAGAAAAAGGAAGATCAAAGCAAGTGTTCTGTTACAGAGCTGGGGACGAGACTAGGATATTGGATCTAGAGGAGCAGAAGGAGAGGTAAAAATTTATAATCAGTCTATCTCCTTCCCTGGTAGGATCTAAAGCAAAAATAAATAAATGGCTACTAAACACCTTAAAAAGCTATTCAAAGCTAGGCAGTGTGGTACATGGCACACACCATTAATCCAATCACTTTCTTGTTGGGCCTTGGTCACCCTCCAAACATTCATGCATTTTTCCCCCTAGGAGAAGTAGAGGCTGTGAAATGTTTGGGACACAGGGATTCAGTGTTTGTGGGAACTCCTCCCATAGATTTTATGGGTTCCAGAAGTTTCTTTGGCACCAGAGTGAAGTTACTGTGGTATGTTTTGCTGTTTATAGGTTATTACCAAAACTCCCCCAACAGTACAGAAGCTTCCAAAATTAGTCACATAGAAAGAACAAAACAGTCCAGTGACCCCTCAAAAAACTATAGTCTGCCAAGTGGACCCAGGGCCTGAGTAAGTGCGAACCCAAGTCGGATGAATTGCGGAGATTAGAAAGGGCTAAAGAGTTATAAGGACAAAGTTGGGGGCTTGTGTTCTATGAATCGTGATCAGGTTTATGTGAGTTCATTCTACAGATGTGCGTTGTTACAACAATAACCAAACCTGGCTTCACAGTATCTTCTTGTAATCTCAGTACTGGGAGGCTGAGGTAAAAGGAATGACACAAACTCATGGCCAACCTGTGCTACACAGTGAGATCTTGTCTCCAAAAGACCAAATAAGTAATTAAATAACTTTTAAAAAAAGAGTCAACTTATGCATTTCAGATCATTGCTGTCCTCAGGGGCAGCCAACTGTTCTCTAGAGTCATGAGAAAAGTATCATAGACTAGAGCCAGTTATCACTCTCTTTAGGCAGGTAGTATAAGATATTGACACAAAACACAGCTCTCATCTTGAAGGAAATAAAAGATAGCCATTTTGAGTGACCTTGGCCCAGGAACACAGGTTTGGGATAGCCCAAATTCCATGTTCCAATGTAGAAACCGTTTTATGAACTTGATAGATTTATAGGATGATTAAAGTCAAAATCGAGGCAGATTTAAAATACAGTGGTGGGTACCTCCGAGAGGCAGGAGCAGTGAGATGGGGGAGGGGGAGCCATTTTATAGGCAGAAGATGCTATCTGATGATATTCTTAGCTTTGGTGTTGGTAGAAGTCAATAGATTCCAAAAGGTTTCTGTTAGTCACAAGATGTTAGTTCCAACAAAGATACAGGCAAGAAACAGCAGTTCTGGAAGGCTAGAACTAGCCCAAGATGAAGTAATAAGGTAATTAGCCTCTGGGCCCACAGCATTCCAGCCTCTCCACAGAGCCACACTTCTAATCAGTCAATCTCTGCAGACACAGCTTCTTTCAGGAGATTTTGTTCACAAAGACAAGAAGCAACAGGTGGCAGCTGGCCCAGCAGGAGCCCCCCCCCCCCTTATTCTGCTAAAGTAGCTTATACTGCTCACTGAACACCTCACGGCTTCAATTTTATTATAAAACTGGGGGAATAATTCTAACTTCCTCTGGTAAAGAGGTCCAGAAGGCCACGTGAGCTCACTTCTGTGAAAATGAACTAAAATGTAAAACCATCTATCTAAATCCTCAGACCTCAACAGCTTCTTCATGTGAATTACAAAAAAAAGGCCTTTTCCTCTGCCTGAAGAAGACTTTGTGCCAGTCTTAGTACAGTTAGTTTAGCAGAGAGCAGGTGAGGTTTTAATCTCTGCTTATACTTTTGCTGGCCTTTTAAGAATGAACCGTAGCTTAAAAAGCAAAAAACCAAACAAACAAAAGAAAAAACAAAAACAAACAAACAAACAAACAAACAAAACCCAGAAAACCTGTAGGCAACAGAATTCTCAGACCACCACTTGGCACCCCTGCATAATGCCTACGGAAAACATGCGTCTTAAGGTGGATCTGGAGCGCTTTTTGTGGTGCCTCATCAGTCCCCAGGTGATCTGAAATCCAGCTGGGAAGGGGGCATCTGTTGTACACGGCGAACTTTCTGGTTTTGTTCTCCACATGTAGGAGCTGAGGAATTGTTCTGCTGCGATATTGCTTTTCAAGAACCAAATAACTACATTTACAAACTCTGGATCCCCCCCCCCCACACACACTGCAAATAGTCAAATGAAGTCATGACACACTTGTAAAAATGTGAAAACTGTGCTGGAAAGGTGACGCAAATAAAAATAAAAACCAGAAACTACCATTCCAGAAGTGATCAGAAAGAGTTTGAGGCGGTACATGTAGAAAGGTACAAGGTGAGACTGTTCTAAACCACAGGTCGGTGGGTGGAACTCAGGGTAGAACAGTTGATGGAATAAAACTGTCTGCAGTTCCCCCAGTTTGAGGACACTTCCTGTCATTGGCCTAAATTGCTTTACTTCAAAGTGTTTGTGGGAGCAGAAAGACAAATTAGCAGAGCCTGTTCATTCTGTGCTGGGAAGGAAAGAAGGGGAGAGGAAAGGCTTCAGGAAATCCCGCTGTGTTTAAAAGCCCTCGGCACACAAGCAGATAACTACTCTTATGGAGAGCAGTTTCTGGGTACTGCTCACAGAGAAGAAAGTTCTAGGAGAGCAGAACTGGGGCATAGGAAGAGCCAAGGCTATCTGAAGCTGCTTACAAGCATAGGTAAGCCACAGCAGGGTCGGATACCTTAGGGAGCAAACCCAGAGCCTCAGGCCGTGCTAGGCAAGGTCTCTACCAGCTGAGCCACATCCACAGCCCACTTGGTTTCATTCTCTTGACATTCCCTTCTCTCCTCTTCTTTAAACAAAACAAGCTCTGGCAAGCTTTACTAAAGAAACCTTTCCTGGTTTATCTCACCAGTCTGCTCTGGCAAGCTTCTAATAGTGTCAGAGTCACTTGAGTCCATGGCAGCCAGTGTGCACACTCTGCAGTATTGTCCACATGCTGTGCCAATGTAATTGCCACTGTA
The DNA here is from genome assembly GCA_028551405.1 of Uromys caudimaculatus. Taxonomy (NCBI): domain Eukaryota; kingdom Metazoa; phylum Chordata; class Mammalia; order Rodentia; family Muridae; genus Uromys; species Uromys caudimaculatus. The sequence goes on along the minus strand of CM052708.1, from coordinate 64,686,156 downwards.
GCAAGCGATGGATGCTAGTTTTTTGGCCAAGAGCATAAAATTCTATGTCAGATTTCCTCAGAGCTGGGTGGTTGTTGAGCCATTTGTGCGGTGCCCTGCGTCCTTGGCTTCAGAGTCTACTCGCCCACAGCATGTACTCTCCACTTTTCGTAACAAGTTGGAGCCCAGAGCTGTTGATTCCAAAGACTGCATCTTCCTTTCAGCTAACATCTTCCTGCCTTAGCTGTGGGATGGCCCCCAACCAAGAGCAGCTGCCAAAATAGCTGGAGACTGAGAAAGCCATACTGCAATTCTCCCCTAACTACAAATAGAAATTCAAACGACAAGAGGTAGCAGAGGCCTAGGCTGATTGCACATCCCCAAAGCTTTACTTTAGGAGCAAGAATGAACCTATTTCTTTTCCTATTCATTTTTATCCCTTTTTGGGAAAAGGGTAATAATAACAAGCAAAATAAATCTGGGCTAAAAATGGACACGTTGCTTACTAGAGCAAGGTTTTCTGTAAGAATTTCTCTGTACTCATTGGCTTAGGTAAATCCTTTTTGATGATTTGAGAGTAAATTCTGTTTAAGAATCAGTGCACAGGGGCTAGAGAGGATGGAGTGGATCGAGCCTCCTTGTTGATTACTCAGACAAAGACTAGTTTAAAGATACATCCATTAGTCACTTTCCAATCCTCAGAACCCACCCCTTGTCACACAGGAATGGGGCATGCGAGGAGAAGAAATGTCCAAGAAAGAGATTCATTGCCTTAGGGGGAAGAGGAACAGGGAACAACGAGTGGATACCCAAGGCCTATTTTGCTGGCTTTGGCCAACCATGAAGAGGGGCCAGACTTTATCTCTACATCACAACTTCATTTTCCTCTTCTTCTCCAGGCAAAATGAAGGTGACACTGGTGCATCTGCTGTTCATGATGTTGCTGATGTTGCTAGGCCTGGGCCTAGGGCTGGGCCTGGGCCTTCACATGGCCGCTGCCATCCTGCAGGATCAGCCACTGAGTGAGTTTTGGCCCGGTGACTCCCAGGACACAGCTGAAGCCACTGAAGGGGGAGAGGGCACCTGGGCCACAGAAGCCCTGGCACTTGGCTACAAAGAAATGGCACAACCTGTCTGGCCAGAAGAGACTGTCCTCAGTGAAGATGAAGTGGGGGGAAGCAGGATGCTGAGGGCCGAGACCCCCTTTCACAGCAAACAAGACTACCTTAAGTTTGACTTGCATATCAGGGACTGTAACATCATGATGGCACCTAAGATAAAGGAGCATAATCAGAGCTGCATAAACCAGTACACATTTATCCATGAGGATCCAAGCACAGTCAAAGCCGTCTGTAACAGTCCCCCGGTTGACTGTGTCCTCAAGGGGGGCAAATGTCACAAAAGCCCCCGGCCTTTTGATCTGACTTTGTGCAAGTTGGCCAAAGCAGGCCAGGTCACGCCCAACTGCCACTATCTGACTTACATAACTGAAAAGGTCATTATTATAACATGCAATGACATGAAACAACTGGAGGCTAAATGAAGCAGCCCGCGCCTGCCCCTCCTCCTCCACTAACTGCCTCTCTTCTTCTGCATTTCCATTTGCTGATGCTTCTGTCCCTCCTTGGCTTTGATAACTATCTGAGCAGATCCTGGGACGGGAGAATAGACCATTGCTGATCTTCGTCTTCTGAAAATATACTTATGCTTTGTGTCGGGGGTCATCTAACTTGCATTTGGTTCTGGGGATCAGAAATGGCAAAATAATACTGTCTAGTTTCTCCTAGATATCTCTCACCTTCAATCCCTGCCCTACGAAGACCAAGCTCTAGCCATGGTCATCGGCCTGACCCCTGGACTGAGTACATCTTGGATGTGGACTGGAAGAGTTTAGTGCCTCCTCCCTGCTACCTACATGGGGCCTCTGCATGCTACCTACATGTGGTAATCACAGACTCCTGGGCCCTGTACAACGCAACACACTTCTCTGCTGCAGATGCAGCTAAAGCGATTCTACCTAGGACTGTGTCTGGATAATAAGCCATGTGGTTAGGCTTCTTTTCCTGAGCCTGGAAAAGAGCTTCTAGAGTCTGCTGTAAGGTGGCATAGGGCGTAGGCCAGAAGATCAAGAGCTTGAATAAGGACCCATCTCTCCTCCCCTTCTACTTAAACAACTTTCCTCTTTGCCTCCCCCTCCCCCCAGCTCCCTTGTTTCTTTCTTGTCTGATACTTTTCTATGTTCTTCTTTTCGTCTACCTTTCCTTTTTTGGGTTTTCATTTATCCAGATTTCTTTAGCCACTCAGTCAGCTAACACGTGGTATTGCAGCTATACTGGACAAGCAGATGTTGGTGACATAGACTCAATCTAGAATAGGGAGTTTGAAGTTAGGTGGGGAAGGGGGAGGGAGGGAAGGAGAGAGAGAAAGAGACAGACAGACAGCGAGGGGAAGAGAGGAAGGAAGGCAGGAAGAGAGGGGGGGTGTCTATTTTTGGTTGTCAACTCAATTACATCTGATATTAACTACAACCCAAGAAGCTGGGTGTACATATGAGGGGTTTTTCTTAGTTAAATCATTTGAAATGGGAAGAGCCACCTTGAATCTGGGTCTTTTGAGGTGGGAAAATCCACTTTTGATCCAGGCCACATCTTTTGGTGGCAGCCTATACAAAGGACATGGAAGAAGGGAATTCTCTCTCTTTGCCTGCTTGTCCTCACTCTTGCTGGCGAGTTCGAATCTTCATTGGCATTAGAACTTACTTCTTCAGGATTCCATTGTATGTTAAAGACCATCTTAGATGGCTAGCCTTGGGACTGAATGCTACTGGATTCTTGGACATTTTGTTGATAGACAGCAATTGTTGTACTAGCTGGACCAAAGCCTGTAAGTCATGTCATTCTCGTGTGTGTGTGTGTGTGTGTGTGTGTGTGTGTGTGTGTGTGAGAGAGAGAGAGAGAGAGAGAGATTGATTTTGGGAACTGCCAGATCTGCACTTTTCATTATCCTGCCTCTGTTTACTTTACTTCAACTAGATGTTAGTTAGCTTTTTGTTACTGTCATGAGATACCTGAGATCTAACTTAAAAGAAGGAAGCATTCATTGTGGGTCTTCTGGAAGAGCAGCAAGTGCTCTTGGCTACCGAGCAATCTCTCCAGCTCCCACAGTTTTGCTTTTTTAAACTCCAAAAGAAGATTCCAAGTTCCAAAATCACAGGCCTCAAATTTTCAGTTAAGGGACTGTCAACATATACATGTTACATAATTAGCTTTGAAGAATGTGTTTATATTTGGTGCTATTTAGTACATAAGCATCTCTGTGGAAGCAGCTCAAGACAGTTTCTTCCATAATCTTTGTCAATACATTTACAGGTCACTGATAACCTATTTAGTGGTTATCCATCCAGCATCTCCTCAGAAGTCATAATAATTACAATGACACATAAACTCACTTAGGAGAAGTGACAAGTTCTCATTCCTGTCAAGCACTGTATAAGCAATATTTCAAAGGGCTTCAAGTGGATTCTTTCCTTTCTAAGACTTAGGAAAAACTACCATTGCATGTTAGGCACGCTCCTAAAGCTGTCCTAGAATCATTTGGTTTTATTTATTACATTTAACAGAAAAGCCACAAGCTCTGAAAGGCCTGCTATATGGGTAACTTTTCTATTGCTATAGCAAAATATCTAGAGCCAAGTATTTATAAAGAAAAAAGTTTATCTAGTCCACAGTGTGGGGAACTGACAACCCAGGTTTGGGTGCAGTATTTGATCTGGATGTGGTATTTCATTTGGCTGTGGTATCTGAATGAGGAGCCCCCATAGTCTCGGGCATTTGAGCACTTGGTCCCCAGTTGGTGAGGTTTAGAGAGGTTTAGATGGTGTAGCCTTGCTGGGGGAAGTACATCATTGGGAGTGTGATTTGAGAGTAAACTGCTCATGCCACTTCCAGCTTGCTTTCTGTTTCATGCTCATGGTTGAGGACGTGGGCTCTCAGGTTCTTGCTCCTCCAATCATATCTGCTGTTTACTGTCATGCTTGTTCCCCTCTGGAACTGTAACCCCCAATAAACTCTTTGTTATGTAAGTTTCTTCTGGTCATGTGTTTTATCATAGCAACAGAAAAGTAGCTAAGACAATGGGAAACTCCATCAGTTTAGCCTCTGGTAAGGGCTCCTTCAATTGGGTCACAACTTGATAGGTGACTTCATAGTACAAAAGAGTGGAACATAAACAAAGTCAGGAAGCTAGAGACTGTGAAGGAGAAAGATTGGCTCCTTTGTAACAACCCATTCTCATGAGAACAAACTGCTGCAGTAGTCAATTAAAGTTATTCAAATTGCCCTGGTGGTTGCAGAGCAAGTTCCTCGATACTCACACCAATGTTCTGGACTCCCAAATGAAAGACACACACACACACACACACACACACACACACACACACACACACACACACACACACACACACACGCTCCCTTATATTTAATATGTTTTAATCAGCTCAATGGCTGGACCACTCCCATACATTGATGTGGCTAACACCTCTCCTCTGAAATACCTGAGTTATTACTTACCAAAATTTATATTCCACCATTGTTGCCCTAGACTCAGTTGGGGGGCCCTGGGGTCACTCTTCCCTGGCTCTTACATGATTGTTATGCTCTCTCTCCTGCAGCTCTCAGGCTTCGCCCTTCTCCTTTCCAGGCATGACAATTCTAAATCCTCCTTCCTCTCTTGGTCCCCTTGCCTTTGAATATTAAAGTCCTGCCTCTGTCTCCCTGCCCAGCCATTGGCCACTGGCAACTTTATTTACCAATAGAAACCAACTGGGGGTAGGGACCCTCAGCATCTCACATGTGGATTCTCGTGCAATTTTGGGAACCCAATTAACATAATACAAACATTAAACCAAACCCACAACAACAAATTTCTCTGTATGAGCTGCATTGACCTTTTCAGGAAAAGCAACTCCAGTGCCCTACGTGCCTCTCACCAGTCCTCACCTTTTAAAGCCTCTTCAACACTGCTACCCTGAACAGCAAGCTTCTACCACATGAACACCTCAGGAACAACCCTCACCAAGATCACCTAACTTCCAATGGAGGCTCTGCACCCCGGTGAGGCTCATTGTGCTGCCCATTCTGGTCTGAAGCTCACTGAGTTTGCTTTCCTGTGTTCAAAGGGACAAGATCCAGCCCTAAGTAAAGTTGGATTCTTTATTGCATGCTTTTTGTATCAACCAAGATTTTTTTTTTTTTTTGCTCTAAATCCTACCTTTATTATTGCTGGTGGTGATAATATTAGTAAATTTAAAGTAAACTGAAAACTCAAAAATTATTTTTCATTATATAATGGTCAGTTCACTTACATGTAGTTATCTTATTTTTTTAATTATTAATAAAACATCAATTTTATTTGTCAATAGTTTTACATAAAATGTTTCCCAAAAGTTACTCTTGGCAAAAAAATTATTAAAATACATTTTGAACACAACTGCTTACAAATGCTATCCTACATCACAATTTATCATCATTTATCAAAATTGTCACAGCCTTCTATGACATATTTCACTCATGGAACATTTTATTATTGTTTGTGCCATTTAAAATTTAGAGAAAAGATGGTATGGTATTTACTTCCTGACCTGATGAAATTCATATATTTTTTTATACTTTATTTACATTTCCAATGTTTCCCCCACAGAGAATTCTCAACTGAGGAAATTAGCAGGGCTGAGAAGCACCTAAAGAAATGCTCAACATCCTTAGTCATCAGGGAAATGCAAATCAAAACAAGTCTAAGATTCCACCTCACACCAGTCAGAATGACCAAGATCAAAAACTCAGGTGACAGCAGATGCTGGCGAGGATGTGGAGAAAGAGGAACACTCCTCTATTGCTGGTGGGATTGCAAGCTGGTACAACCACTCTGGAAATCAGTTTGGCAGACCCTCAGAAAAATAGACATAATACTACCTGAAGACCCAGCTATACCTCTCCTGGGTATATACCCAGAAGATGCCCCAACATGTA
>CM052708.1:64634887-64679651 GCA_028551405.1 Uromys caudimaculatus | reverse complement strand
TGGTTCGGACCACATATGTGGCAGAGGAGGGCCTTGTTGGCCATCAGGGGGAGGAGAAGCCCCAGTAAAGGGGAATGTCAAGGTGGGAATATGGGAGTGGGTGGGTGGGTGGGAGGGGGAATTCCCTCATAGAGGTGGAGAAGGGGGAGGGGAGGGGGGTTTCTAAAGAGGAGACCTAGAAAGGGGGAAACATTGGAAATGTAAATAAAGTATCGAAAAAAAAAAACCAAAAAAAATTTTAAAAAACGGTAAAGGTGGAAGGACAGAGAGACAGATTGCACACACACACACTCACACACACACACACACACACAGAGAGAGAGAGAGAGAGAGAGAGAGAGAGAGAGAGAGAGAGAGAATAAATTTCTTTTTTCTGCTTTCCACTATTATTTTGACTCTTTTATTTGGCTTCTTGTGTAGTGGATGGGGAGCTGAACCTGACTTGGGGGGCAGGCTGTGATCCCCAACATTTGGTAACAGCAACATTATGTATTTCTTGGAGTTTATTATTGTCTTTAAGTTTCCCCTTTTCCCTCTTCCTCTTCCACTGCAATCTTCAAATTCATGGATGCTCTTAATTAGAGTTTTCTAACATGTCCTCTCCCTTTTGAGGGACTGTGAGTTAGACAGACTCCCTGGGAGGCACGCACATGGGAAAGAATTCATGACTAGGTAAAAGATGGTAACAAAGATGATTGACTTCCTCACTCTCTGACCTGAGACAAAAGCCTGGCAGCTTCAAACAAAGGTCTTTCAGTCCTTCACTCCAGCTAGTAAGGTTCCCTGCTGATGGACTGGCTCACTGGCTTTCCAAGTTCAAGGCTGGATCAGGACATGTTTACCCAACAATTGAGTGTTTTCAAACAGCCATCATGAGTGTTTTCAAACAGAGCAACCAGAAAGATCTTTCAAGGACATCACTCCAGCCCCAAGCCTTCTAAGAGAGAATGCAGTTTTAGGCTTTGGCTGTCCTTGGCTCCTTCCACCCTGCCCAGTGTGTGCGTGTGTGTGTGCGTGTGTGTGTGTGTGTGTGTGTGTGTGTGTGTGTATACACCCATAATTAAAGCCATCTTTACTGGCTGATTCTATCTGCTGTGTGCCTCCTTCCCCACCACTACCTGTGGCTCTCAAGATGTCTCTTACCTTTTAATTCTTTGCCTATCAGAGAAAATGAATCTTTGCCTGGCAGAGAAAATGACCCAGATGCAGACCCCTAGACAGCAAGACTTTCACTAGAGGTTTCTTTCCCGTGGCATCTGCCAGAAGTCTGCTCCACAAAGTTAACCTGTCATCAGTATTTCCTGGATCCTCCTTCTCACTCCACCTGCCTACCGGTTTTATATTTCTTTTCTTTCCTATCCACCCCCCTTTCACAGCACACCCCCAAGTTGTGAGAATGTGTTCTTAAGAGGAACATAGCTGAAAGTGCTTATTGCAGTGAAATGATTTATTCTGTTCAACTTGAACAATAGTTTATCTGTTTCTAGCATTGCGGACTGGCAACAAGTTTCTGCCATAGAGCTGAGAAAACGAATTGTTTTAAAGTCATTGTCACCCAGATGTCTGCCGTCTGTTGACAGTTGTTGTGAGTGGTACTTTCATTTGCCTTGAAAGCTTTTCTGATCTGTTCCCAGTTTTCAGCTTCAAGGGTCTAGGTGGTGTAGGTCCTAGGTCATCATGGTAAATTTTAGTTTAGAAACTCAGATTTTCAGGTATGGAGGCCAGTGAGAGCTTCCGTGGATAAAAAGGTTTGCAGTGCAAGCCTGACCAGCCGAGTTCAGTCCCGGAACCCACGGTGGAACAAGAGAACTGGCTCAACACTTGTCATCTGACCTCCATATACGCACCATGGCACAAGTCTGCACTCACAAGAATAATTACATACATTCTAAAAATATCATGCCTGGGAACTTTTTGTTGATAAATTTTCAAGTTTTGTACGCCATGGAATGCATGTGGAGGTCAGAGGATAACTTCTATGAGTCAGATGAAAGTCAGGTGCTCAGGCTCACAGGGAAAACATTTGTCTCTCCTCTCTCTGGAGCACGGTAAAAAAAAATTGGGTTGAATGGATTGTTTTTATGTGTTCTCCTACATTCTGGAACTAATCTTTTGAGTCTATCCTAGACCCCAATAATAATTATTCCCTCCTCAACACTTATTTTCCAAGTATCTATTAATTTGTTTTGAGAATTTTAGTATTTGTTTTATTATGTCAAAGACATATTTATACCACTATTTTTAGTCCTGTTTATTGGTGGAAGCATTTCCCAACTAGTACTCAACTCATAAAAGGTTAGGTACTTCACTGGCCAATTCTTGATTCTTAATCTAGTCTAGTCATTCATAATAATGGCTTACTCTAGCCATTCATAATAAAGTTCTGGGTAATTAGCTTCTCTGGAGCTCAACAACAATACACTAATTGCCATTGACACTGGCCTCAAGCTCAATGATAATGCAGAGATCACCATGGATAAAGATCTGGGACTCAATAAGTCATACGGTGGTCACCACTGACATGAGTATAGGTCTAAAAAGCAGTACAGTGATCATTGTTAAGTCTGGGGCTCAAGAGTCATACAATAATTGGCATTTTCTGCTTTGAGACAAGGTCTGACTTTATATCCTTTATATCCTGGATATAAATAGTTTCCTGTATCAGCCTCCCAAGTGGTAAGGTAAGAAGCACTCCCCAGGCCTGATTTTCCACTGATTATTTGTTTTACATTTTTTCCCCATGGTGATTTAGAAGAACTGTCTTGAAATCAGTAGAAACATTTTATAGACACTTGACCATTTTATAATCAGCAGAGTGCATTTGTTTCCCCTAAGCCACATATTTTAGTGAAACAAAACAAGCCAGTAAATTTAAATAAGGGAAGGTAAAATGAAATAAAATATTTTTGTGTGGTAGAACACACCACTTTTCAGTTTAAGAAAAACACGTTCACAGTGTAGGGCTCTTATTTCTGTTTGTACCTCTGCGAAGCCATGGATGACTGGGAAGGGGCTTCGGCAGCTCTGGATCTTTCTGTTAGCCCTCACAGTGCCCATGGGAGGGGCAGGCTGGTATTTCCACTGAACCTGGGATCCTTCTCTTTGCCCCACCTTTTTTCTATACCATTTTCCTCATCTAGTTCAGAAAGCTGAATCAACTCTAGAGTGTTTAATGTGCTTGATACACACACCATCTTGGCAAGAATCTTTCCCTTAACTCGTTTGTCTGCACCAAATGCCAGCAGCACACTGAGTGACACTGTGGACTTCTTTGATTTGGCATAGTAAAATTCACATTTTTATATATATATATATATATATATATATATATTTATTTATTTATCCAAAGTATATATATATTTATATATACATTTATATATACATATGTATATATACATTATATATTATATATTATATATATTATTATATTATATTATATACATTATATATATGTATATATATACACATTTATATATATATATATCCAAAGTAACTCCATGTCTTTACAAACACATAGAGAACATATTTTGAGAACCTCTCCTCTTTCCCTCCTTGCTTGTCATTTTGGCCAATTACTAGAAGACAGTTGCTCTAGCCAAAAACTGGGCATTTTTTTTAATGCTCCCTTTTAGACTTAGGAAACAATAGCTCTCTAAGTAATGCAGGATATTTATATTAAAAAAAATTAAGTTTTTCTTCTAGTCCCACTGACATCTCATTTATTTATTACTTTGTGATATTGGGGAATCAAACATAGAACCCTGCTAGGCAAATACTCTACTGAGCTTGACCCTAGTTCTCCTTGTATGTGTATGCATTCTCTCTCTCTCTCTCTCTCTCTCTCATTGACACAGAATCTCATTATATAGTCCCAAGTGGCCTGGAACTCGCCCTGTAACCCATGCTGGCATATAACTTGTAGAGTGATCATCTCCTGCCTCTGCCTCCAGAGTTCTGAGATTATAAGCCTATTGGTCACCATGCCTGACACACTTCGTATTTCGTAAATGCTATCTTCAACAAATTATGTGGGCAAGTAAATAGTATGGACTTTGTAATAAAAACAAGAAAGAGAAAAATCAAATATTCCTACCTTCCCAGAATCTTGCTGCGATTACAAGGATGACCCAGCACACCTAGTTTAAATTTTTCTTTAAAATACAGATAATTAAATATTGCTGATATGACGTACGTGCATGCATGCATATGTACATTTGAAACTCTAAGACACCACGCGCTGAACTGTTCATGGTTTACAGCACCAGGTGGCGCCAGTGTACCAGCCCTTTAACTGGAACTGTGATACAGCTTGACTTTAACAGTATCTGTGTATCATGATTTCTTAATAAATTTGAGTATGCTGGTACTGATTTACTGAAATTGTACTGGAAATACCAATACGTATAATTTCCTGAGTGATGGAATATGATTAACTTTTATATATTAATTCTTTTTATTCTTTAAAGTGAAAATTAGTATTCAAATGATGAAAAATTACATATTTATATAAAACAGTTGAATTCAAATTCATTGTTACAACACATATGTCTTAGTATTTGAAAGAAAAAGAAATGAGGACAATTACACACAATATTTATTTGTCTGCGGTTATATTAACTTATTATTCCAAGGTTACTATTGCAATCAGAATTACATCGCACTAAAATTAGATACACTTTCTCTATCTCCCTTCTTCACATTTAAAGACCTAGGCCCTTTGGAGTGCTTTTAAAAACTGATAATTCAAATTATTCTGCTTAGTAATTGTCAGTTGGACAAAGACTGGGGTTATTTGGTAAGACAGAATCTCAGCTGAGAAACTGCTTCCCTCAGGTGGTCTGTGGGCATGTCTGTGGGAAAATTTCTTGATTAATGTGAGAAGGCCCTGCCCACTATGGGCAGTTCCATTCCTGGCAAATGGTCCTGGGTTATACAAGAAACCAAGCAGAACAAGCCATGGGAAGCAAGCCAGTACCCTGTGCCCCTCCATGGCTTCTGTGTCAGTTCCTACCTTGGATTCTGTCTTGGCTTCCCTAGATGATGGACTGCAACATGTAAACTGAATAAACCATTCCTTCCTGAGTTGGTTTTGTTTGGGGTTTTATCACAGAAACAGGTAGAAAGCCAGGACACAAATCAAACAGAGCAAAGAATAAAAACTGAAATATAAAAATTCAATACATTTCCCATTGATATTTTATAAATCTCAATGTCTAGTCACATCTAGCTCACTTTATTTACTTATTTATAATAAGTCTTGCCTTGAGTTTATTTGTAAAAACAGCTTACGACCCTGACCATCTGCAAATAACCTGTAAGTGTGTCACACCGGTCCTTCTGTCTTCATACTGACAGAAGTCTTTTCTGTGGGCCTTTACAGAAGCCTGGGTACCTTTGGAAGACTGAGCTGGATCAAGAAGCCTGGGACTGAGCTGGAGCTGTACCTCTGTGTTGGTTTGAACCTTGGGCTTGGTTGCAATTAAAATTGGGTTGCAGAGCCTTTAACTTGTGGCTGTGTAGCTTCCCGTCCTTTGGCATCTTAGGCCTAACCACCTTAGACGTCACAAGGGCTTTAATGGCCTTTGCACACTGTACTGGCTGGGTTTGTGTCAACTTGACACAAGCTGGAGTTATCACAGAGAAAGGAGCTTCAGGTGAGAAAATGCCTCCATGAGATCCAGCGGTAAGGCATTTTCTCAATTAGTGATCAAGGGGGGAGGGCCCCTTGTGGGTGGTACCATCTGTGGGCTGGTAGTCTTGGGGTCTATAAGAAAGCAGGCTGAGCAAGCCAGGAGAAGCAAGCAAGCCAGTAAGTTGCATCCCTCCATGGCCTCTGCATCAGCTCCTGCTCCTTGACCTGCTTGAGTTCCAGTCCTGACTTCCTTTCCTGATGAATGGCGATGTGGAAGAGTAAGCTGAATAAACCCTTTCCTCCCCAACTTGCATCTTGGTTATGACGTTTGTGCAGGAATAGAAACCCTGACTAAGACACACATGTACACATTCTTTGTCTGCATCTTCTTCAGGTCTTTCTTGTACTTCTTGGCAAAGTGCGTGTCCCTTAGGAACTTGGGCTTTACCCTCTTAAAAATTTCATATATTAGTGACTGGGGTTTCTTGATGCTATGCGTTATGTAGGGTTTCATTGTTGTGGAACACCATGATCAAAGCAACTCTTATAAAGAAAAACTTTTAATTGGGTCTGGCTTTCAGTTTAGTTCATTATCATTATGGTGGAGAGCATGCATCAGACGTGGTACTGGAGAAGGAGCTGAGAGTTCTACATCTTGATCCACAGGCAGCAAGGAGGAGACTGTCCATACTGGACATAACTTGAGCATATATATGACCTCAAAGTCCGCCTCCACAGTGACACACTTCCTCCAATAAGGCCATGCCTATTTCAACAAGGCCACACCTCCTAACAGTGCCACTCCCTATGGCCAAGCATTCAAACACTTGAGCTTATGGGGGTCATACCTACTCAAACCCCCACATGCCATTTCTGTGCCATTTTCAGGATTGGTTGTATATGGTACGGTTCTTGGACTTGGCTACATCTGCATGGTAATGTGCAGTTCCTAAAGTGCCTAAGACTGGAAGAGAAACAAACAAACAAACAAATAAACAGAACATTTTTTTTTTGGTTTTTCAAGACAGGATCTCACCATGTAGCCCTGGCTGCAAACAAGATATTTTTACTTAAATACATTCACTTACATATTTATTTATTGTATGTGTGTGTGCATGCTTGTGTCATAGTACTGATTAGGTATTCTTAGGGAGGTCAGAGAACAACTTGAAGGAGTTGGTTGTTTCTTTCCACCATGGAGATCTTGAGGATTTAACTCCAGTCATAGGCTGGGTGGCCAGTACCTTTACCTGGTGGGCCACCTAGCTAAACCTAGTTCAGATCTCCCTGTTTGAATAGGGAGTTGAAATGATATGAATACAGTTTAATGATTTTCTCATCTAACTTTATATTTTCCAGGAGCAACTACAGAAATGTTGATGATTTTTCCTCATCAAGTTTGTGGTTTTCATTAACAATGAAGTTACCATAAAATGTGTGTGTGTGTGTGTGTGTGTGTGTGTGTGTGTGTGTGTGTGTGTGTGTGTGTGATGGAACTTATGAAGTGTCTCTATACATTAAGGAAATTTATTGGAATGACTTACAAGCTTCAGTCCAACTAATCCAACAATGGGCAGCTGTGAATGGGAAATCCAAGAGTCTAGTAGTTGCTCATTCTCAGGATGCTAGGTGTTTCAGCTGGTCTTCTGTATAAGCTGGAATCCTGAAGTAGATTCCTACAGATATGCTGTCAGCCCTTCCTTTTTCCATTCTCCTTATGTAAGCCTCCAGCATGAGGTTTGGTCCAGATTAAAGGTGTGTACCATCACACCTGGACCTAAGCTTTCCTTTACTTGGAACTTGTTCTGTCCAAGGCTGGCCTTGAACTCAGAGATCCACTTGCCTCTTTCTCCTAGAATTAAAGGTATATATCCCTTTGCTTAGGCCTAAGCTTCCCAAGGCCATATGCCTCAAGTTCTGGAGCAAAAGCATGTATCATCCCATGTCAAGATCCAGATCAAAACCTGTGTCTTCCAGCCTCAAGATCTGGATCCCAGATGTGCCATCCATTTCTGGATTGTAGTTCATTCCAGATGTAGTCAAGTTGACAACCAGGAATAGCCATCACAACGGTCATTGAGGAAGGACCTCTTCTTCATAGTTGGCCATAGACCCTGGCTTTCATTTCCCTGCTAGTCCTACAAAGGAAAACAGCATGGGGATGAAGCAATGGTTCAGCAGTGAAGAACAGTTGCTGCCTTTCCAGGACTCAAATATAGTTCATGAACACAATTCACAGCACCCATATAGTGACTGACAACCACCTGTAGCTCCAGCTCCGGGGAATCTGATACCCTCTTCTGGCCTCTACAGGCACCTGCATTCACAAGCCCACCCACCCAAACATAAAAACATATCATTTAAATGTTTTTAATATTACCAAAAAAAAGGAAAGCATCATAAATGGCCCCATAAGATTTGAATCAGCACATAGAAAAGTTGAAGTTTTAGTGATTTGTTGGGATCCATGAAGGGAAACTACTTTTTCCTAGTCAAGGGAATAGATTCATGGTTCTACCTTTGGATCTGGGTAGAGAAATGACACTCTTATGTGTACTACAGATTAGAACATAGCATACTCTTCTTGTCTTATCCCTGAAGAGTTAATCCATCTGGGCCTATCAATCACCTAGCTATGAGATCACCCACTTGGGAAAGCTAATTTACCTGAAGACATACCACAGAAATGGGAAGAATGACTGTTCTCTTAATGAAGTAATATACTTATACCTTGCAGAAGCCTCTAGCTAAAAGACATTGCTTGCAGATCTTCAATTGCTAAAACTACCTGCTTTTTGTTTTTGAGTTCTAATTCAAAAAAGTATAACTTTAATTTTATTTCCTTATGTTACCTTTTAAGAATACAATTGTTTTTTAGGATATCTTGCTCAATCCAAAGCATACTTTTCCAGACACTCAGGGGTTTCTCAATGTTTCTCTGAAGATTATAATAAACCACAAATATCTGAATACTTAGTCATCAGGGAGTGGCACTATTTGAAAAGGATTAGGAGGTGTGGCCTTGTTGGAGGAAGTGTGTCACTGGGGATAGGCTTTGAGGTTTCAAAAGCTCAAGCCAGGACCAGTGACACTTTCTTCCTGCTGCTTGCTGTTCCTTAGCTACTTCTCCAGCATCATTTCTGCCTACATGCTGCTGCCATGCTTCCCACCATGATAATAATGGGCTAGACTTCTGAAACTCTACGCAAGCCTCAATTAAAGTCTTTCTTTTTACGAGAGTTGATGTGGTTGAGGTAGCTCTTCATAGCAACAAAACAGTAGTAAGACAGCTATCTTTTTCTCCTAAGTTATATTCGGAAAAACAAAAACAACCCCCCCCCCCAAATCCAAACCTATATTTAAATTGTTTGTGACATCAGTCTCTTAATTAAGAAAATGTTCCACAGGCTTGCCTCACAGTTCAATCTTAAAGAGACAGTTTCTCAATTGAGGTTCTTTTTCCCAAATAGCTTGAAAAAGTTGACATCCAACTACTGCTTTTGAGTTTGGCTTGCTCTTGATTTTCAAGGCCCACAGGTGCATCATTAAATTATTTATTTGTGGTCTCTCTGACTTTTTTTAAATGTAGGCATTTATAGCTATGGACTTTTATTTTAGGATTACCATCATTTCATTCCAAATATTTTGATATGTTGTTTTTAATTTTTACCTTTATTAAGTTCTAGGCATTTTTGATTCCCTTATTCATTTCTTCAATTCCCCATTCATCAATCTGAAATACATTGTTTTATCTTCAGTTTTTAATTTACCATTATTTCTCTTACTATTGTTTTTTTATCCTTATTCTTGCAGGAAGTTATTTGCATTTAATGTATGCACCTAGACTTACTTTGTGTACTAACATAGGATCAGTATTAGTGAAAATTCCCTAAGTTACTAAGAGGAATGTATTTGCAGTAAACTGTACTTCTCTGTAGATGTCTTATTAATTTCATTTTATCTATGATGTTATTTAACTCTGATGTTTCTCTGTTTAAATTTTGGTGGAGTATTTAAGTCACTTACTATGATTGTGCTGGTGCTAATATATTAATTTATATCCTGTACTACTTTTTAAAAAAAATTATGTTTGTTTAGAATTATCCTGTCTTCAGGTTGGATTGCTTACTTTATCACTAGGAAGAAGCTTTTTTTCTCATCTGATTAATTTTGGTTTGAATCTTTTTTTTTTTTTTTTCCTTTTTCTTCAGATATTGGAATAGCAACCCTGCCTTTCTCCTAGATGTATTTGCTTGGAACATTTTCCATCTTTTTGCCCTAAGGCTGGGTCAAACTTTGGTGATAAAGTGTTTCTTGAAAGCAACAAATAAATGGATCCTACTTCTTAATCCAGTCTAATAGTCTGTACCTTTCTATTTGGGAATTGTGACTATTAATGTTCACAGTTATTAACAGTTGGGTATTAATTCCTGTTATTTTTTGATTTTGTAGTATTTTGTGTTTCATACTCTTCATTTATTCAATTCCTGTTCTAGAGTGATTTAATATTTTCTATAGCCTCTTGGAAATGTTTATGATTTGTAGTCCTCCCTTCCCTTCAGAGGCTGTTAGCCACCAGCCCTCAAGGATAAAGGGAGCAGAGGCAGAGAGCAGGAGATGGGGACCTCCAGAAACTGGTACAGTAAGACAAGGCTACTTTATCAGGTCAGTGATAGGGTATATAAGGGTTTTTTAGGGGTTCCGGTGGAAAGGGTTAATTGGTCATAGCAGCAAGCAAGCAGGAAGGGCTGATCGATTAAAATACAGTACCTAATTAACATATGGGCAGTAAGCCAGAGTGGGCCTTTGTGCTGAGCCTTGCAGAAAGCTCTGTACAAAGCCACCCACCACTCTCCAGACAAAGTCAGGCAGAGAGAGGGAAACCTGGCTGAGAAAGAGCTCAGAAAGTCATCCAGTCAGGGGGACTGTGACTTTAATAGCAGGGTTCTCCAACAGTAGGATCAAAGAATTACTTTAAATATGTTTTCTAAACCTGTATTAGTGCCCATAAATTCATTTTGTCTGTTCCTTTTAGTCATGGACTATTTTTTTTCTTTTTCAATTTTGACTATTATAAAAAAAAATTCCCTCTTCTGTCTTTATATTTTTTAAAGATATCATTTATTTTTATTTTATGTGTACAGATGTCTTTCCTGGATGATTGCTAAGTGTACCATATGTATACAGTGCCTGTGGAGGTCAATAGAGCGTGTTAGATCCCTTGGAGCTGGAGTTAGACTTGTGACGTGCTATGTTTGTCTTAGGACCAAACTTAAATCCTTTACAAGAGCAGCAAGTGCTCTTAACAGATGAGCCATTTCTCTGTCCCCCAATTTTGAAAGTTTTGTTCAGTATAATAGTCTAATTGGCATTTATGAACTTTCAGAACTTAAAATCCACCCTTCTAAGTCACAGTGTCTGTTGAAGTTTCTGATAAGAAATCAGCTATTATTCTGAAGGGCCTATGACTTGCTATTTGTCTCTTTTAGCTCTTAGAGTAGTTTTGTTGTTGTTGTTGTTGTTGTTGTTCAGTACATTTAGTGCTTTAACTATAATATGTTGAAGACAGTAAGCATAGAAGAAGGCAGCAGAGAGGAGGTCAGCTGGGTTGCAAATGCTACTTTGATTATTAAAGAATGAAGAGATGCCAATGGAGATAGAAATAGGTCCATTCTAATGATGAGTCTTCCTCAGGATGATCAGGTGATCATTGTGGTCTCAGTGTGTGGATAGCACTGCACAAGCAGAGTCTAAGATGCTTAGCACACAGTGGGCTCATTCAAGGATCTAGTCTTCAATGCTGGACCCATCCATTCCTGTGCAGCCCTGATGATGTCCTGTGAGAGTTTCTATGTTTACTTTGGCTCTCACAGCTTCTCTGGTCACTGGTCCAAAGTTCCTTTTCTGTGATCTTGCAGCAGTCAGTTGTAGGTTTTCAATATATTTTCCCTTGAAACTTGCTCTGAGTTTCTTAAGAGTGTGATTCACAGAGGGTGTCCTGCTGCCTGGCTACCACAGTATGAGAAGTCTTTTGAAATGGTGTCCTGCTCTGTCAGTGGTCAGTACCCACCAGAGTGCTTTCCCAGTGTCTATGTCTCTTAACTGGTGTGCTCACATCTCACCGCAGCTGATTAGACTGTTTGTTGAATTTCTGATTGCTGGTTCCCCCACAAGTTATTCTCTGGAGACTATATCCAACATTACCTGAATGTTACTTGTCATCTTTGAGCTTTCTTGACTCGCAATGTTTTGATACAAGTTCTTGCTGTGTAGCCCAGACTTCTAGTGCTGGGCCTTCTTCCTCCTGTAAACTGTGCTCTGCCATGGCCCTTTCTCTTTAGCTCTCACCATGAATTTTTAACTCTACTGTCACCATCTTCAGACTACTGAGATCACAAGTATACATCACATATAAAGTCAAAAAAGTTTAGGGTGGCATATCTCCTTTTTGTACTTTGGAGATAGTGAAGCATGACACATACCTTTGATGCTCTTTGAACTACTGTTTGAAGTATCTAAGCAGGTCTCTCTTTCCTCGTAGATGGTCAGGAGAAAAGGATCAGTGTGTGCATGAGTGAAGCTGATCAGAGTACTCCATACTCCTACAGTATTTTTCTTCGCCCCATCGACTCCATCCTTTGATCGTACTTGTGTTACCCCCTCAGGTCCATCAGGTTCTCCCAGGGAGGCCCAGGGCCATTCATCCACACTCTGGGCCCTCGGCCAGAGACACAAGGCCCAGGGACAACATCAGACCTGCCTATCATCAAGATTTTTCTATACACAAAACATGGAACAATATTGAAGATGTTCTGATGCCAATAAGCAACTGTCAAATGTGTGCACAAGAGAAGGTTGAGGGTCTTTTCTTTCATTTAAAATTATTTTCTTCAAAATTTCACAAGTTTACTTTGATGTTAAAGATGGGAAATAGATTGATTAGAGCAAATCTGTTAAGTTCATTGTTCTCAGTCTTCGAAATTTAGCTCTTTTTTTTTTTTTTTTTTTTTGAGACAGGGTCTCACTAGGTAATCTGAAATGCAGACATCTGCCTGCCTCTCCTTCCCAAGTACTAAAAATAAATATATATACCACTATGATCAGCAAAGGTAGGTTTTTAAACCGTTACTTATTTTGTTGGCAGGATCTCGCTAAGTAATTCTTAATTTACAGACTTTATTATTCAGTTCATTAATTTAATAGACATCTGCCCATTGTTGAACTGTAAAAACGGTTTCCCTGATGAGAGCTGAGATAGTACTAATCTATAGTATACATATAAGAATTTAGAGGGCAGCTTGACACTATATTTCTTTAGAAAAACAGTAGTAAGTTCTTCCCTAGAGCCTATGATTACCCAATCATGTGTTCTTGACCAAGCTTACAGTACCAGACCTGAATTCCCTTCTAGGCTTCGGGCCTCAAATCCAATTAGAAAGTGGTTGGTTATCACACAAATAGTCACTACTGTATTAATGGCCAAGCTTGCTAGGAAGGTCACTATGGTAGACTGGGTTCTACAACTAGGTAGGACAGTTGCTGGCTTTTAATTCCCCATAGCTTGCACAGAACCTTCTAAAATCATAAAAGTTTAGCCAGCAGGGAAGAAACAGACCTTGATTTCACAGTCTTTAGCATTCCAAACGTGTGGTGCCTTCAGCAATAGGGTCTTAAGATCTTTGTCTGATAAGCAACCAAAGACATTGGCAATACCCTATGATAGTTTGGGTGTTTCTGGGCCTCTGTGGCTAGCAGCTCACAGGGAGGTACTCCCCATCTGGGGCAGGGATTGCCATTTAATGACCTTAGGCTTCATAGAGGAATATTATTCACCCATGCAGGATACTTTCATTCAACCTTTCTCATTCATCTCTTGTTTTCTTATAATATAAGCTTTTATTTTGTGGCTGTGGGTGTTCTGCCTGCATGTATGACTGCCAAGGCCCAGTATCGGCTTGGAAAGGGGTTCCAAGAGACAAGGTGTTTGATAGAGGTAAAACATGACTTGAATTCAAAATTGTGGGTTGTAAGCTGTCTCTCTCTATTCTGCTAGAGACAGCTTTCCAGATTTCTCTATGTTCTGCTTGAGATATTTCTCCAAGAAGTTTTTGCCTGCTATTCTAAAAATTCTATGGAAAGTTTATCTCTTCCACATCAAAAGCCCAGTTTTAATTTGCATATCAATACAGTTTTAACCCCAGGTCCCCTTTTGATTATCCCATGAATCGTCATCCCATAACCCCAAATGCCTGGATTCTTACGGAGGACAGCAAACATTTGTTTTTAACATTGCAAAAATATTCAAAGCTCTACCTGCCTCTGTCAAGTACAAACAGTAAGCTACTGGGTGAAACTAGCACTTCTACCACTGTTAGGCCTAACTGTGCTCTGTCCCAAGCTGACCCTGACCTCAAGAATATGCCTGCCCTTGTAAGTAAGGTGGGACCTCCTGTGATTCCCTCTCCCTGAGTCTTTTTACACCCTTCCTTAGTATCTTTCTGACAAGTTGGCTTATAGTGCAGCTGCCTCCGTTCCTTCAGATCTGTGGTGTTCCTTCTACACTTTATATTGCATCCTTATATTTTATATAGTTGTGAAATCGTATATTTTTGAACTCAGTTTTTAGTGTTTTTTTCTCCACAGCTGTAAGGGCTGTCTTGAAGGTCCCAGTATTTACAGTCTTGCTAAAGACCTAAACACACCATCAAGTCCTGGACTCCTGCTGTTTCTCACTATCATGGGTTGTTAATGTTAACAGGGAGGACATTCTTCCAAGGAGGAGCGTGTTCATGAGTATACAAACAAGCCTTCTGTCCACAGCAACCACCAACACTCGTGGAGGCCCACGCCCTGCTGGCTCTGTTCAGGGTCATGCTCTGGGTCAGGAACCATGTCATGTTGTTCCTTACATATAGCCATGCAGGATTCACCGTATGGCTATGCACCACAGGCATGCCTGGTATCCAGGGAAACCAGAAGAGGATATTGTATCCCTTGGAACTGCAGTTACAGACAGTTGTGAGCTATCATGTGGGCTCTGGGACTTGAACTTGGGTCCTCTTGAAAAGCAATCAGTGCTTTTAATCACTGTGCTGTTTCTCCAGTCCCCAAACTCTCTAAAATTATGTTTTTGGTTGGTTGGTTTGGGTTTTCCTGCATCCTTGTTTTTTGTTTGTTTTGTTTCTTTTTGTTTTGTGACATGGTATTTCTATGTAGTCGTGATGGTCCTGCAGCTCGCACTGTTGACCAGGCTGGCCTCAACCTCAGAGAGCCACACACTTCTGCCTCCTGAGCACTGGGATTAGTGATGTGCACCACCACTGCCCGGCTTAAAATTATGGTTTTAAATTGAATTAAAATATAGTAATTTTCCATGGGACTTTCCCTCCATCTCTAGTGTCGGTAGCTTTCCTCCCACCTTTGCCCCCCTCCCATCCTCTTACCCCCACTGTCACATAAGCTTCCGCAGCCCTGGTATTCCCACCTACTTTCCCACCATGTGAGTTCTAACATCCCCATTCTCCGAAGGACTCTGTTTTCTCTTTTCCTTCTAATAGTTTTTCTAGCCTCCTGGTCTGTACTGGAATTCCAAGTTACACATACTAATCTAGGAATTCAAAGTTGGATGAACGTATGAGAGAGAGCATGCAGCACTTGTCTGTCTTGGCTTTGACTGCTTCACTCAGTTTTTCCCACTGCGGATCTGTAATATAGGTTGAAGTCAGGTATTGTGATAGCTCTGGCATTGCTTTCTGCTCAAGATTGCTTTTATAATCAGGGTCTTTTTTATTTCCATATGAGTTTTAAGACTCCCTTTCCTAGTTTTGTGAAGAATATTGGAATTTTAGACAGGATTGTACTGAATCTATACATTGTTTTTTAGCAATCATGAATATTCATGATGTTAATTCTGCAATCCCTGAGCATAATAGGTCTTCCCATTTACTAGTGTCTTCTTTCAATTTCTTTCTTTGGTGGTTTTAAAAAAATGTATTGTAGTGGTCTTCTCTTCCTAGGTTAGGGTTATCTTGGCAGTCTTCTCTTCCTAGGTTAGGGTTATCTTGGCGGTCTTCTCTTCCTAGGTTAGGGTTATCTTAGCGGTCTTCTCTTCCTAGGTTAGGGTTATCTTGGCGGTCTTCTCTTCCTAGGTTAGGGTTATCTTGGCGGTCTTCTCTTCCTAGGTTAGGGTTATCTTGGCGGTCTTCTCTTCCTAGGTTAGGGTTATCTTGGCGGTCTTCTCTTCCTAGGTTAGGTTATCTTAGCAGTCTTCTCTTCCTAGGTTAGGTTATCTGATGTAGTTTTAAAGGTGCCTTAAGTGGAATTTTTCCCTTCTGATTTTTCCTCAGCATGTTCATTACTAGTATTTAGAGAAGTTATCAGTTTTTGTATTTTGCTTTTGTGTCCTAATACTTTCTTAAATGTTTTCATCATTTCTAAGAGCTTTCTGATTCAGTCCTTAGAGTTTCTTATCTCTGCAAATAGGATACTTTGACTTCTTTAAATATTTGAGACACTTTTTTTTTTTTTTTTTTTGGCACAGCCTTTGTTAGATTCATTATAGCTTTTGCCAAAGGTACTTACAGAGTTATCTGTCTAAGGTCTTCATTAGCTTGTTGAATTTTTATCACTATAAATTATCTCAAAAGTCCTAGGAAAGATTTCCAACAGGTGAGGTATTAGTAGTCTTGATGTCCATTTCTCTGAAAATTCAGTGTTGTAATTTGAACATTTGTCAATATATTTATTGTAAGACATCACCAAAGGTCAAGCAGTGGAAATGTGTACTGTTGGTGCAACTGTGCTGGCAAAAGACGAGATTCTAAAGAGACCCATGTGTCCCTGCCTTCAGCTATTAGACTTCTGAGTCAATAGTTCCCAAGAAATTGGAATTTCTATGGAAGTCTCATGCTAGAAGAAAGAAAAGTCTGGAATCTGGTGTCGACTCAAGGGAGAGCTGGTCTCTGAGAAAGATTTTACCTTGTTTTGATGGTTTGCACCGCACCGCAAGGGAGACTAGAGCCACTGTAATGACGATGCTTGGGACACATTATGACCAGGACTGCTTGGTTATGCGATTCTATTTTTCTGTTTACCCCCAGTTTCATGTCACAATTCTGAAGATGGACATGGTAGGCTACCCTATCTCTTTATTTGTTCATTTTCTCAATTTAGTTACAGTGTTAATCTCTTTTCTCTGCTTTTCACTAGCACTGTCTGTTTAATGGGCTAAACCTAGCTTATGATGGCTGCTGGAGCCCACACTCGAATCCAAATCACTCTCTCAACTCCGTAGTCACTGGGAAAGGCTACCACGTCCATAGTCTAAGATCTGAACCTAGTTTATTTCATCACTGCAGTCTTCCCTAAACTGTGGGGACAGGCATTCTACAAGTAAGGTACAAATAGATGTTCAGTGTCCACTTATCTAAAATTAAATCATAAATGTTCCTCCAATAGCTTAGTTTAGAATAGATTTTGACAAATATAGCCCTCGTAAAATCTTCAACAACCTATTAAAACTAAAGTGGACCTGCTGGAGCGTGTGTGAAAAAAAAAGAATTGACTCATCAGAATATAAATATAGAGATTTAAAGATTTGTCATTCATTCATCTGAATACTTAGAATATCACTAAGTGGTAATGACTGAGATTAGAATATGAAATAGCAGAAAAACCTAAAATAGCTTGGTTTCAATTGATAAATGCCCAGGCTGTAATACCAAAATATTTAGCAAAGTGACAGCTTAGTTCAACCTATTTAAAACCAGTGTATTTCAGTAAAACAGGAAGAGAGACTCTGAGACATTGGTAGTCTAAATGTTTGCTGTTTTTGACATAGGCGTAAATAAGCGTGTTCCTGTGTTAACATTGTGAGCGCTCTTGTTCTCTTAGGATGTATAAATGAACGCTTAGAAAACATGTCAATCTTTTAGAAACCTGGCATTCAGGGGCAGATATCCTCAAGTTGAAAACCTTATATTGGACACAGCTTATCTATTCTTTTGATGTGACAGGAGGCCCTCCCAGAGAACTCTATGCTGATAGAGATACCTGCTTTGATCTCTTAAGGGGAACTTCTTAGTGTTTACCAGCTTTTGTAATCTTCTAGCTATAAAATCTGGAGGGGGATATGTACTCTCAAAGTTAGCACAGATCAGAGAATGACTGTCCCAAACGAAATCAGTGAGTGATGTTTCTTTATTGACTGCACTTAAGTGTCAAGTTTTGTATATCTCAAAAATATGGGAAATGCTTGTATCTCTCTTCTGTTTTTTATTTTATTTTGAGACGGGTTCTATCTAACTATGCAGCTAAGACTAGCCTGAAACTCGACAGGTTGGCCTCAGACCTACCACAATCCTCCTTAGCCTCCCAAGTATACCTGAGATTATAAATATAACTCACCATAAGTTTTTAATTTTTATTAATTAAATTAATTAATTTATTGAGACATAGTTTCATGTACCCCATGTGGACCTCAAAGTAATCATATAATTAAAAATAGCCATCAATTTCTGATCCTCTTATTCCTACCTGCTGTGTGCTAGAAAAACAGACATGTGCCACCACTCCCAGTTTTATGCAGTGCTGGAAATCGGACCCAGTTTTGTGCATGCTTATCTAGTATTCCATCAAGCTATATCCATTCTTAGCCCTTAAATGATATATCTTAAAGACAGAAAATCATATTACAACAAACTGTATTGTCCTTTTGTTGATCATGGGTTGTATGACTAAGAAGTGACTATGAATATCTTTAAACAAAAAATGGGTGGAGGAGGAAGCTTTTCCTTGAGGTTTTGTTGCTTTGGTTGTCTGAGACAGAGTCTCAGTATATAGGTCCATTGGCATGCAACACACTAAGTAGACAGCTCAAGTTCACACAGATCCACCTGCCACTGCCTCCTGAGTACTTTGACTGAAGGCAAGCACCACACACCCAGTCTCTGTTGTTTTAAATTTTTTGTGGTTTGAGTATCAAATCCAGAGCAACATACTTGCCCAGAAAATGTTTTGCCCCTGAGACAAATCTTATCCCTGACTCCTTTATTGTAACCTAGTCTTAAGATGAACAAAATGACAGAGTACATGAAAACACTCTAAGTCACTTATATAATAATGGAAAAATATTCTATGAGATATTGTGACTGTGGTAGAGGTGATGCTGTGGTCAGGCTTACTGTTTGTCTTGACTTCATAAGATAGCACCAAGAAGATTCATAGACAAGTCAATCCTAACTGTGTAGTAACAGCAAAGTTCTTGGTGCTATGACTTGTCATATCCTTCAGTGGACTGGGATCTGATAAAATTGTAAGTGAAATGGCTGTTGGTCAAAGGGATTATATTGCCTGATGCCTCTATTTTGTGGATAAGGAAAGGGATTGGCTTTTCTAAGTATATGCGCAGGATGCTTGATGAATGGAAAATGTGTAAAAGGAGATACCCACAACCTACATGAAGCTATCCTTATAGTGGCCTTAATTCTCTCTAGGAGAAATGGTCCTTCATTACACAATTACCTTTAAAACCCCAACTCTCTAACAGTATCACATTGCTAACAATTGTACACAAGTTTGGTAAGGGATCCAGTGGGTTGAGGCCAACTTCTGAATTTCTCATATTGTATAAGTTAAGAAGAAAAATCCATATAACCATAATTGTTTTTCTTTTTTTTTCTTTTCTGTCTTGAGACTGAACACTCTATGAAGTCCTAGGTATCCTGGAGCTTTCTATGTAGATGAGGCTGGCCTCTGACTTACTGAGATCACCCTGCCTCTGCCTCCTGAGTGCTGAGGTTAAAGGTATGCACCACCATGCCTGACCCCATTTCTATAGGTAGGAGCTACATAACTCTTTTTATACCTCAATAGTGCTATACTATACTCCTATAAATACGAATGTGTATACATTGAAAAAATTCAAAGAATCCATGATGTCATCATGGCCCAGATGAAATGGTTCACAACATATAACAGACCAGCATGTGTAGAATTTTGCAGCTCATTGTCAAGGTCGTATTGTAGTGTAGGGGTGTCACAAAGGTTCAAAAGAGCTCATGAGGACCTTTACTTATTCAACATCACAGTCAAAAGTCTCCCAGGTAAGCTTTTGGAAGCAAGGTTTCCCTGTGCCTTTCTCTTTAGAAAATGAGAACTGCCAGACGCAGGCCTTAATTTACCAATTAATAGGAAAGACTTGGTGAAGACTTATGGCTGAGTCCAGCAAGGTGTGGGGCTTCTCACACACACTGGCAGCTGGAAAGAGCTCTGGGGAGTTCCTTTCCCATGTACTGAACAAAGGCTTTTACCTTGAGGTGCTCATTGCTTGAACTTCCTCCTTCGTGGTATCATGTATTGTGTTAAACGTAAAGAACAGGAAAAGAGAACTACATATAAACATAGCACTGGAAAGATGCATTGTGTTTAAGTCTGAAAGAAGTTGAAGTTGTTTATGTAAAAAGTCATCCAGCCCTAGAAATCCCCATAGACACCCCAGAGCCAGTCACTAGATTGAAGCACTTTATTCTTTCATGCTGAACCAGAAAAATCACATGAAAATTTGGATGCTCTTCAGACAGCTATTTCAAAGCATGCTTATTTATTTGTTTGTTTGATTATGCCAGGGCTTTGCCTGGTAGCACAGACAAGCCTCAACCTTAGGAACTTCTGCTTCGCTTCCAAAGTGCTGAAGGTATTAACCTAAATTTGCACACCCAGGCCCCTGATTCTCTTCATGCTTGTCGTCTGTTTGCTGGAGACCTATTGTCACGGCTCATTCTGTGACCTTTATGAAAACACCTGTTAGAGTTCTGTGATCATGGCTCATGCCAACTTTCAGTGCTTTGGGGACAGAAAAGGAAGGAGGTGCATGATCAGAGTGAATGAGCCAGAGCTGCCATTCTCAGTTTTGATTTAACAGCATCAGTCTCTAAAGGGTGAGCTATTCCCACAAGTAACTGCTCAGAGAAACCTAGAATGTTGAGGGTGGCGAGAGACGTACTTCTGGTGTCCAGTGCTTTCCTGCTACTCAGGTAGTAACATATAATATATATAGTTAGGAATAAAGACTTGGCTCTCTTCGTCCCATTGGCAAGTGACAACTGGATAACCAGTCATGTGGATGGTTTCATATGTGCAGTTTGTCATCCTCTCTCCGCTCTGTAAAACACACCTCACTCCCTCTATTAGATTCATGCCTTTTTTGCAAAATTTAACACCATTCTTACACTGCACCCGTTCACCATAACAGGCTTTAGATAGCTCTTGATAGGACACTCCTGCAATGTAGTGTTCTGGGTAACAGCGCCCCTTATGGTGAATCTGTTTAGTCCTGAGTTCAGAGTTACAGTAATCAGAGGAATGAATAGGCTGTTCACCTACAGTGATCATTTCTATGATCCTTTCTTTGGTAGGTGGTTTGGTAGGCCCTGTACTCTCATATTCCTTAAGGAAGTCACGGAATTCTGGGTCTAGTTCATATTCCCTGTTATCCCAATAGTTCCCCTGCGACTTCAGTGGCAGCAGCAGCAATGGCAAAAGCCATGTGAACTTGACGATCAAAGACTTCATTTTCTGCCTGAGGAAACAAAAGTTGTGTGTGAGTAGAGACATTCTATTAGGATGAAATGTTTCTTTCTATTTCCACACAGAGACCACATATACTAACTCTCACTGTTCGGCACTCTGAGTATGTAGCCCATTGAAAAATTATTAGACTTGAGATTTCAGAATTTATTTGATGATCTTCCCAATGTTGACTCTAAAATAAGTGTGTTAGTATTGAGTAGCAGATAAAGGAGGGAAATGTGAAAGAAAAAGACAGAGCTAGAGAAGGAGAGTGGGAAGAAGTGAGGGTAGGTGGGAGGAAGTGGAGGTGGGAAGGAAAGCAGTAAAAGGGCAGGAGAGGGTTGTAGAGAGGGCAGACCACACCCACAGTGAGAGAAGAGAGTGGGCCTCTGGAGGGCCTCCTCCTGCTGTTTGTCCAGAACAAACACATTTTACCCGTCTCCAGAAATTAATAATTTGCCCAGAAATGATCCCGTCTCCCCTTGTTGATCTTGCTCTGATGAGGAACACTGTCCATCTCAGGCCTTCACTCTCTTTTTGCTCACATCTGGCCACAGATGTCTTGAAGAAGAGGCCAAGGAAGGCCAGCAGCAGCACAGTAGACATACACTGAGCTGGCTCCTTGGCTGACTCTGTTTCTGCTTCAATGCCAACTGCTCTGTGTGTTTTAAGGCCCTTCTTCATGTTTTGTCATGTCACACCACTCTTCTCCAAAGTCCTTCATCTTCTGTCTACTGCTTTCCTTGGGGCTTCCTCCTGCCCCTGAGGTAAACTTTATCGTTTCTGTTTTAATTGTATTTTTCTTCCCTAAGCTCATTCCAGTTCACATCACTATTTATAGTTGTGCTCATCTCAACAGTAGAGAATTCAGTTATTGTATTCCTTGTATTTCTCTACATCTCTTCACCCCCACAGTCTATGTATATGTCTTTATAAGTTTATGAGCAAATGTCTTTGCTTATCAATTCAATGCTAAGCCAATGACATAAGATGCAAGATAATATGAAAGGAAAATATTGTGTGCATGTTAGTGGTGTCTATCATGAAACCTGCCTGGTTAATTGTGATACATTTTAAAGATCTCTCTGTAGGAAACAGAGGAGCGACACCATCTCTCCAGAGACTCTCCCATTTGCTAAAATAAGCAATGAAGCCTAGTTTACAGAGTAGTCTAGAGAACCATCTTTTGTAGAGAACTTCCAGACTCATTTGTCTTGTGTATTCCTATCCCAGATATGACTGTTTCTCCTTAATTCTCCAAGATCTTCCTCTCAGTGGAAAGCAAGACCTTCTCTCTATTTGGAGTAGGCTTCTGAGACTGAATTTGCCCGTGGCCTCCTCCCTCACTTGTACCCTTTGTTATGTATTTTTCAGAGAAAGGGTGTTTAGATTGCTGAACTTAGATTTTGACAGCAGAGATACTAGTCTTCAGTGAGAAGAAGTCATTCTGAGTTAGGAAGAGAGAGTGAGTCTGAGCAGCTCATAAGTACATTTTGAAGTGAATTTAAATCTTAAAACAGTAACACAGATAGTAGTGTAAGAAGCTGTACACTTCTTACCATAAGCAATGATAAAGACTTCCTATATATTGCCAATATTTGAACAGCAAAAGAATAGAAATTCTATTTACCTTTTATTATTAGCATCTTCTCACTCTCAAATGGCAGCTATAGCAACCCAGAAACTCTAGCCCATGTGCAAGAAAGGTGGGAAGACAATTGTAGCTAATTGCAGATTTGGTTTCTCATCTTATCAATTAGGAAGGGGCATGGAAATTTATAGAGAAGTTCAGAAGTTGGGGGCACACAGTGGGAAATGGAGAGACTAGGAACGTTGGGCACAGAGTTACAGAGGGAGGAAAAGAAGTCCTATTTCAAACTGGTGGTGCTGAGTGGTCCTTCCATGCCAACATGTTCACATGCCCTCCCCTACATAATTGTTTCATACCTCCATCAATATCACCCTGTGACAGCCAGAGAGCTCAGCTCAAAGCTCTGCAGTGGGAACCCAGAGCCTCCGAAGCACTTTGAGCTAGAGTGAGCAACACCAACACACACATGATCAGTGGAGTCCAGGTGTACCCATTTACATAGTGAGACCTCAGCAACAAAATGGCCTTCGACAAATATATCACACTACAATTTCTATACCTTGCAAACCTGGGAGTGTCTAGGTAACAGGGAGAGAGATCCTTATCAGGTTACCTTAAACACCAGAGAGCCTATATTGACTCACAAAAGAGGGATATCCAAGGGGCACAGGAGGAGGAAATTAAAACTCTTCACCAACCTCTTGCCACCGCCTCCTCTCCACTTCTTTGTAGACCAAATGTGCTCCTCTGCGAGTGCTCTGTGGAATGGCAGGGCCAGGCTCCTCACTTTTGTACCCTCTTCTAGGGTCACAGTGTTCCCACTGTGCAGCTCTCCCCCACCTTCCTTCATCAGGGAAAATTACTCTTCTGATTGGCCTGGCCTCTGTCACTTGAGTAAATCAGAGATGTGGGGATTTTTGACTAGTCAGTCATGATTTTCTTGAGGAAAGAAAAGCAAAACTGTGATGAAAACTCTAGCAGAACTTTAATTGTTGACAAAAGAGCTGCTCCTATTGAACAGAAAACCATGGGCATTTGTGTGGGTGGAGAAATAAGAACATTGAACCCTGTCAACCTCATAGTCTTTAATAATTATTACATTTTAATTGTGTATGTCAGGAAGTATGGGTGCATGCGATCCAGGGTGACATGAAGAGGTCAGAGGATGACTTTCGGGAGTTGCTTCTCTTTTTCCATCACATAGATTCCAGGAATTGAAATGAGGTCCTCAGGCTTGGCAGAGAGTACCCTGACCCACTGAGTGAGCCATCTTACCAGCCCTATCTCCCCATCTTTTCCTTACCTCACCATCTTATTCAGTGAAAATGTAGATTACATAAGAGGAAAGAAAGAGATCTTAGTAAAGCGTTATTTATGAATGAATTATTTCTTGCTAATTTCTTTCTTTTAAGATTTATTTATTTTATCTTATGTATGTGAGTTCAATGTAGCTGTCTTCAGACACACCAGAAGAGGGCACCAGATCCCATTATAGATGGCTGTGAGCCACCATGTGATTGCTGGGAATTGAACTCTGGATCTCTGGAAAAGCAATCAGTGCTCTTAACCTCTGAGCCATATCTCCAGCCCTCTTGCTAATTTCATAATCTTAGTTTCACAGCTATAAATGTTGTAACTCAAAGGAGACTTTAACAGTACAATATACTTTTAAGATCCCCAAGCGTTCCTGGTTAAATTTCATGTGGAAATTCCAGGTTTTAATTGCACCAAATGGATTCTTTTCACAAATATTTTGAAGCAATGTTTTTTGTCTTAGACATTCACCTCATAACCTAAGTGAGGACCATACTGAGTGAAGAAAATCTGAACAGCCTATATCCAGAATGGATAGCCGGGAGGTCAAACACATTGTTACTCAGTTCACAGCATTTCCTCTTCTGAGGTGAATGTCTAAGTGCTCAAGCTTATGAGACATGCAGAATCAACCTACAAAAAGCAAAGAATTCACATTTATTGAAAGTCAACTTTCCAAACACAAATACAGAGTAATTTTCACATCTCACTTTGGAACAATGAATGAAGTCATTCCAGCACAGAGCTGGCAGAACCTCTTCACATGTGTCATGAGTTTCTGCAAATTAATGTTCACTATTGCTTTGTCTAGCTTTTCAGAATATAAGGCTATATAAAATTTTAAAAGATTGTGATAAGTAGAAACCTGCTACATTTGTCCTGCAAGTCGATGTGATCCCAGACAATGTAGACTCCTTACTCAACCCCTAGCTATATTTTGCTTTATATTTTCTTTTGCCTCTGAAGTCAGAGATGGAATAAAGATAAAATACATAATGTGTAAGTTTAAAATTCTGACAAATTCGGGGTTTGGTTAAATAATGGGTAGATGAAGACAAAATGCTATAGCTCTCCACACCTCACACAACCCACACACACATCCCACACAGATATACTTACATAAACTGTACGAACACATACAAGACACCATATGAATTCCCAGCTAACATACTGTAGGAAGTAAAGTAATTTTCAAAGATGAAATTTGGTTTTTTTGAGAACAAAACAAAATCTTTTTCATAATTTGAGGTAAGAAATACCCTTACTACATAAGACAAAAAACTTAGGCATAAAAGAACCTATGATAGATATTTCACATTCAAGGATGGAATCACACCTCTCTGGATGCACACATTCAAAGATGGAATCACACCTCTCTGGATACACAACATCACATCAAAAGTAAAGGGCAAAATCAGCAAATATTCTAACTGCCAATGCATAGCAAAAAGGAAACTCAAAACCAGCATAAGCTTGCAACTGTGCATACAGTGTTTTATTTCTTCTCAATTTAGAGAAAAGGCAAATAGTATCTGTGTGAATATGCATTTGTGTGTATATATGTGCCACTTGTGTGTACATGTGTGCATACATGTATGTGTTTATGTGTGTGCTCATGCATGTATGTGTGTGAATGTGTGTGTATATGGTTTTGTGTATGCAAGTGTGTGTGTATGTAACTTGAAAGTACAAATACAGCTAATGAGACAAAGCAAACAGCATGAGAGATACTTATGGTTATGAAAGTATTCTTCCGAAGTGTTTGGCATGTTCTTGGCTGTAGCCAGGTAAATATCTAGGTTTTCATACACTATTGCAGATTTGCATCATGTTATCATTGGTTAAACTGAATTAAAGGTACAGAGATTCATGCATTATTTCCTACAAATGCATGAAAATAATAACCTTCAAATAGTTTTTTTTTTTAAAGAAAAGATATTATATAACTGTATGGGTCTAATGTCATATTATTTCAAAATTACAGAAACGCAGAGATTAAGAACAAACTAGTCCTGCATGAGGCAGTTCTTCAGCACTAATGGAACACACATGTACACAATACACACACCCACATGCGTACAAACACCACACACATGCAACACATGCATAAACACACAATACACACATGCACACGCATACACACAAGCACACATACAAAGATGCACACACCACACATACACACACATACACACACATGCACACATACTTGCAGGCACCACACATACACACATGCATGCATACCACACAAGCAAACACATGTATGCATACATCATATACACACATGTTCGTGCACACACTAAGTGCACACACCAACATGCATATACACACCACCATACACATACTGACATGTGCAAGCAAATGCTACATGCATACACCAAATGTAAATGCATACACAAATATACACATACAAACACACACAGAGACACATGCACACACCACACAAACACACATGTATGCACATGCCATGTATGCACACACATAATGCATGCACATGTTACATGAACATACCACATGTGCATGCACACACCACACAAACACATACATGATGAAATCTGATTAAGGCCTGTAATCTGCTCAACAGTATTATTTGATTTTATGTTGAAGGTTTGTAAACTGTTTTTATGGGTTGTACTGGCTGGTTTTATGTTAACTTGACACAAGCTGGAGTTATCACAGAGAAAGGAGTTTCAGTTGAGAAAATGCCTCCATGAGATCCAGCGGTAAGGCATTTTCTCAATTAGTGATCAAGGGAGGAGGGCCCCTTGTGAGTGGGACCATCTGTGGGCTGGTAGTCTTGGGGTCTATAAGAAAGCAGGCTGAGCAAGCCAGGAGAAGAAGCAAGCAAGCCAGTGAGGAACATCCCTCCATGGCCTCTGCATCAGCTCCTGCTCCTTGACCTGCTTGAGTTCCAGTTCTGACTTCCTTTCATGATGAACAGCAATGTGGAAGTGTAAGCTGAATAAACCCTTTCCTCCCCAATTTGCATCTTGGTCAGGATTTTTGTGCAGGAATAGAAACCCTGACTAAGACATAGGAGAAGGAGAGAGAATGAAAAACAGTGGTACAATTTTATAGCCTGCTATGACTTTATTATTATTTTAAAAGTAAAAGGTTTCTAAAAGCAAATCAATAGATCTTTATATTGACACAGAAAGAACATCAGGACTCTTTTGGGAAACAACTCTCAGAATTAAATGTAGAATGTGATCTCATTTACATTTACATTTTTACAAACACACACACAGAGCTGTGAATATATTGGTTCTCCACTGGGAGATAGGTATGGCAAATATGTTGACTGAGCACCTGAATTGGTAACATTCAGGACAATATTCAAAACAATGTTACAATAAGCAGGAACTAATAAGAAAGGACCATTCTGGGCAGAGAACAGACTCAACCAGTCAAGTCTCTGCTGTGTGGGCCGGACAGCCTGAGTTCAAATCCCCAGAAATCACATACAAAGCTGGGCTTGGGGTGTCTGCTCTGCAACCCCAGTTGTGGGGCTGGAGACAGGCAGAGCCCTGGAACTCACTGGTCAGCCAGTCTAGCCTAAGGAGAGATCCAGAGCTGGTGATAGACCATGTACCAAAAGAAGGCCTGAAAGTGAAAGGGGACTTGTTGATAAGAAGTCTTCTAGCAGAAGAGGGGGAGGGGTGAGAGGGGAAGAAGCCATGGAAACCACTAAAATCCATAAAGACAGAGTAGGAAATATTAAAACCAGGGAGGATGATGGAGGGACACACCCAACCCTCGACCAGTCACACGTGCGTGCACGTGCACAAACACCCACCCACACACACTCACAATAGAACAGACTGCTCTGAAAGAAAGCACTGGACTGGGTGTGTGATATCAGGCACTGACTTTTTATGAACGTTCATTTCTCATAATTCATGTAAACATGGGTGTGCAGTGTGGCTACATTGGTTTACATCGGTTGAAAAAGCCTGCTAATGATATACACAAGAGAAAGAGTCAGGATGGCTCTCTGACGAGTATTAGGACATAAATGACCAGCAGATGCCCGTCATATACGACATGTCATTTAAAAGCTATCTTACCTAGATGATTTTAACTGAGAGCAGAAGGCCCATCCCAAGTGTGGGCAGCAGCATTGCATGGGCAGCAGCCAGGACTGAGTAAAAAGGGAGAAGATGAGTTGGGCATCATTAGTCTGTGCTCTTTCTTCAGTGATACATTATACTCTAAAGCTGCAAACCAAAATAAATCTTTTCTCAGACAGACAGACCGACAAACAGACACAGAGGGGCGTAGAGAGACAGAGAGACAGAGACAGAGAGAGGTCTCACTGTAACATTCCCATGGGCTTATCTAATTGTGTTTCCTTGGGGGGGGGGGGGGGACAGAGAGAGTTTCCTAGGTCCTGGCCATCCAATCAACATTGTTTGTTGATCCTAGAAACAGAGAAGAAAGCTGGGATGAAAGTGGAGTGTGTCCAGGGTCTGATAATGCTCTAAATACTAAGACTGTTTGGGTATGGGAAAACAGAGTCCAAAGCCGAGGGCTAGAGGCTTGAGAGACTGACCAGCATGAAGAGAATTCATGCTTTGGCACAACTGATTAGAAGTAACTAGCTACTGGTCCAGGATATCAGATGTAGTAGCTAAATGAAAGAAATCAGTGTAAGGAGTCCACAACAGGATAATCACATTTTCCATCATGGAAAGTCAAAGATATATCGACATTATTGACCATGATTGGCAGGATGTGGACAGTTGGACCAGGGGTGCCTAGATGAAATGCACATCTGCTTACTGTAGGCTGCTGCAGTGTGGGCACATAACATCTGTGCATCAGAACTCAGCAAAATGAACCTGGGCGTCTAGAAAGCTTACAAATCAACCCTTAGAGTTGAGGCCTTAGTGAGATGCAGAGAAGCCCCTAAATTTACTTTACAGATATCTGAGTGACCTCATAGAAGAGGGTATAGAGGCAGTCATAAGAAGACGTTACTAGGTTTGACTGAAAGGATCCCTAAAAGCTAAAACTGAAACCACCAAATGTTTTAAATACGCCTTAGAGTATAACCCCACTCCCATGGTAAATATCTATGAGTGCACCATGATATAAACAAATTCTTGAATAAAAAAATGGCTGGTTATTATTCCTTCAAGTAGATAAAACATAATCGTACCCATACTGGGGTGCTTCCTTCTAAAAGTACATATTGAAACAGTCACAGAAATTAATAGCCAACTTTATAGGGGAGGGAAAAGGCTTCATAAGTCAGAAAATTACATACAGGTTTCTTTTAAATGTTCCCGTATTAACCTTGTACAATTCTTCTCTATTACTATTATTCTGTCACTATCTTTATTTTCTTGCCCAGATTACACATGTCACTCAGACCCACAATCTATCCTTCTCTCTTTCTTTGAACCTACTGTGTCTCTACTATAAGATTAATGTGCAAACATTACTCCTTTTTACATATTTACTGTAAAATCTTTAAATTTTTTTCATGGTCCTTTTATTAGTTTTTATGACTACTGTAACAGATTTACACAAATGTTGCCTTAAAACAAGATACAACATACATTGGGCCAGGTGATGGTGGCACCATGCCTTTAAAGCCAGCACTCAGGAGGCAGAGGCAGGCAAATATCTGACTTAGAAGTCAGCAATATCTACAGAGTGAATTAGCCAGGGCTACACATAGAACCCCTGTCTTGAAAAACAAAGAAACAAAAAATACATTGATTTTCCCACAATTCTAGAGGGCCAGAGTCTGAAATAAATATTACTGGGGCCAGTGAGATGGTTCAGAGGGAAACAAAAAAGACTGGTTCTCGGAGTGCATGCACGCTTGGTAGCAGAAGGCACTGTGATGGCAGTAGAAGCCATAGTGAGCGTCATAGCGTGTGCACTATCATTAGTGGACAAGAGAAAACTGGGGCCTGGTCTGCACATTATGCAGGCACCACCCAGAGTGGACAGCTGCAGCACTACAACACCCTTCAGGGACAACCCTGCAAGACACCAGAAAAGAAAAGTCTTCACCATGGACAGAACCTCAGGCAGCACATGTGGTCATAAATTTTCTTTGGAAGGAGAAATGACTAGATGTGGAACTGTTCCCTGACTCACCTGGGAGATGGCCTCTGAGTATGCCTGTGGGAATTATCTTCTTTACATTGATTGATGTGGGGAAAGCCATCTTAATTGCTGGCAGAACTAGTCTCAGGGTAGAGAATCCTGAGCAGTCAAGGAAGGGAAAGCAAGATGAGCTCTAAAAAGTGTACAATTATTGCTCTCTGTTTCCTGCTCCCGGGAGCTGCTTCAACAGTTAGTCACATCAACTCATCTAACTTGGGTTAAAATAAAACCTTTCCCCTTCAGCCGCTTTTGTCTGGGCATTTTGTTAGCACATCAAGAAGAATAACTAACACAGCTGCTTTGTCTACTTTCAAAGCCAGCAATTGTCTCACTTCTGTCCCTCTCATTGCCTTTTCCTGTAGCCAAATCTATGTCTCTTGCATTTAGGACCAAAACAAAAATGAGTTATTCCCAGGGCTGACTTGACCCTCCAAGAAGAAAAGAAGTTACACATATATGAACTAATACGGACCAAGAAGAGACAGTTTTAGATGCTGTACTGTTGGAAACCCCACTCTTGTATCTGGTGAGTGAGTGTAGTGCAGTACCAGACCTGCCGCATGAAAGTGACCCTAGAATAGACTCAGCACAGCATCCGACCTGTCTCCTCGTTGCCCTTCAGGACCCAGGCTTTCCCTAGACTGATTACATATCAGTTTAACCAAAGTAACAGTGAACTCGAGCACTGTTTAAGCAGCCACTATGCTGAGAAGAGTATCCAGCTAAAAAGCCCCCCAAATGTCAAATGTGGTTACAATAGTCTATACTGGCTAACTGTCAGCATCTTTTATTTTCAATAGAATGAGTATTCTGTATCAGTATAAAAATATTGGGAATACCCATATAAAATGAACCATGTGCTTCGAGAAAAAGCATTTAGCAACATAGCATTCATTTGCACGCATTTATTTCAAATAAAAATGTTTTTAAAAAATTGCCTTGGGATGAAGGAAAGACATTAAGAGGGCAAACAGGCGCATACATTTGCACAACAATGAGTAACAACATAGTAACTGTCTGTGCTTCATGCACTGTTAACTCTGCGGCTTAAGATTGGTGGAGAAAGCATCAAGATTGGAGATAACGCTGCTTGAGACCTGCCATAAACACGACGCTCCCTTCACTACCATCTGCAGTTCCCATAGTTTGCCCCTCCACAGGCACAGCTCTAGCATAGCAAGACTGCCTGGCTGTGACAAGAGCTCTGTTTCCTCTCTGCAGTGGCCCTGAGATAGGAACAGTGGAGGAGGAATGCAGATTGTACAATACTGGACCTCCCCTGGAGACAGGCAACCCACAGCTGGGTGGGAGGCAGGCACGTTCAGGTGCACACACTCCTTGGAAGAGCAACTCTGAGTGTGTACCTCACCCTCATTCACTAGCTGACCTGGAGTTTCTCTCCTTACCTTTGTCCACTTGGGTAGGCTCAGTTCTGGGGCTGCTTTATAGCTAAGCCAGGAGGAAATTCAGTTTGTGGGAGCAAGAGTAAGAAGGAGAATGTGAGTGTGTGTTCTAGGATCAGCTACAAGTTTTAATTAACTTGTGCTGTATTGGGCTATTTTGTTTCACTCATCGGGTTAGTACAGCGTTCACCCTGTACTAAAGGAGAGGTGTGTAGCAGAAGGAGAGAAGCAACTATGACCATAAACTTGTCCTTCTTTAGTCTCAAAGCCTCTGACTTACAATTTACAGCCACTAACTAACCAGCTCATCAGAGAATGGCTTGTCAGCACTGTCAAGATTCTCTTTAACGAGGTTATCCTGTGCTCGTGGTACCTGGGGCACTGGTGGCCTGCAAGGACCTTGCACATGGTACGCTCCAGTCCTAGGCTCCCACAGCCGCTTAGGTTAGGTGTTTGTTCACACTTCCCGCTTGTGGCCTTGGGAATTCTGTGGCTCACATCTGTGGATCCATGTATAAAGTTACTGCCCAACTGACATGACTCATTCACGTCTACGTCTGTTCTCCAGACTCTTAGGCTGTTTACACAGTTCCTGCCATTTCTCATAGTATTTCCCTTGGGGATGACAAAAGATAGCCTTCTGGATGTTGGGGGTAGAACAGACATCACATGCTTGTATGTGCTGAGGCTGGTATTTTTGTCTAACAGGGTTGAGTTTGTTGATTTCTCAAGAGTCTGTTTTGCAGCAGGTTGCATCTCTTCCTGTGAAAATTGTTCTGTGGGCCCCTTCATTCTGCTTTCTGAAGGCTCTGCAAGAAGCAGTCCGAGGGCAAGCAGCAGCAGAAAGACTGCCATCTCGTAAGCACAGTGATCTTGTCTGCAGTAAAGATAAAAGGAAGGAGAATACAAGGGAGATGTTTTCCTTTTTGCAAAGGTAGCTATTCTTAGTAAAGCCCTCTAAACCTAAAACGCCTACAGATGGAGTTGAAATATCACATAGCAAGATGACAGTCAGTTGAGGAGCCTGAGCAGCAATGCTAAAATCCCCACATACCATCAGTTCACTCTATCTCATTTAACCTTAGTTTAGGAATCTGAAGAAAAACAAAACAACAAACAAACAAACAAAAACATAAAAACCCATGAGCTTAGTCTAATGTGCCGGGACCAAATATCTTTCTCTTTTCTGCTCTTGCTGGAAGGATTTACAGTTTCCATGTAGGTCAAAGTCATCTCACCCCAAACACCTCCCTATTGCTGTCTCTTACTGCCCACATAGGACCTGGCACCTGGTGCCATGTGAACAAACAAACCATAAACAGTAACCTTTCTCTACTTCTCGGCTCCTTCCCCACCCATTGTCGGTCACAAATCTCTCTCTTTACCGGTTTCTTTGGCAAGTTGGTGCTGCTGAGAAAGATTCCGGCTTCTTGCAGGGCTGGAAGTGAGACTGTGTCTCATACTCAGAGTTTCTGCTATTGGGTCTAACCGAGGGGAGGAGGGGCAAGAAAGGGATAGAGAGATGTGTGTGACCTGATGAGGAATCCAGAGGCCAAGAACACTCCAGGGGAACTGGACAGAGTGCGTGTATGGTAGTCTGAACCTGGGGCCGGGAAGCACCCTGCTTCCTCTTCCTTTTGTGAAGTCTTCGACATTTCCTTAATCCCAGAGTGTTTTATCATT
Organism: Uromys caudimaculatus; assembly: GCA_028551405.1. NCBI lineage: Eukaryota > Metazoa > Chordata > Mammalia > Rodentia > Muridae > Uromys > Uromys caudimaculatus. The sequence continues at coordinate 64,646,341 of CM052708.1, read as the reverse complement.
TTGCTTTCTGAGAGTCGGTTGCACATCTTTATGCTCCACTGTGTCTGATCCTTTCACTGTCTGGGTAGGTGACAGGTATGAGTCACACTGGTGTAAGGCTGACAACTCCCTGATCCTGAAACATCCTTCCTGACCACTGCCAGAGGACACAGCTTTACACATGGATCTGCACAAACATCACATGTGATCTGTCAACAGCATAGCATGGCTAACCAACGTGAAGTCCCTCCAGTCTTGTCAGGGCTGGACATTGCGTAGTCCGAGTCCCAGAAGAGGTGGCCATTTGTGTTGATAGTTCTCTCTCACACTCTAGAATGGTATTTCCTTCTTTTGCTCTCCCCTTTACAAGCTTGTTCTTTACAATGTGTGTTCTGCATCGTCACCTCGCCTCCTTTGTCATCCCGTCCTGCACCCCAGCCCCATTCTATAAAACACCACTTGAAAGACACTCCCTTGGAACTCCTGACCCTTCTCCCCTTGCCTCTGGGAACAGAGGAAGCCCTCCCCTGAAGGCCATAAGCCAAACCTTTGCTTGTTCTCATCCCAGTCAGGACTCAGAGCTTCTCTCCTAATTTTGCTAACCAAAGTCTCCCCTTCTTATCTAAACACACCAGAAGCCTCCATCTCTCCATTTTCCCCCAGATTTTGTTTTGTATTTATGACTGTGTGTCTGTATATGTCATGAGTGTATGGGTCCCACAGAGCCCAGAGAAGAATGTCAGATCCCCTGGTGCTGGAGTTACATGTGAATGCCATTTGATGGGAATGCGAAGAACCAAACTCAGGTCATCTGAAAGAGCAACAAGTGCCCTTCACTCCGGAGCCATCTCTCCAGACCCTCATCTCGCCCACTTTGGTGCTTTCTTTTCTGACTCTTGAAAGCCCCCAAAGCCAAATCTAGATTGCGTTTTTTCTTTGACACATCTTCTCCTCACTTAAGTCTACTAAATTTCTCATTTCTGTGAATCTCTTATAACTTTCTTTTTAAAACGTTTATTTTTACTGTTTTTAAGTGTGTGTGTGTGTGTGTGTGTGTGTGTGTGTGCGTGTGCGCATAATTGTGAATGCAGGAACTCTGAGAGGCCAGAAGAGAACATCAGACTCCCTAGTCCTAGAGTTACAGAGGATTGTAAGCTGTCTGACGCAGGTGTTGGGAACTGACCTGGTCCTCTGAAAGAGCCTCAGTACATGCCCTGAAGCCCTGAGTCACATTCCAGCCCTTCACTTGTCTTTAAAGACAGGACCTCACTAAAACGGGATGGCCTAGAACTTGCTAAACTGCCCCAACCTGATCTGAAACTCAAAACTGAGCCTCCTGCCTCAGCGTCCTGAACACTAAATGACAGGTATATACTATAATATCTGACGATTGGTGTATAATTAAGAACTCTGTCTACATGTGTTCTTTGAAACTGTGTGCCCTAGGCAGAGACTTGGTAGATATTGAATAGAGGAAGAGCCTATAAATAACTTAGTTATTTTTCTGGAACCTCTACATCCTTTGCCATTGACCCCTCTTGGTGAAGTGACATTACGGAAACAGGAAGGCAATGCAGAAGAATGTTGCTGAGATCCCCGTCTCAGCACATATTTCACACGGGCAGAATTCACAGCTGCTGCACTTGATTTCAAATTATTAGGTATTCACCAAAAATATATATACACACCCCAAAGTAAAGATGTGTAAATGCCACAATTTATTTGAATTGGACTTTGATGTCTGTTGGATGAAAACGCTATGAAATGGATTCCTAGATCGATGTCACTTGTCATTTATCTTCAAGAGTTGTTTTTTAAGAAGGACAGAGACGTTAGAGGGAGGAAGGGGCAGAAAGGGAAGGAGGGCAAAGGGGAAGACAATGCCACCTAGGGGTGGGGCAAGAAAGCAGCAGCAAGGGGCCGCTTTGTCTGCTTCTGACCGAGGCTGCTCTCCTGTAACCCCCTTCCCACTGTCCCTGCTGCTGCTCCCTCTCTGTTCAGACACTGAGCACTCTGCTCACTTGGGAGCACTCAAAATTTCCCAATGCAACAACGCCGATGGGATTCCAATGGAGAAATAAAAAAATAATATTCATCTGGAGAAGCCTTGCCTATGTGGAAGAAGCCACAAGACAGGTTCTGACTTAAAGCTGTGAATTGTGTTTCACTTGGGACAGCTGCCCTCCTCCCTGGAAACCTACCTGGTGGGTCATAATTTAAGGTCTTGAAAAGACAGAATTAGCAGCCCACAGAGATGCACCTCTTCTTTTGATACGACCTTGAGTTAAGTCCAAATGGCTGGTGCAACAACTGAAGTCTCTCAACTGAGAAGATCAGGACAGAACAAGCCCTTCAGCATTTGGGAACCGCTCGCCCTGCTCTGGCCCACTCACTTTCTGAGTCTTGCTTCCCACATAGAAGACTGAGGCTGCATCACTCAGAATTAATGACCCCATCAGCTGGCCCCTACCTGTCCATTAGCTGTATTTCTTATTAGTTTTCCAACTTAAGCCTTCCCTCAAGCAAAGCTGCTTTCTGTACTACTTAAGAAATAAAACGATAGGACAGCAGACTTGGAAAAAACCACAGAGATTATCAAAGTTTTATAGATGGAAAACTAATGGCTAGAAGAAGAGTAATTATCAAGATGAAATTTCCAGTATGAGGAAATGTCTTCTTTTCCCCTCTGGCTGTAGGGTACCACATCCGTAGATGAACATGGGTGCCTACACATTGAATTTAACAGCAAGAACCAAAAGCAGAGAGAGTTTGCAGTCTGGTTCAAAGCCTTTTTGTTTCATCCAGAATTTTGAAGAGGAAAAACCCTAGCTCGGAGAGACTCAGTCCTTCTTCAGATGTTCGTATCTGCATCTTTCCACAGACTTTATGGGAATGGTCTCTGATGTAGCCAGGTGCCTTCCAATCTCCTTTTCTTTTCTTTTGAGACCAGGAAGAGCTGGTGAACAGGAACAGATGCAGTGTGAGTTGTATAATCTATCTTTAGAAAAGTCTTTAAGACCCCAGAAGTGACCCCCAAAATATAGGCTCCAGCCATTCCTCTTGGCCACCCACCCTACTGCTATAGACAGCTCAAACATGGATGGAAGTTGGAGAGAAATTGAGCTGGAGCTCATTGGAAAATTCTTCCCTGCTTGCTGGCTCTCAAAGTGCCACATAGTTCTTTCTGTGTAGGATGCTGGGGGGTAAAGGCATGGATGAGCTAACACAAATGTGAAGTGTAACACCAACCTGCCATGCAAGATGTACCCATTGATACAATGGTGGCCTGTCACAGGTATGTTAGGGGTACCCTCTACATATCTGTGTTTATGCCTATAGACGAAGGCTAACTCAGCCTTAAATAAAGGCTTTGTTCATTCCACATGGTGAGCAAAGGTGAATGTAAGTAACTATGGCTGCCCAAGAGGCTGAGAATAAAGAATGGTTGAGGGCTCATCCCTAGGTAAGAAGTTTTTATCAACCCTCCATGCTTACACAACATTGTGGAGGAGGAGACTGAAAGAGTATCAGAGCCATAGGGTGGGGAGAGGGACTGAAAAATGGCACCTTCTATGCACAACTTGTCTATGGCACTCATAAACTTACAGGAACTGGGCATCCACAGAAATCAGGCCCTCCTAACAGTCAGCTGTGGAGGGGAAAGGGACTCACGGGTCCTAACAGTCAGCTGTGGAGGAGAAAGGGACTCGCGGGTCCTACCACTTGTTGTTGACCTCGGCAGCCCATAGATTTGGGCTCGGATGGTTAGTTCTAAACTCAGGGTGACACAGATGACCCTGATTAAACTTTATGGGACACAGAAAGACAGGTTCTGAGTTGAGAAAGAAAAGAGCACATGAAGTGGTGTGTGGAAATGTAGGGGGTAAGAAGAGTTGAGCTCGGTATGCTCAGTGGAAACAATGCGTATGTGTATGAGTTCTCAAACAATACATTTTAAAAACATGTTAAAGAACTAAGAGGTAACCCCAATCGCTTTTTCTTTCAAATGAATAAATTGAGAACTGGAAAGATGGCTCAGAGGTTAAGAACACTTATGGCTCTTACAGAGAGCAAGGTTCAGGTCCCAGAACTCACAGAGAGTCTTACAACCACCCATAACTCTAGTTTCAGGGAGCTAGACGCCCCTTCTCACCTCTATGGGCATTACATAAATGTGATGCACACAGACAAAAAAATAAATAAATTCAAGGGGAAGTGGAGACAAAGTCACACCCCCCAAGCAAAAATCTATTGATAGCGGCTAGAAGAGGAAACTTCTGTTTACTTTAACGGAGTGACACTGGGTATAGCAACCATACCTCAAGGCAGGCCTTGTGCTCAGGAGTAGTTGACCAACACAAGTGGGACACCATGGTTTGGTTTGGTTTTCTTTTGTTTTTCAGAGAATGAAAGAACATGAAGCTGATATTTTAAGTTTATTTTTAATTAGAACAGAATTTTGTCAATTTTCTCCTTCTTCCCTTTCCTCTAGCCCCTCCCATGTCCCCTCCCCCCAGCCCCTCCAATGTTTGTCCATCCTCAAATTGATATCTCTTTTTTTTTTTGTTATTATAGATTTGCGTATTATTACATATTTGCATATATATGCATATATGCAGATTCATTTTTGTTGTTTGTGTCTTCAAGGGTGGCTACTTTGTAAACAGTTAGGGGCTGGGGGAGGTGTCAGAAGGAAATAGGCTAAAGGGAATGAATATGATCAAAATATATTGTATAAGTAGGGCACGTGTCATAGGCTTTTAACCCAAGTCCTTAAGAGCAGAGGTTTGTAGATCTCAGTGAGTTCAAGGCCAGCCTGGTTTACACAGTGAGTTTCAGTCCATCCAGAGCTACAAAGTAAGATCTTCTCTTAAACAAACAAAAAATACATAATATAAGATTATTGAAGAATACATAAAATCATAATTCAAAAAAATCCATGCCATATAATCCTTCATGTACAAAATTAACATTTTGTTTAATACGAGCTGTTTCTCTGCTGGTAATGTTCATATGACCTGGCTCGTTCCAGTCATTTCCTATCATACTGGATCCTTGGTTTTGAGGCATATTGACTTAATGGGCTTTGTTTGTGTGGGGCTTGGTTGGTGGCCCCTTGAGTGTTGCACCTAAGTGACTCTTGCTCTCTAATCCGACTCCCATTAATTCCACTGACTGTCTCAAAGACAAGGCACAAAAACTTAAAACACATGTGGAGCCTGTGATTTCATTCAGCAAAGATGTTTTTATTGATACAGAACCAATGATTGTGTCTCAGCAACAACGGAAGGAGTAATCACCTGCCCTTCCATTCATGGCATCATGCCGTATCCACAGTTCAGGCTAACCAGAGCAGCTCGGGGAATAGACGAGTTCTCACATTCAGTGCTGATGGCAAGTTATTCTACATATCCCTGGAGATTAACTGGCCCTAAGTCATCACAAGTCACAAGAATAAACCCCTCTATGGGAGAAATTTGGTACCTGCAGGCAGGGTATTTGGTGCCATCAATGAGCTGACAAACTGTCATCCTGAATTTTGTCTCACTCTGGAAGCAGAAAATGTCAGAATAGTTTGGGCAAGCCACCTTCTTGGAGGAAGTGCAGATTCTGTTGATCTTCCGAGGCCTCTCGTGGATGAAGACGTGCGCCCTCCTGCATGTGTGGTCAGGTTCCCGGATGACTCTCTGAAGAATCATGTGGTTGCAGTACCTCAGAGGGACAGCATTCTGAGGATAGTCCACGTGCAAGTGTTCCAGAGACGTCAGCACAATGTCCTCACTCAGCTCGTTCTCCCAGAACAGAAGCAGCAAGAAAATAATCACCATTAGGACCATCAGGGGCAAGATGCCCTTCACATCTCCGGCTTTAACTCCTGGTAATAAAGGAAACAGAAAGGAGCAGAGGGTAGTGAGAGCCTCCAGCTTCCACCCAGGACCCCCCCTCCAAGATAAATTATCCCTTTCTGCTAATTTAAACCACACTGGTCAAGTAAGACCCCATTGCAAGTGCTGCCCACCTAGGACTCCCTTATTCCCACTACTGACCGGCTTCCCTTCCACCCACACACTGCCCTCAAGACTGGCTTCCGCTCCTTCCATCTCCTCTCCTTGCACGGCTTCTGGGTTCTGCCTCAGTTTACGCTGGCTCCCCTCACCTGCCTTTTTTGCTCTTGCTCTTACAGGCAACATGCCCCTTTAATCATGTATGGGAGAAAATCCTTTTTGTCTCACTGTTCCTAGACAAGAGCTGATAAGGAGATGTTGAATGTGGGGAGGGCAGAGGAGGAAAAAGCAGAAAGGGAGGGACCCGAGGAGTGCCTTGAGGGAGGAAGATACTTCACTGTCAAAGTGAGGCATTGGTGAGGCAGGTCCTGCATCGGTTCTCATTAGACACTCGTGGGCTCTTTGGAAGCATTTAATAGTGATGCCAGCATTTGGCATCCTTTGATTAATTTGAAAGCATTTAATGCCACCCACAGTCCATTGTCTACGTTTTTAATCAGTCCTCCCCACAAGTCTGTGAACGAGCTATTTTTTTCTACTCCATTAATAGAGATGTAAGTTGGAGAAAGGTCACGGTAGAGACAGAGTAATAAGCAGAACAAGAGTTTATTCCTGTCAGTGCCAGATGCCTGTCTCAGCATGGCTTATTCCTATATGGAATCTTGGGTTGGGTAAAAACAACTCTCTTGACTTAGCGTCCATCGTAAAGCACTGGGCTTCTGAAGAGTGTGGTAATAGTTCCCAGACTCTGCTGAATCTTTGAAACACCAGATGTTAAGACAAACAAAACAAAAAACACCCATCAGTTTCCACATGGAGAATTAATGGATGAGAGCTTAGTAAAATGTGTGGTTCCAGACACTGGGGCAATAGGAAAAACTGCCTCCGTCCATCTCCGAAAGTCTGGTGAATTGATGCATGGATGGAAACCATCACTTGATTTAGTCTTGCTCTGACATGAGCCTTCATTTCAAGTGTATGAATGCACATATATGTCTAAGTATGTGCATGTGTGTATAAATGTGTGCATGCATGGGTGTAAGAACATGTGTGTGTGTGGTTGCATGAGTGCATGTGTGTGTGTGACTATAAGTATGTGGGGCTGAGTGTGTGTAACTGTGAAAATGTGTATGTGGGAGAATGTGTATGAACATGGCTATTGTATTTATATGTGAGATGTGTGGTTATCTAAGTGTGTGAGATTGTAAATGTATGTGATGTGTGTGTGAATGTTTGTATTACATGAGACTGTGGGTGTGTGTGTATGCGTTAGTGTGTGGATGTAAATGTTTAAGTGTGTGTGTGTATGAGAGAGAGTGTGTGTGAGAGAGAGGGAGTGTGTGTGAGAGAGAGAGAGTGTGTGTGCGTGAGAGAGAGTCAGAGAGAGAGAGAGAGAGAGAGAGAGAGAGAGAGAGAGAGAAAGAGAGAGAGTTTGTAGGGGAGAAGAAGTATGTGTTTGTTGGTTGGGCCCAGAGACCAAGAAAGCACCATATATGCTGACCACTCACTTAGTCACTGAGCTATACTCAGTCTGTGGTGTTGGTTTTAGGAAGACAAGTTAGTGGTTTGAATGAAAATGGCCCCTATAGACTCTTTGAATGTTTGGTCCCTAGTTGGGTGGAACTGTTTGGGAAAGACTAGGAGCTGTGTGTCACTCAGAGTGAGCTTCGAGCATCCAGGTTTCAAAAGCCCACACACCATTCCCAGCTCTTTCTCTCTCTGCCTCTACTTCTATCATCTCTGCCTTGTGCTTATGGATCAGGATATGAGCTCCTAACTACGGCTCCAGCACCATGCCTGCCTGCCTGCCTGCCTGCTGCCTGCCTGCTGCCATTTCCCCCCCACCCCCCTGCCATGATGGTCACAAACTCTCATCCCCTGAGACTGTAAGCCCCCAATACACTCTGTCTCCTGTAAGTTGCCTTGGTCACAGTGCCTTAGCCCAGCTACAGAAACATAACTAAAGCAGTGGGTATGATGGGACGGATCCATTAGCCTTTCTTTCTTTTTGTAGATATTTGTGGATATGTATGCACAATGTTTACACCCATGCTTTCATGGCATTTACATCTGGTAGATACAGTTCAACCATGAAAAATAAGCACAGTCGATGGTGTTTGAGAAGATAGGAGCCCTCGGTTTTACATAGGACGGCCAGAGTGGAGCTGGAAAATCAATAGGTTTCCCTTTCTTCCTGTCTAAAAACTCTCAGTGTTATTTAAGAATCTACCAGGTCTCAGGTTGGAAAGATGTGTCAATGGTTAGGAGCATCTGGGATGCAGATGATGCCAGAAGGACCAAGAGCCAGTCCTTCTCTTTTAAAGATGCACCATCTGAACAACTTACATAAAACTGAAATCCGTGACTATCCACAGGAAAGCGTGGGAAGCTTCGCGGGGAAGGCCGATGTACCAGTTCTCTCAGCCACTGCAGTCAATAGCCCCTCTCCCAAGAAATAACTCCCCCGTTGGTAAATATCATCTCCATGTCTAGAATAGTACCCAGCCACAGCAAGATGAAAGCCACCACCACAATAGGGAATGCTCACTGCTCTGGTCTGACGGTTACATCCAGATCACCATCTTGGTCCGGAGCACACACAGCAGGAATAGGACAGCTCATCGGTGAGCTCCTTCCCTGGATGCCTGGAGGGTCTTTTAAATAAGCCACTGCTGGAGGAAGTGAGTTTCCTGTTGATAACTGGTCACCTAGTACTGTAAAGGATTGACTGGCTTCCTCGCCCCAAAACTGTGCACATCCAGAGAAGAGAGCGCTGTGTTCATCCCTAGCACGGTGTCCATTGCTTCTAAGATCACAGCACATTTGTGGGGTAGGTTAGAATAAGGCAGTCAGGGCGCTTTGCCGCTTCCCAGGGTTCCCGTGTGTAAATCAGGGGTGGTAGAAAAAACTACCACAAGCTACTGAGCTTAATTTAAATGCTGACCTCATAAGATGGCTGACCACACACCAACAGGGTGACAAAGTGCTTGCTCTCTGCCTCCCAACCTTTCCTGGAAACCAGCAATAAGGAAGCATAGAGTGAGCCAATAGGTACCAGACCCAAAAGTAGGGTCTGATTTAAGAGTAGAGGAGTATTCCTGTGAATCAGCTTAGGGAACTGGCAATGGAGTCAAAGGGACCACATAGAACAAAACGGCAGCTGTTGGAGAAAAGGCACAAGGCACCCCCTTTGGGTTGTTTATCATCATCATTGTCATCGTCTTCTTCATCCTCATCATCGCCATCATCATCATCATCATCATCATCATCATCATATGTATTTAGTTATTTGCTTATTTGGAGTGTGCATGCAACAGTGAGCCTGTAGAAGTCAGAGACAGCTTTTGAGAGTTGCTTCTCTCTTTGTACCCCATGGATCTCAGGAATCGAACTTGGGTTGCCAGCCCTAGCATCTTTTCCCACTGGCCATCTAAGTAACCCTAGGAGGTCAGAGGTCAACTTGTAGAAATTGTTTCTCTCCATCTACCATGGGAGATCCAGAGACTGAACATCAAGTCCTCGGGCTTGACAGCAAGAACTTCTCCCACTGGGGTATCCCATGGGCCAAAGTAGACAGAGCGATTTTAGAGGTCTATTCAGTATCTTTGACAGTCACACAGCTGCTTCTAAACAGGCTGTGAACTGGTTCCTTTACAGGCTCCTGGGCTCAAACTCCCCACCTACTGCTTCATTCTTCCCTTTATTCAACTAAGGTGAGCAGACATGGGGCCGGCATACATCTAAGAGCGAGCTACTCCTGACTTTGGACGGGTGGTGTTCTGAACTGGAGGCAGTCAACCTGGGTTTTACAGTTAGAGCCCCAGGCTATGCACACAAGATCCTTCTGTGGGAAGCACAGTCTTACTATACTGTCCTTGAGTTCTCATAATGACTGCCACAGGCTAATAGCCCAAGAAAGACCAGATGAGGAGAAATTGCCTGAAGCCTACTCTTCTAAGGTAGGCAGCACTTTCAGTTTTTGACTTCAAGAACCCTTTGATCACTTCATACCTGGTTTCTCCTCTGCATCAGCAGCCTGGGCATTCACCCAAAGCCTTCTGAGTGCACTGTGTAGAAGGAACACTAAGGCAGGCTTCCCTCCCTGTACCCAGGACACTCTTCCCTTCCGTGCACTCCCAGGCTCTGCTTTCTTTTCTGAACCAGTTCCATCCTCTCTACGCATAAGATCAAATTCTTGGGGAAAGATCGACTAGAACAATCATCGCAGCTCTAGAAAATCTAGACTTGTTTTGAAATAAGGCAAACAAATCAAAACCTCTCCCTGCTCATCCGTACCACGCTAGGGTCATTTGGGCATCGTTAAAACTGATTCCGGTCCCACTAACCAATGCTGAGACCCTGAGCTCAGTAGATGTTAACGTACAAGGAGTGTGGGGGCAGTGGTCTGTAACAGGCAATCTGACACCTGGCTGAGCAAAGGCTGGAAATTCTGGGAGACCCCGTGAAATATTCATGGGGGACCAAATTATATTTTTTGCCAATGCTCCCAGAAGACTCCTGTAAAAATCAGCCACAGCTCTCACAACCCCTGTATAGAGAGAGGCCTGCCATGTGAGATTTGTCACATAGAAAGCAGCTCTGACCCGTCCCATAGGCAAATGTGGCACTAGAGAGCCCCCAGACCTGGCCAATAGAAAGTATCGATTGCCAAGCCCCGCCCCCTCTCCAAACAGTGTAATAGATTGCCCCACGTGCGTAGCGCTCTCTCTGCCTCTCTCTGCCTGCACTGTTCTCTCTGCCTGCCGGCTCTCTGCGGCTCTCTGTCTGCGGAGCTCTCTGCCCGCCTGCTCTCTGCAGCTCTCTGCCTGCGTCGGCTCTCTGCTCACCTGCTTTCTGCGTCTCTCTCTACGCTGCTCTCTGCCTGCCCCTGCCCGCCAGCCTGCTTAGTCCCCGCTGCCGCCATCCAGAAGGAATAAAGGTGCAAAACTACTTTGGCGTCGGAGAACTTTGTCTAAGGGGCTGTAACACTTGGGCCTGCGAGGAGATCCGCTCTCCAACCGAGTGGTGGGGGCGCGCCGACAGCGGCTGGGGGTCTCCTGGGAACTGCCAGAAGTCTCCCGCACTCTGTAGGCTAGCCCTTTTGGGGGTCTAGCCCCGGCAGGACAGCGAGCGCTGAGCGGGCTCGGTCCAACAAAGGAGCATGTGCAAAAGTGACCCAAAGAGACCATACTTTTTAATATGAAATGGCAAGATTACAAAATGCATTATTTTTAATTTGTAACAGTTTTTGTTTTTCTTTTGTTGTTGTTGTTGTTTATATTTTTTAGACAGGGCTCACTATACAGCCATGACTGGCCTGGATGGAGGTTGATATGTTGACCATATGTTGACCAGGATGGCCTCAAACTCACAAAGATCTACCGGCCTCTACATCCTAAATGCTGGGATTAAAGATGTGTCACCACTATGTCAGGATTTAAGGCTTATTCAGACTGTGCATGCATGCATG
>CM052708.1:64612387-64629887 GCA_028551405.1 Uromys caudimaculatus | reverse complement strand
ACACAGACGAGCACACCCTGCATGGTTACGAATGTTCATTTCCCCTCTCCTAGTGGGACCTCAGTCATCACTGGAGAGGCTGTTGGTCATTTGTCAAGTCTCCATCCTCTAGAGCTGATTTATTTTTCCTGATCAGGGTTTCCCCCAACTTCTGGATTAGAGCTTATTTTTAATGAGTTGTTGTGTGGCTTCCTGGCCTGGATGCTAGAGACGAGACTGTGGGTCCCTTTGAGTCTGACTTAGGGATCGTAGGTTGGCTTCCTGGACTAGTCACTGTAGGTAATGGTTTATATCCTGAGGCCAGTTGCTGTAAAGTCTTGGGTTCAAAAGAAAACCAGGCAGATTGGTCTCAAGAACAAAAGCCTCCTTTGATGCCAGACAGAATGGTGGGCTACAGAGGAAAAGGCCTCAGACTTCTCCCCCGCCCCCTAGAGAGCAAAGGTGCCCATTTAGACCTTTCCGAGGGAGGAGGGGGCTACACTGTGAGGAAGACGTTTTGTTGATGTGATGACTTAGAAGACATGGGTGGGGGAAGTTAAGGAACTCAGAATGCTCAGCCGACTGTATCACAGAATGTGCCATCTTTGACAGCTTAGAGTCTGGTTGCCTCAGGAGCTTGTGTCTCAGGTAAGGTTCTTGTAGCCATGATACATGTCTTACTGTTCTGTTGCTATGAAGAGACACCATGACCAAGGCATCTTAAAGAAGGAAGCACTTCATTGGGGGGTGCTTACCGTTTCAGAGGGTTGGTCTGTGAACATTACGGCTCGGCAGCAGGCAGCAGGCAGGGAGGCATGGTGCTGGAGCACTAAGAGCTCTAAATATTCAAACATATGGATGGGCCTATGGGGGCCATTTTCATCCAAAGCACCACAATAAAACACCATGACCAAAAGCAACGTGGGGAGGAAGCAGTTATATTTCATCTTACCACTTGGAGTCCATCTTTCGGGAAAAGGACAGGAATTCAAGGCAGGAACCTGAGACTGAAGCTGATGGAGGCAGAGGAGAAGTGGCTTGTTTCACATGGCTTGCTCGGTCTGCTTTTTTATAACACCCAGGACCATTTGCGCAGGAGTGGTGCTCTAGCAGGGTAAGGCAATACAGCAGCTCCTCCATCTTGTATTCTTGCCTTGGCTATTTCGGGTTTAACTAGAATTTGATCTCCTTGATGGAGAATCCCGTCTAGGAACAGGAGGACAAGATGCTTCTGTCAAAGGGCTTGTTTCTATGAAGCTCCCCACCGCTGGCCCCAGTAGGCTGCTAAGCAAGATGCTAGGACTCCGCCTTTAAAACCCTGTGCTGTGTACACTCCCAGCTGCACTTAGGTCATGAATTCCTATGTATAATCCCAGCCAGCTGGAATAGAGAATTTCAATTTGCTACAAACGTTGTCTGAGTGCTCATCTCTGGCGGGCTGGTGTAACAGTGACGCCCATAATGAGCTGGGCCCTCCCACCTCGATCCTCAGACCAGGAAACGCGCCATGGGCTTCTCACAGGCCGATCATTGTCTCAGTTGCGGTTCCCTCTTCCTAAATGACTTCCCAAAGTGTCAAGTTGACTTAAAACTGTCACAGCGTGGTTAATTTTTTTTTATCTTTTTCTTTTCTTTTTTCTTTTTTTTGGTTTTTCGAGACAGGGTTTCTCTGTGTACCCCTGGCTGTTCTGGAACTCACTCTATAGACCAGGCTGGCCTCGAACTCAGAAATCTGCCTGTCTCTGCCTCCCAAGTGCTGGGATTAAAGGCGTGCGCCACCACTGCCCGGCCGTGGTTAAATTTTTTAAGGGGGTCTAGCTTTTTCTTATTTCTCCTCTCTCACACAAAACAAAATGAAAAACAAAAGAATTAAAGCTGCCAAAGAGAAATATCAAGGTCAAATAGCAGTGTTGCTGGTATCTTCCAGGGGCAGGACCTACGCAGCCTTACCACAAAACAAGAATTCTGAGACTGACTTTAATTTATGTGTTTCTCAGTTGGCTGGTTTTTGAAACGGGGACTGTCTATGTAGCCCTGGCTATCCTGGAACTCACTATGTAGACCAGGCTGCTGAGGCTAACTTTCAAAGATGTCTTTTGGTCTTTAATTATATTTTCTTTTCCTTTTTGAGACCAGGTCTCACTATGTACCCCTGGCAGGCTGAAACTCACAGCGTCCCAAGTGGAAACCCCAGGAATAGGTGTATGCGCCACACCTACTAAATAAATGGCGGAAGACTTCTGTCATCTTAGGCACAGATATGTATCTTGGCTTACTTTGTAGTTTATGTCGGATGAAAACCAGAAATGAAGAGTATGCTAACATTCTCCAAAACAACCTTTGGAAGTTTGTGGCTAAAAGCCTTTAAGAATGTACTGACTTGAAATACTGCAAAGCGAGCCTGCCGGACTCCACAGGTAGAGCACAGGTCAGGGTTCCTGCCGGACTCCACAGGTAGAGCACAGGTCAGGGTTCCTAGAAAGTGCTACTGCTGCACATTGAGAAGTCTACACATGGCAGGAGATGGAATTCCTTTCAGCCTGTGCCATGGCCACCCTACTCCCACAGACGAGAGGCCGAGGAATGATCGCAAGCGGTCTCCTTATCTGGTAGAAACTTGGTGACTCTGTTAATGAAGCCAGACTGTTCAGTTTCGTTTTTCTAATTTTTATTTTACTTTGGGTATATGGGTGTTTTGGCTGCATGTGTGTGTGCTGCGTGCATGCCGTGTTCTTGGAGGACAGAAGAGGATGCAGGAGTGCATCAGAGCCCCTAGAACTGTCCTACATTTTAGCAAAGTTGTGGTCATCGATTTTAGATTCAGTGTTGGGCCTGACATCTCTATTCCTTCTTAATTTATCCAACTCAGACAACTTGCTGTATGAAAGATACTACATACTATTTTTTTTGAGATTTTATTTTTATTTGTGTGTTAAGATTTATTTATTTAATGTGAATACCTGCTTCTCTATATGTGCACCCTGTTCATGTAGGTACAAGATCTCTCATTGAATTGGAAGCCCGCCATTTTCACTAAGCTAGCTGGCCAGTGAAGTCTTGGGATCTCTCTCTTCCCTCCCAATGCTGGAGTTGAGGTTCTCACAGGAATGCCGGCCTTTTACCTAGGTACTTGGGATTTGAACTCAGATCCTCATGGTTGTATAACAAGTGCTTTAACCCACTGAATCATCTTCCCTGCCCCTAATATATTTGTTATTAATTATTAAGGCATTATCATCATTTATGAGCTCTTGTGTACCCCAGACTGTAGGTGAAGACAACCCTGAACTTCTGATCCCTTCTAAGTAGCAGTATTACAGAAACACATCGTCATATCTACTTTACAACGTGCTAGGGCTCAAACCCAGAACTTCATGCGTGCTAGGAAGCACTCTACCAAGTAAGCTACATTCCCCAGGCCTCCTTTTGATATTTTTCTAATATTATTGGTTTGCATAAATAATCGAAAACTCTATTGAAAGTGTAATTGATTTTTAACCTTTGAATAGAGAATGTACACAGATGTTCCTAAATACTGAATTAGGAATATTTTAACAGATTTTCCCAGACAAATGCACACATGTTCCACCACTTCGGGTATCATGATGATGGATGGAAGGTGAAATGATAGATAATTTTGGTCTTGCTATATCAAATGGTATAAGCGGGGCTGGAGAGATGACTCCATGGTCAAGAGCACTTGCTGCTCTTCAGAGAATCCGAGACTGGCTCCCAGCACCCACGATGTCCTCTCTGCGCACCCTCACTCATGAGCGTGATAGAGTCTGGAGATCCTGTTCAGCCTCATATTCTCTGCCAGGTAAAGAACTGAAAAGCAGGAAAATTCTCTGAAGTGGGACTGGGGGGAGCAGAGAAATCTCAAACTCCGAAAATGGGAGCAGACAGCTTTGACAACTGAAGAAAGACATTTGGGGGGAGGGATAAGAAAACACACACATGCTGCAGACACACAGAGAAAAAGGCTCACTGCAAAAGGGATGGGGACACTCAGGAAGCCAAAAACCCAGTCTCTTTTCCAGGGCTGGAGGTTGAAAATTTCTGAAGAGTTTCCCTCCTGTCTTAGGGTTTTATTGCTGTGAAGAGACAGCTTGACAAAAGGCAAACTCTTATAAAGGGAAACGTTTCACTGGAGCTTGCTAACAGGTTCAGAGGTTCAGTCCATATCATCATGGTGGGAGACACGGCAGCAGCCAGACAGACACCATGCTGAGAGCTTTACATCTTGATCCACAGGCAGCAGAAGGAAGGAGATTGTGTATCACATTGGGTGTAGCTCCTCAAAGCCCACCCCTAAGTGACACACTTCCTTCAAAAAGACCACACCTACTCCAACAAGGTCACACCTCCTAATAGTGCCACTCCCTATGGGCCAAGCATTCACACACAAGGGTCTACGGGGGCACCACACTCCCCTAATTTAGGGTTGATCAGTTTAAGAAAGAATACTTGATTGACTTACAACTGTCATGTAACAGTCTATCAACTAGGGGCCTATTGGCAAGGGGGAAAAAGACTTCTAGGCCTTTGTTTTAAACTGCCAAGTTTGTTTGTTTTTTGTTTTGTTTTGTTTTGTTTTGTTTTTTAACAGATCAGGAGGAGGATGAAAGCCAGCCATGTTGGAAGTTGGTCACCTGTATTACCTAGCCATGGCCCCGTCCCTGTCTGGCTCCTAGTCTCTCATGGGCATACCCATACCCCCCCACACACACATAGGCACATAACTAATAAAATAAGATATTGAAAATAGTGTGAGTTGTTACTCTGAGGCATAATGTAGTCAGTTCGTTTTTCCTTAGAAGAGAAATGTAGGCTTGCTCACTGCGGCCCCTCTCCCGACGAGGGAAAAGCTGGCAATGGAAATGTGTAGACCTGAGACCGAGTCCCTTCACTGTCAACTGACTGCCTTCTTTCTCAAACTAACCCCAAGTAAAGACTGTTCTAAAAGCTTTGCAACTGCCTTCCCCGACATCTCTTTCAAAGCTTCCTTGACTTGATTGTTACGCAAGGCATAGATAAACGGATTCAGCAGAGGGGTCACAAATGTTGTTATCACGGTCACTGACCAGTTCGTATCCACAGAGCCACTCTGGGATGGCCTTACATAGAGGAAAATGGCACTCCCATAGAAGAGGGTTACCACCATCAAGTGGGAGGTACAGGTGGAGAAAGCCTTCTGCCGACCCGAGGCAGAGGGGATGCGCAGGACGGCCAGGATGATGTGCCCATAGGACACAGCAGTCACGGAGAGCGAGGAGACGATGACAAGAAAGGCCAGGACAAAGTCCGCCTCCTCCAGTCTCGTGGTGTTGGTACATGCCAGGTGAAGCAAGGGTCCACTGTCGCAGAAGAAGTGCTGAACCACAGCACCCTGTTTGCAGAAAGGAAGCAAGGCCACGGCCACTGTGGGGCCAAGCACAGGGAGGAGTCCCCCCATCCAGCAGGCCAAAGCCACCTGAAAGCACACAGCTCCATTCATGAGCAAGGGGTAATGCAGAGGACGGCAGATGGCCAGGTAGCGATCCACAGACATGACGGCCAACAGTAGGAACTCAGAGGCCCCCAGAAAGAAGTAAAAGTAGAACTGAGAAATGCAGGCGGCAAAGGAAATGGTGTGCCGTCTCGAGAGGAAATTGCTCAGCATCTTCGGAATGATGACGGAAGTGATCAGAATCTCAAGGCAGGACAAGTTAGCTAGGAAGAAATACATGGGCGTCTGCAGGCGATGATCAGCTCCCACCACCCCCACAATCAACATGTTGCCTGTGAGAGTCAACAGGTAAATGAAAAGGAACATGGAGAACACTTCCACTCCTGTGCTGTTGAGATTCGGGAAGCCCGCCAGGACAAACTCCGAAGCGCCATCACTCTGGTTCCCACGCGGAGCCATTATTATCTTTCCCAGCTGTAAGACAATGTGAATGTGGTCATGATGAAGATGTTCTGTCACCCACCCTGAAACTCAAGGTCACTATCTGCTTACAGAGAAATTTCCCCTAAAGGGTAGCTAAGTCTCAGGAAAGCATCAGGAGCCTGTATCTTCAACTACCTCATTCTCACATCTTGACGGATGGTTCTTCATTACAATGAGGAAAATATCTCTGAATATCTGAATTGGGTGAAAATATGAGACTGGGATTTTGTGAAGGAGCAGAGCTCCAGTTGGTTTCCTGCCTTAGAATTCTTGCGACTCCATGCACACTGACCTCCTACGCTCTGCTCCTCAGTTACAAACTTCCGTAAGGAGCAAGAGAAATAACAGGACAAAGGATTCAAAAGTTTCCCATGTCAGCCTAACAAACGAAGTGGCAGAGAAAATCAGGTCGAAAGTCAAAGTCCAGGCTTGGCTTGCCCCCACTTTTGGAAGCTGATCAAGGCATGGGGCTCTTGTTTGCATTTCAATTACCCAGCTAAACAATTAGCAGTAGAGCCCTGGGCATTTTATACACCAGTTCTCCCTTTTTATAGAGAATTTTCACAATAAAGCAAAAGCCTAACCAAACTCAGATCACCACAAACTGCTTGCATTTGTAAGGTAATTATAGTTCATATAAAGGAGACTATAGCAGGAAGCCATATTGATCTGCTCACTTACTCAGTTGTATTCAAGCTAAGTGCTCTGGCTAATATTGTTAATATGAGCTCATAAGGCCTTTTTCAATTTGTGAATTTTCCCTTCTGAGACACAGTCTGAAGCCTTTTCAAAAACAGTCTGTCAGAGACAGAATTGAAAATTCCTGTAATAATTAATTAAACTGGGAATGAAGTTGATTCAAGTCCTTCCAGTCCAAAAAAAAAAAAAGTCAAATTGATTGTATTCTAAAGTGCTGTCTCTAAGAGTCTCCACTAAAAGATATGGAAAACACAAACTAAGAAAAAACTAACTAAAAACTCTCAGTAGCAAAACATCAGGATTGACTTTAGGAATACTGATTGCTCTCTAGCTATGCTGTTCTGAACACACCCCATTTTAGGCCAACCATCCCGTCCCAGCAGACGTTAGACTTCTGACTCTCTACTCTGGTCCCCGTTCTCACCTCTGGATCTTAGATGTGGGAGCATTTGCCCCTTTCGTCAGGATACAGAAGCTTTGTGTTTATCCACCTTAGGGGCTCATTCCCTGGCGCTCCTCCCTCCAGCATCTACAGAAATCACACTGCGCAGGTTAGGACTACAGTGTTAGCTCTGCTCTCACCATGCGCCACACTCTGAATTCTGTGATTCAAAGACAGGCCACATCTCTGGATCAATGTCCAATGCCTAACGACATAACAGAAAAATTAGGGTTTGTGATCAGTAGTGAAGAAATGCTTCTGGTATGTACAGAATGCTAAGGAGAATGTGAACCATGAGCCTTAGAGGGTAGGTAGTGTTCTCAAGAAAGAGATGCCTAAAATACAGGCTCTGGAGTGAGCGCCTGAGGGGAGAGGAACACTTCCCCCTGAAGCAAAGCATTTGACCTAAGAACAGAAAGTAAGGGTGAAATGTAATGAGAAGGCACCGGTGCCTCCAAGCAGACCTTTTTTATGGCCCTATGTCCTTCCTTGTGACACCACCTCATTGGACTGAGCCTATCTATATCTAATGGGGGATGACTTTCCCGCTCCAAATGCTCTTGATACTTCATAAGTGTAAGAAGATTTTATCTTCCCCTGTTTGTAAGTCAGCATCGCCTCCACCCTCCCATTCTTCCAGCAGACTGCACTGGGAAACTGAGAGTAGCCTGGTATCCTCACAGCTCCAGGGCATGACTTCTGCACTCGGGAAAACAAGAGAGGTCGTGTAAGGCCTCTACCCTTGGGTTCTTCTTCCTGACATTGCCTCTGGTGCTGATCTTCTCCCTGTGAGCACAGGGGCTTTTCTGACCCTGAGGAGGATGTTACATTGTTCCTTGAAGATTTGCTTTGTTCTGTTTGTCTAATTGAGTGTTTGAGATAGGGTCTCATTAAGTAGCCTTGGACCTTGCTATATAGGTTGGCCTCGAATTCACAGAGATGGGTATAAACACCATTCCTGGTTATACTGTTCCTTCTTATG
Source organism: Uromys caudimaculatus (assembly GCA_028551405.1). Classification (NCBI taxonomy): domain Eukaryota; kingdom Metazoa; phylum Chordata; class Mammalia; order Rodentia; family Muridae; genus Uromys; species Uromys caudimaculatus. Next base: position 64,621,853 of record CM052708.1, on the reverse strand, counting down.
CCACAAGCAAGTCAAACATGAGGGCCCAGTCTCTCTCTGTAGATAGAAAGCCTCCTACAAAATGATCAGTGCCCTAGGCTGACCTAGGCATAGTTCATGTGAAAGACAATTGTCTCAGCACTCTAAAATGTCACAGTAGCTGGAAGGCAGGGGGTGAACATGGACAGTTACCTTAAGAGTACAACACACTTACCAGTAGATGGTTTCCTCTCTAGTGGTTGAAAAACATTGTTATTTTTTGTCTTGATGGGCTTTGGGACTAGATTGTCCATTGTTTTGCTTTTAGACCCCATTCTTCCTGGTTCCTGGTTTTAGATGAGTGCAGGGAAAAACCACTTGAAATCATTGGTCTCTAATAAATCTCTGTATTGCAAAGTAGGATCTTCCATGTGCCACTTCGGTTTCCAGTGGACAACTAAGACTTGATCCAGACATGAAGAGTGGCAAGGCTGAGGAAAGAGAAATCACTCAGACAGCAAGACGATAAAAGAGAGAGTGGAGTGCAAACATGTCCCAAAGGTCCCAGAAATTTGCGATTCTCTGATAACTTTCTAGAACCTGTGCCTGGTAAATCTGAAAAGGAGACAAAGAATGTTTTCTTCATTTGACGTCAACCATCCTAAGTCAGGCAGCTGTAAAAGAAGCATTAACTATGGAAATGAGAGAAATCATGGCACCTGACCAGGATCAACCGCCTTGCTCCTCACGACACTCAGGGGGAAATGTCTGTACCCCAAGCAACATAGACTTCACCTCTTCACCCTGAGGACTTAAAATGATAGTGTGACTCTTCCCCTTGGGTTCTGTGGTAGAAAATAATGGGAGACCCAAGGGTGTGATGAGACAGTAAGAGGCTGTCCATGCCATCTCTCTGCTGGTGCATCTCCCTGCCATATACTTTATATCCCGCCAATCATATCAAATTCCACATGCCAAAAACATCGTCAAGGATTCTGGACAGCTGCTCACATGTGGTCTTCTCTATGTACCATATGCTCTTCCTAAAGACCTAATGGCTTCTTGTTCAGGTCCAACCCATTCCTCTCTATTCCACCTTCCTGACCACTTTCCAACCAGAACTAGTTCTGCTGATTCTTTCCAACCTGATACGGCTACGTTATGACCTTTTATCTTTTAGTCTCTTCATCTTTAGGGCACCAAGTTTCCCCTTTGCATGTCTAGCATGAGTTACAATGCTTGGAACATACTAAATGCGTAAAAATGGCGTGCGTTCTCACCTACTCTGAATCCCCACACCGTAAGAGTGGCTGCTCCTCTGAAATAAACATGAGTTGGGTTTTGAGTCAAGTAGAACACCCCGGGCCTTCCAGGGTCAGTTTGACTGGATTCCATCCTTGCTGGACATAATCCTTCTGAGAGCATTAAAAATAGCCATAAAGAAGCCTGGGTAATGTGAGACAAGCCATCACTAAACTGTAAGGAAGGAGCAAGAGTGGACGGGAGGACTGGCAGAGCTGTTGAACCAAACCAGACTCAGGGGGAGACCTCACTTGCTAGACTAAGGGAGGGATGTATCTAAAGAGAAGACCCAAGGAGCGTAAGAGCTGTCTGGAGAACTCTATACAAAACTTTTTGATTGGATTATAATACTTAAAGTGACTGAAAAAATAAGGCGAGATCATTTTTTTTTTTTTTAAATTACAGAACTAGTTTTTCAAAATTTAAAATTTTGGCTAGTATATAAAGAAATTGGTTTCCTTGAAACATTTTCACAATACATATTATTATTTTATTATTTTTATTTGCCCTCTTACACTTCCCCATACCCCTCCTAACATCTTGTGAACCACCTGCCACCTTCCCTTAGTGACACACACATCCTATTCCCAGCCTGTTGTCCCTCCCTTAGTCTCTCTTCCATAGTCACCTTCCCACCTCCATATCCTACATATATACATACATGTAGGATCCTACATGTATGCATACATATATACACTTATAAGTATGTATGTGTACAATGTACATATAAATTTAAATAAAGACTCCATATATTGAAAACACACAATATTTCTGAGTTCGGCTTCTTTCCATCCATTTTCCTACGAATGCCGTAATTTCATTCTGTGTGACAGCTGAAGACGATTCCATTATGTATTCTTACCCACATTTTCCTTTCCTGTTCGTCTGTTGGTTGTTTGTTGGCTCTATTTCTTAGCTCCTGTGAGGAAAGCAGCAATGAACACAAGAAGATGAGGAGCTCTGTGAAATGCTGACTTAGACTCCTTGAGGGAAGGCTGGATTGATTATATGGTAGGTTTTGGTATTTTGAAGAGTCTCCACATTGACTTCCATATTGGCTGTACCCATTTCTATTCTGACTAGGAGTAAATAAAAACTCCTCTTTCCCTTCATCCTAGTCAACATTTGTTGTCATGTTTTGCTTGGTGATTTCAACCGGGGTGACATGGAGCCTCAAGTTAATTTTATTTTATTTTTTCCTGATGGCTAGGGGTATTAGACACATCTTGAATCCTTATTGACCGCTCTGTTTCATTTCTTTGGAGAGCTATCTATTCAGTTCATTAGGTCATTTATTAGTCATATAATTTTTGGTATTTAACTTTGGGGTTCTGTTTGGTTTTTAAACATTTGTCTCCTATGAGACATAGCAAAGTTTTTTCCCCCATTCAGCAGGCTGCTCCTTGACTACAAAGATTGCTTCCTTTGTGGCACTGAAGTGGTTTAATCTTGTGCAATCTTGTCTGTCAACTGTTAAGGCTATTTACTATACAGTTAGAATCTTTCCCGATAAGTCCTTAACTACTCTTGAAGCATTTTCTCTGTTTCCTCTGTCAATCTCAAAGTTTCGGGTCTTACATTAAGGTAGTTAATCCATTTTGAATGAGTTTTTCTACAGGGTAAGACATGTGTTGTTTTATTTTTCTACATGCATGCAAGGCATGCAGTTTTTCCAGAACTATTTGTTGAAGAGCCTCTTCATGCCAGAAAATGTTTGTGACACCTTTGCCAAAGATTAAGCGTTAAAATTAAGAGCTAAACTTGTATGAAAATGGCTCTGGTGCTCGGCTAATAATACAATCAAACCGAGTTGATCATATAACAGTAAAAGCACAGCAGGAAAAATGTGCTTATGCCTGTGACTGCATGTGCTCGTGATGCTTTAGATTTTATCTTTAAGGTATCTGCACACGGTTCAAAAGCAAAGCTAAAACAATATGTAGGGTAACAACACCAGGTATAGCTCAATGGTCGTGCACTGAACACTTGCACAAACCCACTCGTATCTCCAGCAACACAAGGGAACTAAGTCCCATTCCCTCCTTGGTCCATGCCCCGTCATCCAGTTCACCATTTTCATTAGTTTAGTGTTGATTCTTCCTATTTTTTTTGTTGTTATATGACAGCAAAGGGCAAATGCATAGAGTAACTAATACATTTTTTCACATTAGTAACCCTAGTTAAAACATTTTCTACCTGTTCTCGGTAATAAGAGAGGCGAAATTTTACAGGAAATAAAGGAAGAGTTTATTTCGGCTCACAGCTCCAGGGGATAGCAGTCTATTGTGGAGGGGACACAGGGCAGCAAATGGCAAGCATAGTTGCAGAAGGCAGAAGCTGAGATTCAAATCCTTAGGAGGAAACGGGAAGAGGGAACGGGGAGTGGCTTGAGCCTTTTAATCTCAACGTCTATTTTCTAGTGACATTCTTCCTCCAGCAGGGCTGCACCACCTAACCCTCCCCAACTAGCGTCACCAACTGGACTAAGTGTCCAAACACCCAAGTCATGGGGGGAACTTCTCACTGAGACTGTCTCATGCTCTAAATGCAAAGAGGAAAACGGAGTAAATATATAATAGTGGCAATCAAGTCTCTGTGAGATGACCAAGTTTTTAGAAATACAGTATTTTCTTAGTTAAAAATTAACATCAGGGGCTGGAGTGATGGCTCAATGGTTAAGAGCACTGGCTGCTCTTTCAGAGGTCCTGAGTTCAAATCCCAGCAACCACATGGTGGCTCACAACCATCTGTAATGAGATCCAATGCCCTCTTCTGGTGTGTCTGAAGACATCGACAGTGTATTCAAATATATAAAAATAAATGAATCTTTTTTTAAAAATTAACATCAGAAATATCTCCCCAAAGATAGAAGCTAATTCTGCAGAATTAACCAACCCATCTCTGGGGAATGTCAAATACCATGTGGGTTATACAGATCCCAGGGCATGCAAACTGATAATGAACTCCAAAAGGAATTCAACTTTATCTGAAGCAACCTGCTTCTAATGCAGACATTGTGGAGGCAAGGTAGAAATTCAAGAACACAGAGGAGCACCGTTTGGAGTGCAGAGATCACATTCGAATCATCGTTGGGATACAGAAGCCTTGTTTTCATTCCGAGTCAGGTAGCCTGAAGAAAAAGGTTGGTGACAGAGCACTTGCCTATCACGCATGGACAAAGCTCGAGTTTTGGCCACCACACTACAAAAGCAAACATTTATTTTCAGGATTACTGAAAGATAGAAGATGCTGGGAGCCGGAGTCTTAGCAGCCTGGTCCTCAGCAAGGGCCCTTTGCTCTACCCAGGAGTCACTTGCCTCTATGGATGAGAAGAGCACGCTAGACCTCTGGCCTCATCTTGTAAGGGCACGCGTTCTATTAATTAGTGTTCTGCCTTCCATCAACTGGCCTCCGGTCACTATAACAAAAACCTAAGATCATCAGTCAATCAACTTCAGAAGAAAAAAGCTGCATTTAGCTCACAGGTTTATACCGGTTTGTTTGGTTAGTTTTTGAAACAAGGTCTCACTCTGTAGATCAGACTGGCTTTAATTTCCCTGGGTCGGCCTCCTGGGTGCTGGAATTCAAGATGCGTACCACCATGCCTGGCTTGGCGCATAGCTTTGGAGGTCTATCCTGCATCTGGAGGTCTCCGTGGTGTTGAGGATCAGACGCAGGGCCTTACACATGCTAAGGAAGCACAGTACAGTGACTGTTCTGACCACATTCTCACACTGTGACCACTGTGACGTGTGATCTCACAGCAAGCACCAGAGCAGCAGGCCAACTGACACCAGAATAGAACCTGCAGTTATAATCCCAAACAAACCTTTCTGGTTTTAAGTCGATTATTGTGTTAATAAGCCTTCAGTTCCTCTAGCAAAATAACAGAAATAAGCAACTTTTTAAAAAGAAAAGTTTATTTTGGTTCGGTTTCAGAGGTTTCCAGTTCATAATATTGAATACTTCATGGTTTACATTTTTAAAATTTAATTAAAATATAATTATATCATTTTCCCTTCCTCCTACCCCTACCATCTTTGCCTCTGCCATTGCTCCTCCCAAATTCACAACCTCCTCTTCATTTACCATGCTGTTTTACACACACACACACACACACACACACACACACACACACACACTGCCTGCTGAGTCCATACACTGTTGTCTGCTTGAAATTGAAGGGACAACATTCAGCTTCATATAGAAATATAAAAAATCCAGGATAGTCAAAGCAATCCTGAATAATAAAAGAACTTCTAGCAGTGTCAGTGTTCCCAATTCCAAACTGTACTACAGAGCTATGATGAAGATGATGGAGAGGAAGAAGAAGAGGAAGAGGAAGAAGAGGAAGAGGAAGAAGAAGAGGAAGAGGAGGAAGAAGAAGAAGAGGAGGAGGAGGAGGAAGAGGAAGAAGAAGAAGAAGAAGAAGAAGAAGAAGAACAACAACAACAACAACAACAACAACAACAACAACAACCACCACCACCATGGTATTGACACACTGACCAGTGGAATCAAATTGAAGATCCAGACATAAGTCCATACACCTATGGACACCTGAGTTTTGAGAAAGCAAAAAATCCACACTGGGAAAAAGTGTCTTCTACAAATGGAGCTGGTCAAACTGGATGGTAGCATGTAGAAGAATGCAAACAGATGTCCTATTTATCACCCTGCACAAAACTCAACTCCAAATGGATGAAGGACTTCAACATAAAGGCCAGATATCCTGAATCTGACAGAAGAGAAAGTGGGGAGTAGTCTTGAACTCATTAGCACAGGAAAAGGCTTCCTGAACAGAACACTGATAACTCACACACTAAGAACAACGATTAATAAATGGGACCTTGTGAAACTGAAAGCTTCTGTAAGGCAAAGGACACCATTGATCAGATAAAGCATCAGAAGGGGGAAAATCTCTACCAACTACACATCCAACGGAACGCTGGTGTCTAATATATATAAAGAACTAAACAAAGCCCAAAACTGGACACCAAGGAAGCAAATACGCCATTTAAAAATGGGGTACAGAACTACAGATTCCCAAAGGCAAAATGCAAATGGCAGAGAAACACTTGAAGAAATGCTTAGCATCTTTTATCAAGGACATGCAAATCAAAACTACTTTGAGATTTCATCTTATGCCTGTCAGAATGGCCAAGACCAATAAAACAAATGACAGCTCATGCTGCTGAGGTGTGGGATGAGGAGAACACTCATCCATTGCTGGCCAGAGTGCAAACTTGTACAGCCACCATGAAAAGTGTGGCAGTTCCTTAGGAGTCTGGGAATAGATCTGGGCCAAGATCGAGCTATACTACTCTTGGGCAGAGGTTGCCTCATCCTACGGCAGAGACACACGTTCATCCATGCTCATTGCTGCTCTGTTCATAATAGCCAGAAATTGGAAACAGCCTAGATGTCCATCAACAGATGAATGGATAGAGAAAAATGCGGTACATTTACACAATAGGATTTATTGGCTGTTTAAAACAAAATCATGAAATCTGCAGGTAAATGGATGGAGGAAAAAAAAACATTTCAAGTGGGCTAACTCAGATCCCAAAAAAGATAAAAACGGTATACATTCTTCTATGTGTGGGTGTAGCATTTGATAGGAATGCTAGGGCCACATCGATCCATAACCACATAACCACAAAGATCAAGTACAGAGTGACGAGGGTGGAGAATATCCCAAAGAAGGAGAGACACAATAGACAGTTATGGAGAGGTGGGGAGGGAAGGAGAGAGGCAGGTAAGGAGGTAATATGGGGAGGGACAACAAACACTAAGGGACATTTGACAGGTCATACGGAAGCTTAGTACCGCGCGCACGTGTGCGTGCTTGTGTGTGAGTGCGTGTGTGTGTGTGTGCGCATGCGTGTGTGTGTGTGAAGGAAATCTAAATGGAGTCACCAAATGGCAGAAAGACAATGCCCCAGCTAAACATCTTTCCTCACCGGGTAAAACTCCCAGTGCCAGGAACTGATCACATCTAGCTGGATTGTTGAACAAATGGGACCCATGGAGATCTTTTAAACATATCAGGCTATTGCCAAAGCCATCAATTGCTGTTCATAAACTGATAATACTAAGGCTCTATTGCTGAAGGCACCTACATATCTCATTGAACACAGAGAAGGTGAGCTGGTCCCTAACTAGCACCTTCTCCCCTACAGACTAGTCATGGTACTGGAAGGTGCTCTGAAAGCTACGAGAGAAGAAAGGTAAACACCCACCCAGCTATAAACCCTCTAATCTACAACAGTGACCTGCCTACATGAGACACTGGTTGTACTGGCTGGTTTTGTCAACTTGACACAAGCTGAAGTTATCACAGAGAAAGGAGTTTCAGTTGAGAAAATGCCTCCATGAGATCCAGCTGTAAGGCATTTTCTCAATTAGAGATCAAGGGGGGAGGGCCCCTTGTGGGTGGGACCATCTGTGCGCTGGTAGTCTTGGGCTCTATAAGAAAGCAGGCTGAGCAAGCCAGGAGAAGCAAGCAAGCCAGTAAGTAACATCCTTCCATGGCCTCTGCATCAGCTCCTGCTTCCTGCCCTGCTTGAGTTCCAGTCCTGACTTCCTTTCCTGATGAATGGCGATGTGGAAGAGTAAGCTGAATAAACCCTTTCCTCCCCAACTTGCCTCTTGGTCCTGATGCTTGTGCAGGAATGGAGACCCTGACTGAGGCACTGGTGCAATCGTGGGAATATCGTGGGAGTAACCAACCATTATCTGACTGGATTTAAGGACAGGCCATGAAATGGAACCCATGTCTGACATTACTCAAAGGGTCAAGAACCTGAGACTAGATAGGCCCTGAGCCTAGGGAAAAACCAAATACTACTGTTCTACTAAAGAAATGTTGTAATAAAATGACTCCTAATAGGCATTCTGATATACCAATAGATCAATGTCTGACTCAGCCATCATCAGAGACGTTTCCTCCTGCAGTAGATGGGAACTCATACAGAGACCCACACTGGACAGTGTATAGAGAGTGAGATACACCCAGTCGTAAAGGGGATGTCTTCATCAAGCGCCTCCGCTCGTGGCTCGGGGAACTATGAGGGAGAAGAGGCAGAAAGGCTGTAGGAGCTAGAAGAGATGGAAGACTCCAAGGAAGTAGTGCCTTTCAGACACACAGTACTGATGAACATATGAACTCACACAGAGGAAGCATGCACAGAATCCACCAGGGTTCAAACCATGTGGGGTCCTAGACTGAGATGGAGGAAGGGACATGAGCTTCCATCCCTAACCAAGAAGCTATCTCCAGTGGACAACTAGTTTCAAAGGAAAAATCTATTTTGTCCATTGGAGTCTCACTGAGTATATTAACCACATTTTAGGGAGGCCCCACGCTCAGCAGTGGATGGCCAACACAAAATTAACTTAGTGGTGTTTTTATAGATTTTTTTTGCCACATATTGCTTTGTTTGGGCATTATTTTTCACTTTACTGGTCTTTTGTTTGTATATTATGGTTTCTAGCTTTATGTTTGTGTGTGTGTGTGTGTGTGTGTGTGTGTGTGTGTGTGTACATACATGCATGTACATACCACAGTGCATACGTGGAGCTTATAAGAGTTCATAGTGTCAGTCCCTAGCCTTCCACCTTGTTGGAGGCAGGATTTCTCATTGTTCTTCAAGTGATTTCCTGTTTCTGCCTCCCATCTCACTCCAGAACTGCTGGGATTGCCGAGAGGTGATGTCATCTCACAGATAGGTGATGTCATTTCACAGACAGCTGATGTCATTTCCAGCTTTACACAGGTGCTAGAGATCTGAATAAAAGCTCTCACTTTTGCATGACAGTGTTTTGCTATTGAATATTTCTCCAGTCCTGACACAGACTTTTAACAAACCACTAATTTGACCCAGTCACAATAATTATTAAGTTCACTGGTGGAAACACCAGGAAGGCAGGTTGTGTCAAACAGGGAAGTCTGTCATAGCCCTAGTTGCTATTTGATAACATTCTTAGCTTTTTGGTTGGAGGAAGCAAGTCAGAATGGCTAAGATCAAAAACTCAGGTGACAGCAGATGCTGGCGAGGATGTGGAGAAAGAGGAACACTCCTCCATTGTTGGTGGGATTGCAAGTTGGTACAACCACTCTGGAAATCAGTATGGCGGACCCTCAGAAAAATGGACATAATACTACCTGAGGACCCAGCTATACCTCTCCTGGGTATATACCCAG
>CM052708.1:64580930-64611887 GCA_028551405.1 Uromys caudimaculatus | reverse complement strand
CTGAGGGTGCTAGGGGCACCAGTAAAAGGGAATGTCAAGGTGGGAATATGGGAATGGGTGGGCGGGTAGGTGGGAGGAGGAATTCCCTCACAGAGGCGGGGAGGGGGAGGGGACACGGGGTTTCTAAAGAAAAGGGGAATCATCGGAAATGTAAATAAAATATCAAAAAAAATAAATAAATAAATAAAAAAAAAAAGAAGAAGGAGAAAAGATGATATTGAGCACTTGGGAGCTTCTGTGGAGACTGTGAGACGCCAGGTGAGAGCGCGTGAAATGGTTTGCTATTATTAAAATGGTTCCGAGTAGTTTGTCCCTGAAAAAAAAAAAAATAATAATTATTGTGAAATCAACTTTCTCGGTCTTACTATAAAAACCTCACTCAACCCTTTTATTTGTTTGTTTGGTGTTTTATTTATTTTGTTTGTTTGTTTTTGAGATAGGGTCTCTTTATGTAGTCTTAAAAGTCATTGGGTAGAACAGGCAGGCTAAAACCTCACAGAGACCCACCTGCCTCTGCCTCCCAAGTGCTGGGATTAATGGTGGGTGCCACCACACCTGGCCTGGAGGCTTGGAGCCTTTTGAAGGCTACAGAATACCAGGACGATGCTGAGGCAGGGGGATTCGCTTGGCCTGACAGTGACACTACTTTCCTTCAGCAGTGGAATTCTTGACTTGATGTAGACGCCACATAGAAGTACTGAGAGGAGCTGCCAGAGAAGAAAAGAAGGCTCACATGACATCCTGCCCCAAAGAGAAATGGCCCCTCCCTGTTCACTAACTTCAGAAAGCTGTGCGCCTACGGAAGTGGTTCCCTTTGGAGTCCTTCATCATGGCCAGTTCCAGTTGGACACCCCATGGCAGTTAGCCACTCCATCTTCTCAGAGGTCACCGGTCTCCTGATCTTGGCACTGCCCTTCTCCTTCTGCAAAAGGTTGGGCCTCTTCATCTTCCAGCTGGGGTCTACTACTACCTGGGAGCAAAAGCCAGCAAGAGCTCCCACCAACAGTGGCCTGTGAGAAAGATGCAAATTTGGATGGCTCTACAAGAACACAGTTGCTGTCCAATCTAGCTTGGCTTACTCACTCGATAGCCCCCGTCCTCCCAGGCCGCTTGAGCTCTTCCCATGTTCCCAGTTTAGCTCCTTCTCTCTGCTCTTCACCCTCAAGTGTAGCAAAGCAACAAGAGCAGCTGACTGGGAGAGGGTGACCCTCACTCTCCCATCAAGTGTAGGAAAACATGCAAAGGTGTGAGTGAGCTAAGGCACAGGAGTTGAGGTCAGTGGGTACAAAGATATGCTACCATGTCTGCTTTAAGGGGGACCTCATCTTGCTAGTAGTAACGGACCTCTCTCAAGTGCAAGAAACACAGTTAGAATGAGTCTTTTCTGTCCCCATTCCTCCACATGTGGTGAGAAAATGAGACAGAAAGACAGAAAAAGAAAAAGCTACAAAGACAGGGACTGGTAAGAGAGAGGGTGGAGGAAGGAGGAGAGAGAAGAGAAAAGTGGGAGAGAGGACTGTCACACACCTGCAAGGAAACACATCAGGAGTCAGAGACAAACACAGATTAACAAGCCCTTGGAGAACAAAAAGAGATATGGGGGCTGAGGGCAGATTCAGAGACAGAATGGGCACAAGACCATAGTCCCAGCACTCAGGAGGCAGAGTCAGGAAGACCATAGTCCCATCACTCAGGAGGCAGAGTCAGGAAGACCATAGTCCCAGCACTCAGGAGGCAGAGTCAGGAAGACCATAGTTCCAGCACTCAGGAGGCAGAGTCAGGAAGACCATAGTCCCAGCACTCAGGAGGCAGAGTCAGGTAGATCTCTGTGGGTTCAAGGTCAACCTGGTCTACACAGTGGGTTTCAGGTCTCCCAGGGCTACAAGGCTACACTGTGAGACCTTGTCAAGGGAGGTAGGGTGTGGGGAAGGGCAAAGACGGAGTGAGGACCGTGGGAGAGTAGGAGGGACACAGGTAGATAGAATGAGCAAACACAGCCTCAATAAATGGCAGCTTCTGGTTCCTAGAAGTCATCTTGAAAAAAGGGATAGTGGGAAAGCGAGGGGAGAGGGAAAGGGAATCCAAACATCACCAATGGGGTAAGGGAGGACCCAGGGGCCGTATAACCCCACCACCACCCAGAGACTTAGTTAGTGGACTCCCAGGTTAGAGCGCCGCCTACCCCAGACTGAGTGGTTTGCAATAAAGCTGTTAGTTTTGCTTTCTCCTACCTTCTGTTTTCCCTAGATATTCAATTTGCTGTTGTTGTTATTGTTGTTGTTGTTCATTCCCCAAGATAAGCTCAGTGAAACTCTTGACAACCACTGGCAACCCCTGTCCCAAGACTGAAAGGTAGACAACGTGGAAGGGAAGTAGAAGAGAGGAAGGAAAAGCTAAGGAGACAGACAGACAGACAGCCAAAGAATAAAGGTGGGAAGGAAGGAAGTGGGAGAATAGGGAGGAAAGGAAAAGAGAGGGACAGGTGGAGGTAGAAGAGGGGAGACAGGGAGAGGGAAAGACAGAGGCAGAGAGAGAAGAGGTTGAAAGGAAGAAAACGAGTAATAGAGAGTTTGGTGGAAGGAAAAGGAGGGAGGGAGACTGGAAGGGGATGATGGGGAGGGAGACTGGAGGGGGTGATGGGGAGGGAGACTGGAGGGGGTGATGGAGGGAGGTTACCAGAGTAAACAAGAGTTTGAGGTTAAACAGGGGCTCAGGAAGATGAACATGAAAATAGCTGAGAGAAACACAAAGGAGATAGAGAGAGAAAGAGACAGAAAAGGATATTCTTAGCAGAGAGGGAGGAAGAAACAGGGTCTTAACCCTGTGTTAGTTACCTTTTGGTTGCTATTGTTATGTATGTAGCACCCGTGGCAACTTGTAGGAAGCAGAGTCCATATGGGCTTACAGTTCCAGAGGGATGAGAGTCCACTAAGGAGGGGACACATGGGAACAAATCCTGATCATATCCTCAGCGTCACAGGACGCAGAGAGCACCAACAGAAAGAACTGTGAGTGCACAAAGCCTCCCGGTGACACACTTCCTCCAGCAGGCATGCACCACCTTTCCAAACAGTGTCACCAACTGGTCACCAAGTGTTCAAATACTGGAGCCTATGGTGGACATTTCTCATTCAAACCATCACAGCCTGTTTCCAGCACATGGCAGTCTGTGTCAGTCTGGTTACTGTAAGTTTGAGGCCAGCTTGAACTATCAGTGACTACTTTGATGGGTTTGGCTATACAACCATATCCTAAAACTCATAAAACCAACAATAAAATAAAAAGATAGGGACCAAAATGGCCCTTCAAGGTTCCATTTGACAATATTTGGAGAAAAGGGATTTTTTAATTAATAATAATAATAATAACCTTTGGTTAGGAAAGGCAACTTGAGAGAATGTTTCTTTAAAAGACCTCAAATTCGGTCAGTCCCACAACACCCAGAGGAAGCTGCACTCCCAGGCGCTCTAACATGCCCAGGATCACAGGATCAGAGGTGAGGAGAACACAACATCTGTCCCAACAACAGGAGTGACTGGGACCAGCAGGAACCAGGGACCCAGGAACCCCAACGGACCAATGGCATAGGCTACTTCCCGTCTGGGCCAGTGCCCTGAGCAGACCTTGGGTGTGAACTCCTCAGCGAGTCCCAAAACATCCGGAGGAAGCTCAACTCCCAGGTGCTCTAACATGTCCAGGATCCCAGGATCCCAGGAGCTTGGTCACACCAGGATCTCAAGATCGCAGAGGCAGCTTGACTCCCAGGAGCTCTGACACACCCAGAATCTCAGGATCACAAGATCCCAGAATCACAGGATTCTAGAGACAGCTGGTCTCTGAGGAGTTCTGACACAACCAGGATCACAGGAAGAACAGGCTCCAGTCAGATAAAGGGAGGGCAGGTAGCACTAGAGATAACCAGATGGCAGGAGGCAAGCATAAGAACATAAGCAACAGAAACCAAGGTTACCTGGCATCATCAGAACCCAATTCTCCCACCATAGCAAGTCCTAGAGACACCATCACAGCAGAAAAGCAAGATTCATATCTAAAATCATTTCTCATGATGATGATAGAGGACTTTAAAAAGGACATAAGTAACTCCTTTAAAGAAATACAGGAGAGCACAGATAAACAGCTAGAAGCCCTTAAAGAGGATACACAAAAATCCCTTAAAGAATTACAGGGAAACACAACCAAACAGGTGAAAGAATTGAACAAAATCATCCAGGATCTAAAAATGGTATCAGAAACAATAAAGAAATCACAAAAGGAGACAACCCGGAAGATTGGAAACCTAGGAAAGAGATCAGGAGTCATAGATGCAAGCATCACCAACAGAATACAAGAGATAGAAGAGAGAATCTCAGATGCAGAAGATACCTAGAAAACATTGACACAACAGTCAATGAAAATGCAAAATGCAAAAAGTTCCTAACACAAAGCATCCAGGAAATCCAGGACACAATGAGAAGACGAAATGTAAGGATAATAGGTATAGAAGAGAGTGAAGATTCCCACCTTAAAGGGCCAGTAAATATCTTCAACAAAATTATAGAAGAAAACTTTCCTACTCTAAAGAAAGAGATGCCCATGAACATACAAGAAGCCAACAGAACTCCAAATAGACTGGACCAGAAAAGAAATTCCTCCCATCACATAATAATCAAAACACCAAATGCACTAAACAAAGAAAGAATATTAAAAGCAGTAAGGGATAAAGGTCAAGTAACATATAAAGGCAGACCTATCAGAATTACACCAGACTTCTCACCAGAGACTATGAAAGCTAGAAGATTCTGGGCAGATGTCATACAGACCCTAAGAGAACACAAATGCCAGCCCAGGCTACTATTCCCAGCAAAACTTTCAATTACCATAGATGGAGAAAACAAGATATTCCATGACAAAACCAAATTTATACAATATCTTTCCAAAAACCCAGCCCTACAAAGGATAATAGATGGAAAACACCAACACAAGGAGGGAAACTACACCTTAGAAAAAGCAAGAAAGTAATCTTCTTTCAACAAACCCAAAAGAAGATAGCCACACAAACATAAAAATAACATCAAAAACAACAGGAAGCAAGAATAATTTTTCCTTAGTATCTTGTAACATCAATGGACTCAATTCCCCAATACAAAGTCATAGACTAACAGATTGGATATGTAAACAGGACCCAGCATTTTGCTGCATGCAGGAAACACACCTCAGTTACAAAGACTGACACTACCTCAGAGTAAAAGGTTGGAAAACAATTTTCCAAGCAAATGATCCCAAGAAACAAGCTGGAGTAGTCGTTCTAAAATCGAATAAAATCAACTTTCAACCAAAAGTTATCAAAAAAGATAAGGAAGGACACTTTGTACTGCTCAAATAGAAATATTTAAGGGATAACTTCAGCAAGTGTTATAGGTATCTGATGAATCTCAGTGTAATGGCCTTGGAAAACGAAAGGAATAGTGCTCTTTGCTCAGAGTGAAGCTAACATATCTTCAAGGGAGAACATTGGAGGTATTTGAATTTTATGGTCACATTAGGGTGGTGAGTCCTGTATATTTTAGAAGACTAATATTTATTTTCTCTGAATTTAGTCAGGAGTTGCCAACTTATTTCTAGTTGAGTATGACAGTAGTAAGGTTTTCAAAATCTACTGAAAAAAAGTAACATTAAACGTGTGATTTATGAGATTAGGTTGTGTGCTATTTTGACTGAAGTCAAGTTTCCTTTGTCATTTCAAAGGAGAAAAAATGAATGGCCTATAAAACTGTAAGAGTTGATCTGTCAGAAATAATTTCCAATTGCATAATGCTTTTACAAAGTGAGTTAATTTATCTTAATCATATTTATAATGCGAAAGTATAAGATGATGATAATATTGACTTCTAAAGTTTTAGGCTAGAAAATAACATTTTAATTATTACAGAAATGTCTACAAGTAATTTCATAATTTATTACCTCTGTATTTAATTTTGACATGTTTCTCATAATTCACCATTGTATATAATACTATGATAGATATCCCATAGTACATATATATTTTTGTCAACATAAATTCCTAGAAATAAGTTTACTAGATAAAATTTTATGCACAATTAAAAAAATAGATAAGCTTACCAACCTTATTCATAACTTCAACTCTTCCCATTGATACTCTGTATTCACAAAGACAACTGAGAGTTTACCAACCTTTGGCTAGAGAGTATCAATCAGTAAAAAGTTATCAATTTGTCAACAAGAATGTAATTACCATTAGAATGCATTGAGCAAAAAAATTTAAGTATTTTATGTTTAACAGATTATATTCTAACCTCAGACAAGTAGATGAAGAAAAAAACTTTCACAATAAGCTGAGATCTAGTTCAAAGATCACTGGCAGGTTTTTTTTGTTGTTGCTCTGGGGTTTTTTGTTTGTTTTGTTTTGTTTTGTTTTTGCTAAATCTAATGGATAGTTTTCACCTGAACTTAATAAAGCTACTCTAAAGAAAAGAAAAAAAGAGAGAGAGATCTCAAATTCTAGCAATGTACAACGGGCAAGGCCTGTTGTCTCAGCACATAGAAGATGCAGGCAGGAGGCTCAGGAGTTGAAAGGTCATCTTCAGTTTCATATCAAGTTCCAGACCAACCTAGGCTACAGGAGACTCTGTCTGAACACAAAGCAAAACAAACAAATGGCCCCAAATAAGCAAACAGACAAACAGCGCCTCTCTGACTTCTAATTCACCCTAGGACTTTTGGTTCTGGTCTTAGTTCGGCTCAATTCTTTTATATCGCTTCCTAGTAGTTTGTGTAGGAAATAGAGGATGAGGGAGACAGCGGTGGGAAGTGCAGGTGGGAAAGAGGTCGTCATAAAGCTTGGTTCAGAGGCAGGCAAGAGCCAGCAGTTTCTGCTCTGCAATGCCTCATACCTCATATTTCCACAGACAGAATGACAGGAGGGACTAGTGCTGATTACATCACGAGCTACCGCGGTTAATACGAGTCCTTTTTCTGGTCACATACCAGTCTAGAGACAGGTGGTCAGAAAATACAAGAGCATTTTCATATTACACCGAAGAGAGAAAGAAGACGAACTAAATCAGCTTTGAGAAAGAAAACACTGGCAGTGGTGGGATTCGAACCCACGCCTCCGAAGAGACTGGAGCCTAAATCCAGCGCCTTAGACCGCTCGGCCACACTACCAAGCCGCTTGCCTTTTCCTGTGTACGCTAACTATTTACATGATTCCATTTCTCTTTAACCTGCGATCTGAAACACAGGTTCAAAGGATTTTTTTTTTTCTTTCCAAACCGCTGGCGGGGGGATAGAGTGAGCGGATTAAACGAACTACCCTGCTGGGTCCTGCAACCCTGCTAGCCGCACCCCAGAGAGGGCTGTCTGCAGGCTGATCAGAAGTTTGCCCAGTGTGTCGCCAACTGCTGCAGATGCGTTGTGCACTGCGTGGAAGCCGAGGTGGCCGGTGCCTGCGGGAGGAGATGACCGAGCCGCCGTTCCCTGTGGTCTCATACAGACTGAGCGAACCAGAGCGGTGCTGGAGGCATGCAGGATTCTGAGATGTCAGCGTGCTCTGGTCTCCACTCGCCCCAGTACCATACCCCCTCCCGGCGCTAGAGGCTCACAGATCTCCAGTCAGGAGCTGCGGCGCAGGACCAAAATGAGTCCTCTGATTTCAGGAAAAGTGGCCACACCGCAGTTGTGGTTCATTAGAGCTTCTGGCATAGGACCCACCAAACACGGGCCTACGTGTTCCCTGCTCAGGAAAGAAGTCCACCCCCACCCCACCCCCATCCCCCACCCCCGGTTCCTCATCACAGCTGGTATAAATCACAGGACACTGCTTTGGTGGTCTGACCCTTTTGTTTGTATGAGAATTGAACCGTCTACTGTTATCTAGAAAAACGGGTGACTATTTCAGCAAAATATTGGAAAATATTTGAACGAATTTTGCATTTTTAACGGAAATTGTGTTTTCCTGGTAATATTCAAACCACATCTTCCATTTGACCAAATTCAGTATAGTTGGAGGCAAATTTCCACAAAGAGGCAGTAAGCAGGGAGGCTGTATATATTCCTGATCTTTGCTTACCTCTTTTGCAAACAGTGCATCAAAGTTGAAGCCACCCAGACCTCTGTTATTTTCTGGGGGTCATGATCCAGTTCTTTTTCTCCACCTATTAAATAACTAAAAGGGAGGGGAAATCTCAGACTCAGCAGGCAGCAACAGGTATTTGAAAAAGTTAGCGCGTGTGCATTCACACGGTGGCGGGGTGAGGGAGTGCACGCCTACAGAAAACCTCCCCAGAAAGTGGGAAAGAGAACCAGAAGCTGAAATCTATTTTCCCCTGGAAGGTTAGGAGTTTTAATTGTTTTGGTGGCGTGTGATGGGGTCCATTCGTTTTAAATTGATCAGGCTAAACAAAGGAAGGAGAGTGCTACCGCCAGACCCAGAACTTGAGGAAATCAAAACTGGCCCTGAACGAACCTCTCTGAGGATGAGGAAGAAACTGCAAGTTTACCACTCTACTGTTTATCTGTGTTCCCTCACTACATCTGTCGCCCTATCAGGGATCTGTCTAGCTCCTAGTCCCTCATTTCCCTAAGACTAGAAAATTATTATTTCTGAATCTGTTGCTCATCCCAAAAGCGAATTTACTGTCCTTGTGCATAGGGAGTGTCTTTTCTTTGAAAGACACCAAGAACCGAGAAATATCCAGTCCAGAGATTTCCCCCAGAGTGTATAACTTTAAAAAAATTATATTTTTATTTATGGATACATGTGTGAGCCTGCAAGAATTACGTGTGAGCAGGAGCCCTCAGAAGCCAAAAGAGGTCACCGGGTTATCTGAAGCTGGAGTTATGAGCAGTTGTGAGCCACCAGGTGAGTGCTGGGACCTGGGTCCTCAGCAAGAGCAGCAAGTGCTCTTAACCGATGGGCCATCTCTCCAGCCAATAGTATAGACCTCTTAGAAGTAATAACTTAGTGAATGACTTACGAAATTTTAACTTCTTTTTAATTTTTAAGTTTTGGGCATTTGGGATGGCTTGGTGAGTCTTTACTTGGCTTGCTTACCCGACAGTCTGAGTATTGGTCCGCAGAACTCACGTAACTAAAGGTGGAGGAAAACTGATTCCACAAAGTTGTTCTCTGTATTCCACAAACATATGAGACAGATACAACAACAACAATAAATAATAAAAGAAAAATTGAGTTGGTAGTGACGAGATGGCTTAGTACAGTAAGCCATCTTTTTATCCCCCTAACTCACATGGTAAAAGGGTCTCTGACTCCATGCTCCAGCTGTGACTGTGGTATTCAATGCCCCCCCCACACACAAGCAGATAAAGGTTTTTAAAAGAAAAAATTAATTGTAGAGCCAGGTGTAATGGGGAGAGAGGCAAAGGCAGGAAGATTTCTGTGAGTTCCAGGCCAACCAGAACTACATAAAGACCCCACCTCAAAGCACTTAGGGACTGGAGACATGGCTCAGCACTTCGTCACCCACAGACTCACAAACATCTGTAACTTCATTTCAAGGAGGATCAGGTTCCCTCTTCTGGCTTCCACTGGCACCAGGCATGCAAGTGGTGTACAAACATACATGCAGGCAAACATCCACACATAATATAAGCAATTTTTTAAAAATGAAAGTAACTCCTTGAAAAGTTAGTTTTTACTTCTTGATTGATGGAGACTGTGTCTTGCTGTATATCCTTGGCTGGCCTTGATCTCTAAATCCTTAGAGCTAAGACCCTACAGCCAGATTTACAAGTAGAAGCTACTTTTCTCCGTTTAACTTTTATTATTTTGTTTTATTTGTCTTTGTAATACTGGAAATTGAATCCAAGACTTTGCAGTTCAGGAAAGAGCTCTACCATTCAGCTGTACTCCCAGACTTGCTTAATATGATCTCACTATGACCTTAGTTCATGGACTCTAAACACAGATATATTCTGTCTACTACATACTTTCTGAATGTGCTCCCTGCATGTCTTTCTTAGTTAGGGTTTTACTGCTGTGGACAGACATGATGACCAAGGCAAGTCTTAAAAAGGACAACATTTAATTGGGGCTGGCTTACAGGTTCAGAGGTTCAGTCCATTATCATCAAGGTGGGAGCATGGCAGCATCCAGGCAGGCATGGTGCAGGAGGAGCTGAGAGTTCAACATCTTCATCTGGAGGCTACTAGGAAAATACTGGCTTCCAGGAAGCTAGGATGAGGGTATTAAAGCCCACACCCACAGTGACACAACTACTCCAACAAGACCACACCTACTAATTAATGCCACTCCCTGGGCTAAACATAAACAAACCATCACACTGCACCTCCTATTTCTCCCACCAAAACCCTGACACTTCTGCACCTCTGTCCTTTTCAGATATGCTGGACCTATGATGTGACTTCAGATGAAAGATTCCAACTCCAGCTTGGAGAGTTGGCTCAGTATTTAAGGAAACGTATTTTTCTTACCAGAGACCATCTTCCTAACAACTTACAATAAATCTGGTGCCCTCTTTTGTCAGCCACGGACACCAGGCACCCGCGTGGTGCACAATAAATAAATAAATAAATAAATAAATAAATAAATAAATAAATAAATAAATAAATCCCCCCAAACAAAAAACCAAAACAAAACAAAAAACCCGAGGGAAGAAAATAAAATAGACAGCGAAGTAAATTAATTAAAAACAACAACAACAACAACAACTAAATCTCTATCTAGTTTCTAGTGTAGAACCTAGCACAGAAATGCAATTCGGAGAATTTGGAGCCTCTTGAGTGAAAGAATGCTTTAAATGGAGAACTGAGAATTGTTTGTTCTAAAACTGAGGGGAAGATATCTTTTAAGAGGCGCATGGCGGAAGTCTGGAGTCATGGACAAAAACCAGATGTGAGAGCGTCAGTTTCCGCCCAGAGTGTGGCAGGCTTCCTCCCCTGCGCTGGATTTCTGTTCCGGATTTCACTGTCGGAAGGAGGTGGGGGAGAAGGACTCCCTGGTGGTGGCGGCGGCGGCGGCGGTGAGGGGGGCAGTCATATTTCTCCAAATTTAGGATAGTAGTGATCCCTGTCAGAATCCACCACTGTGCATTCCCAGTAAGCCCAGACTGAATTCCAAGACTGAATAAGAAATAGATTAAAATATAATCTGGGTTTGCTTTCTTTCTGTCCCACAGGTAGACGGCCAAAGGGCCAGCAACTGTATCCTTTTCTAAGAAGAGAGGAAAAGGAGTCTGTGTGGCCCTATAGCTCAGGGGTTAGAGCACTGGTCTTGTAAACCAGGGGTCGCGAGTTCAAATCTCGCTGGGGCCTAAAGCCATGACTTTTGAGTTCAGGGCTTTCAAAGCTGAAAGTACTCTGTCGCTAAGTTTCCCAAGATCTCGCTGGGGCCTAAAACCATGACTTTTGAGTTCAGGGCTTTCAAAGCTGAAAGTACTCTGTCGCTAAGTTTCCCAAGATGCGTGTATATTTTTACTCCCGCTGCGGAACTCCAGTGCAATCCTGCAACCCCGTGCCCTCTGCATTCTGAGAAAGTGGGGCATTCGCCGACAGCCGGCCGCGCGCACCGCGCCCGAGATCGGACGCGAAGGGAAAATTGACTCCCCAGCCGCATCCAGGCCTCCTGGTACAGGAGCGGAAGGCCGGCGATCCCCATACTTCACTGTCTCGCGCAAGAAATAAAGTACCGCAGTTGGCGTGAGACCTTGGTCACTAAACCATGGAATGAACTCAAAGAGGCTGTGGTTATGACTTCCTGTAAAAAGAATGCCCTTCCTCCAAGGAGAGCTTCTTTCTTGTTAGGTGCTGAGGTTAAACCCGGGATCTCACGCAGGCTAATCACCCTTCCACCAAGCCACGCCTCCAGGCATCCCACGCCATCCCACCCGCAGAGTGGGTTTGCAGGGTGTCGCGCGGTCCGAGTGCAGAGCGCTCGTTCTCAGATCTCTGGTGCCCGCTTCACCGCAGGCGTGTACCCAACCGGAGGCGCGCATCCTCAGAGCTCTGGCTATGTCTGGAGGGCAGGGCGCACGCACCGCCATCGGCAGGGCCCACTCGGCTAGGTAGTTACCTACCTGCTGAATACCACTTTCCGAACAGGGACATATGTGCTTCCCTTCGATAGCTCAGCTGGTAGAGCGGAGGACTGTAGTTAATTCGTTACGGCCATCCTTAGGTCGCTGGTTCGATTCCGGCTCGAAGGAGTAGCCTGTATTTTGGGCTCTCAATCCGAGATGTAAACTCAGGCCCTTTGTTCAATGTGTGATTATTGATCGACCTTACTAACAACAACCTCTCCTTCCTGAGAATGGGCAAACACGCTTCGCTCAATCACTACCTAGCTCTAATTGAAGTTACGAAAAGAAACCTGAATCTTGGAGTTTGGTTTCTGGCTCTCTCAATGTTTACTTTTAGTTTCTGACTCTACTGTGCTGCCCTTTGTCCGAAGTCCAGACATCAAAGACCCGCAAGGTACTGAACCTTGTGGGCATGTTTATGTACATGGTTTTTTTTTTTAGCGCTCTGGTGGCCCGCAGGACCATAATTTGCGGAACAAAACCTCTAACTGACCCCGGTGATTGCCCCACTAACTGCCAAAGAGACACTTTAGGTATTTTATGTAGCATTTGATGTGAGTGGAGACGAGGCTGGAAGAGTAAAAGTTCAGACGGATGGAATACTGTAAACAAAGGAAGTGAGGTTGAAAACGCAATTCTTATTCAGGAAAACCTCGAAGGTTTACAGAATATCAGAACAAGAGCAACCTTATCTGCCACCAGCCTAACTGGCTACCGCACCCTTCTCCTGCCCCCAGTATTTTGTTGTGTCGTCTGCCTGCCTGTAAGATTTTGTGGCTGCAGAGGTGGTCGCAAGTTGTGGAACTCGTCCTACGCTTGTCCGAGACTCAGGACTCCGCTGCCCTGCAGCCGGGCTCCACCCGGAAAGTGCAGCGCCAACCCGGCTCGCTCCAGGCTCCTTCTGGAATAAATGATCAGGCAGGCCTGTGACTTGAAATCTGAAAAGCTGCCTCCTCTGATCCCATTCTGAGCCTTGAGTTGTCCGGGACGTGGATAGAGAATAAGAAGGGATAGGTCCGGGATTAATTGGTGGGACTTGGCAAAAATGGGGAGGAAATTAAATGATACGAAAGAAATTTTCTCTGTAAGAAGGAAAGAGACAAAAGAAACCGCTGGAGTCTCTTGATAGCCTGCTGTGTCAAAACATGCTAAGCCGGACAAGCAGTGGCTCGTTGGTCTAGGGGTATGATTCTCGCTTTGGGTGCGAGAGGTCCCGGGTTCAAATCCCGGACGAGCCCTGTACTTTTTTACATCGTTCTTTAATAACTGATGAACAAAAAGTTCACTACTCTACAAACTTTCTCGGGCATTGTCAATGCTACAAAAAGGAGCGACATCACATGACTATACAAAAGAAGGGTAGCACCAAATTCCTAGGTTCCTGGAGCTCCCCAGGGGAGAGCCTTCCAGGGTCCCCTCATCTACCAGTTCGATTTCTGTGCAGAAATCCACATTGTCTGCTTGTAGGTTGGGGTTACTGTTTTGGGTTTTGAGGGCGGGCTCAATGGGGAGAGGCATCCTTGGAAGAAATGGGATGCGGTCCCAGCCACCGAGGCTGGAACGCCCACCCTCCACTCCTCTGCACCCCGCCCCAATCTGTTTGCGTGGCCAGGCAGCGGCGACCTCACCCACATCCGCGACGAGATTCCAAAGGAAATTTCATTTGCTCTATTCGCCATCCCACCAGGAAAGGAGTGAGAAACAAAGCCGCCGCCTCCAGTTCAGTGTCCAGGTGGGTTTCTACTCCTGTTCCCCCATGGTTTGGCTATGGAAGTCCTTTCCTACTAAGGACAGTTGTGGGGCTCTAGGGAGAGGACTTCTCGACTTCTCCGGTCTGACTGCGGAGCTGAGGTGTGGTGGGGATCAATACGGTTCCCACAGTTCACTTTCTGCATCTTGCCAGAGTCCAGCGTGGATGGCCATTGTCTAGAACCCGGGCTCAGGGGCGACCGCGGAATCTGCGAAGGGAGGAATTCCAAGAAGCCCGCGTTTGCTCAGATAAGGAAAATTTGAGGGTCCCTAGGTTGATATCAGACTTGTGATGCAGGTCTGTCAAGGCTGTGCAAGCATAAGTGGTGTTTTTGTTTTCTATTTCCTGTCTCCCTCCCTTAACTCTTCTTTAAGGGTGTTGCGAAACGTTTGGAGACGTGTCAACAGCATCCTCTGCGCCTTCTTACGGAATAGCTGGGATTCTCTATCTCTGAAACAGCACATCAAATAACCCCAGTGCAAAGATGGAGCATCTTTGTTTCGGGAAGAGGATAGAAACCTTTGTCTTTATATTGGGACATCTCCAGTTCTTCGGTCTGTGATGGCAGTAATCTTATGGTCAGTCCGTACATGCAATCGTTAGAAACCTCAGTTAGCATAACAAGTCTGAAGAGCCTCTGGCCAACTCCAAAAAGCTGCCTCAGCTACTCAAAGAGCGAGCACCACCCAGCTCTGAGCCAGTTAGTGTTACTAGTCGCAGCAGCTTAAATTCAAGAAACAGTATGATGATAATAGGGAGAAGTCAGATGTTTGGGAGATTTCTGGAAATAATCAGTGTTAGGTAATTTTTTCAATACTACTTTAAACATGAATTTTGATTTTTCTAGAAATCATTCCAATGGGATATAAAAGTTGTGTCGTGGGTTGGAAAGCTTCCAGTCACAGGAACACCAAATGCTTGTTGGTCAATTAATGTCCCTTTCTTTGTTCTTCAATTCCCTCTTCCTTAAAATGAAGGTTGGGAGATCATCTCATTTTGAAGAGAGTCATCAGTTCGAAAATGGCTCAACCTGTAGGGCGCATGAGCTTCCCTCTCACCCTCATTCTCTCTGAATCCCACAAAGAGCCGTGAGCTGTCCACTGGAGGCATTATTAGTGTGACTCCAACCATGGATTGAAAAGTGTACAAATGCAGGCTGGTAAACATCTCTTGAGATTTTCCATTGTATGTACATTTGAGTAGAGAGCACTCTCTGTAAACAGTTATTTTCAGAGTGGCTACAAGCCACAAGTAAGCCAGGGCCCAGTATGTTGGGAAGTAAATGTTTAATTTGTATCTTGTTTGGAAATGTCCGGATGTCATCAGGACTTTGTTCCCATTCTCTCAGAACCAGTGGTGCCCCCGCTCCTCAGGGGGTCCTCCTGGGAGCTTTCCTTTTCTCAGTTGTTACTTCTGTTACTGATTGAGTAGTGTGTTAGCATTGTAAAGGAATTTTCACAGTGCTCCCATACCTTCCACTTTATAATGAGTCCTAAGGACAGAATCAAACATACACACGCTGTATGAAGGAGGGAATGCGCCAACACCAGAATTACTGGAGGAAGAATTCCAGGCCTCGTGTCCATGGATATTACTGACTTAGTGAAGAGACAGCAAAAATTCCAGGAAAGGAGGATGGCTTTCAGGAGGTTAAAAGTTTTAAGAAATACTTTTTTAAATTGGCAGTTGTTTTATATGAATTAAAATTACTGACAAAGATATAATATTCAGGCCTGGGGATGTGGCTCAATGTATCATATGTGAGGTCCTGGATCTGAGCCCTGGAAAACACACACACACACACACACACACACACACACACACACACACACTCAGAGTTTTTCCTTGCACCTTAATAAAATAGAAAACTTAAAAAAAAAAAATACCCATTTCTGTTTCAATATGTGCCAAGTTGGGGGTTGGGGGGAGTCCTGGCTTTTTGTCAGGGATGTGAACAGGTTCTAAACCCCCTGAGTTGTCAGATGAGGGGCCCGCGACTTCAGGGAAGAGTCATGACTGCTGAGAGTCTTCAGCCGCTCCCCAGCATGCTGACATTGCTCTAAAAAGAGGAAACTGCTATCTATGTTTGAGCAAGTTAGGGTGTCAGACTAGTGGACTATGTCTGCATATGTGCTGGGGGGGGGGGGGGTGAAGGGCCTCTGTTTTGTGGTTGTTTGTCAGAAAAGGGCCACACTGATTTGTCATCTCTGGCTATGGAGTTGGCTGATATTTCCTCTGGGGACTGATGGGGCCATCCGGGTGTTGCAATGGACTGGCTGCTCTCCTGACAATGAGTGGTTGATGACCTCTGGAACTCAGTCCGTCCACATCTGTAGGCTTGCACACTGAGCATTTCAGTCTGGGTTGGATACCAGTAGAGAGGCCTCACCCTGAAGGTCCCGAGTGCTATCTTTCTCTGTGCTTCTGAAACAGTTTGGCACTTGTCTAATGGACGCCTGGTCAGGATGTGACTAGTCTCCCTTTCAGGAGACTCTAGTAGCCCAGAGTCAGGCTATAGACATCTTTTGAAGCTCCAGCCTCATTTCCTTTCAGCTCGCAGTTGGTTAAGTACAAAGGGGAGGGGAGCTGACGAGGACAAAGGGGACCTTCAAGCTGTGCCTCAACACAGCTGAAAAGTGTCCTCATGCCACCCACTCTTCCTCCTCAAGCTGTCAGGCTCTGTCCTTAGGAAGTGTTGCCATCAGGATGTGCACATTCTGGGCAGCTTTTGCTTGTTTGCTTGCTTGCTTGTTTGTTTGCTTTTGAGACAGGATTTCTCTGCATAGCTCTGGCTGTCCTAGAACTCGCTCTGTAGACCAGGCTGACCTCAAACTCACAGAGCTCCACCTGCCTCTGCCTCCCAAGTGTTGAAATTAAGCATTTGTTTTTTAAAGAGGTTTCACTTCTAGAGTTTACTCAGTGGTCAGGAACAAAAGTTCATTGGTGAAGGCAAATCAGCTGATTTCAGAGCTTTTTGCAGGCAAGAGTAGAACACTCCTAGGTCCATTGCGATACCCTGATTTCCTCATCAGACCTCAGGGCAAGTATCCGCCGGCTTCCATATTCAGAGATTGCTCTGCTTAGTAATCAAGTTTATTTAATAACTGCTACCAAATCTTGCATCTCTGAACCTTTAAAGAGAAGCTCAGAAAGTTTTTCATGGTTAGAGGCTCTAGGTCAGGTTGATGAGGACTTATGTGTCAGTCACTAAGAATATAGAAATGAGTAAGCAAATATTCTTCTCTGGAAAGGGTCCACTCGATGGAGAGACAATAAGGTTAACTAACTCTCAAAAGAACGTTGACACCAACTGGAAATAAATCCAGATCCATCTCGCACATACTGTGGGTCCTCTAGATCAGTGTAGTCTTCTCCGAGTGTTCCCAAGTCCAGGTGTGAGCATGCTTGCAAGTCCGTGCCCCAAGGTTGCCTGCTTGCTTGCATTTTTTCCTGCTCCAGCTTCCTGAGGGATCCCTGTTCCTGCTACACAGAAAACCGTCCTTGTTGAGGGTTAGTGCTGTATTCTTCCTCCTGCTAGAGAGAGTCAGCTGATACTCTAGTTCTTGTGCCCAGACTTACCTCAAACATCCCCAGCAGGGTTCTCACACCCAGAGAGATGCTTTACCCCTGCCTCCACCTCTCCTCCACTGACAACCTGTAGGTCTTTTTTCCTCTTCTACTTTTGCTTTTAGAAATTGGTTCAGCTTAAATTACACACAAATATCTACACAATTATGGAGCAAAATCTAGAAACTGACAAAGAGCTAAAATATTGCAATCTTGCTCTATATACAAGATAAATGTATAACAATTTTTAAAATTGTATGTATTTATTTTTCTTCTACATATGGGTATTTTGTCTGCGTGCATGTCTGTGTACCACACATATGCAATGCCTGGGGAGACCAGACAAAGGCATCATTACAGATGGTTGTGAACTGCCATGTGAGTGCTAAGAACTGAGCCTGAGTCCTCTGAAGAGTAACCAGTGCCCGTAACCACTGAGCTATCTGTCCAGCCTTGAAGATAAATATATAAGAACAATTCTAGTAAATGTCTTCACTACCTCACTGTGTGCTTTCTGGGTGTTAGACGTCTAACCCCGTGGCTCATCTACTGTTCGATCTTGGCGTTACCTCATAATCAGAGCAGATGTACACAATACCTTCTGTACATAGTTCCAATAACACTTAGGTGTAGACAACTGTTTTTTTTTTTTTTTTTTTTTTTTTTTTTGGTTTTATCGAGACAGGGTTTCTCTGTGTAGCTCTGGCTGTCCTGGAACTCACTCTGTAGACCAGACTGGCCTCGAACTCAGAAATCCGCCTGCCTCTGCCTCCCAAACAACTGGTTTTGCAACTGTGCTTTAAACAACAGGAGTTGAGTAGCCAGATTTTGTTTCCTGTGGATGGATGGAGGGAAGAGGAGCCCAGGAAGCGCTGTAGATGGATTTCTGGAGCTTGAAGAGGTGGGAACACAGTCAACTCACTTCTTCCTTTAGGCTTCTTCCAAAGTGCCTCCTGAGGTTGACTTTAATGTCAGAGATAATACGTTTTTGGATCTATGGCAGTGAAGCCTCAGTCCTACCCTGAGCAAGGATAAGGACCATACACATAAGGACAGAGGCAGCTTAGGAACAAAGGGCGTGCTTAGCAAACATTATCATCGCTACAAAAATGTCTGGTCCACCAGGTGGTTAATATTTGACTTAGTCATGCTCAGGGAAAAGGTGAGTGACTCCTTGTTTGTCCATGATTAGTGTCCTTGGTGTACAAGTCCCTGCCAAAGTAGAGATCCTTAGATAGATTCTGCCCACCCCCTCACATGAGCACCTTATATAACCAGCCTGAGAGGAGCCTTGGAGCTTCTCACTGCAGGACCCTGTCTCCAGGAGCAAACAGCTAGACTCGTCCCCAGTTGGAGGAAAGCTGGTCAGCTTTTGTAAGATTCTTCCCTGTGGGTGCTCTACTGCTCTGCTTCTCTTCCTCTGTGCTCTTTCTAGCCGCTTGTCTATTTTAGTGAAACCGATTAACCCCCCCCCCCCTTATGCTTTCTGGACCCAAACTCATGCATTAAAAAGAAAATGAGTAAGAGTCAAAATTTAAAATGAAAACAGGTTTCTTTGGAGGTAGTTTGTATCTGGGATACAATTAATGGGATTGTGAACAAGGAGATGGAGATATAGGAGAGTTTCTTAAATTGTGATTAAAAGCCCCCAAAGGCTTAGGAAGACGTTTGCTGGAGGGCATCTGAACTGTCATGTTTCCTTCCATAGCGAGCTTGTGGCTTGGCAGGAACACCTTTCATCTCAGCACTGGGGTGGCAGAGGCAGGCAGTTCTCTGTGAGTTCGAGGCCAACCTAGTCTATAGAACGAGTTCCAGAACAGCCAGAGCTGTTTCAAAAAAGAAAAACCCCAAACCAGGAAGTGCTTTCTTCCCCGTTTCTTTCCTTTAAAAAAATTATGGATGCTCTTTAAAAAACAAAGTGGAACATGTACTAAGATCAAAAGATGGCTGAGGGAAGAAAGGAGGAAAGACAAGGAGGAAGACCAGGCATCGGGTGTTCCGGCTTCCCGCTGTTCCGGCTTCCTTCTGGACTGTTGCGAGGACACACAGAGCAGTGAGAGTACATCTCTAGGCTATGAAGCACTGCCAACCGGGACAAACAGAGAATGTTGATTCCTGTTAAGAATGGTTAAACTGAGTCTGCACAAGAGTTGGAACTATTCCACTGAAGAAATCCGAATGACAGCCATTGTTGTGTATGTAACTAAGGTTCAGCACCTTTGGCCATGGCAGATTTACATCTGCACCCCTTAATAATCCGGCTCTCACTTGTTTTCTCACAATTATACCTTGCCTGGCTTTGAGGGGAGATTTAGAGTTAAATACGGAAGTGAGACTGCTTCAAGGGCGTGGACGGTAGACACTGGTGGGTGAGGTGTTCTGCTGGGAGTGTTTTAGAGAAGTGAAGTCATAATGAGGCCGCATTGGGTGAGTTGGTAAAAATTAATGTGGAATTTCTGCAAATTAGAAACAAGTAATCCCTTTTCCTGGCCACATAGGCCTGAGAGCTTTCAAAGTCTAAATAGCAAGTACCTTTATAGGATGAAAAAAAAAAAACCAACAACAACAACAACAACAACAAAACAACCCTGTGTACTGTTCATGGCACACAGACTCGGCTTACAGAGAGCCTTCAGGGACGACGTGTTGCAGTGAGACTGGACCAAGGTCACCCCATCACCGATTTCTTCCAGTTGGAACCTTGAACCATCAACTAAGGTTATATAAATTTGCCTCTGCAATTCCAGTGTTGCTAGATTTGGTAAAGAATCTATTAGCTTAGTAAGAACCATAGACTTTCAAAGCCGGAACCCCTCTCGTTTATGGATGGTAAAGCATAGGCCTAAAGAGAAAAGGGAAGGTAGCTACCAGAGCGATATTGAGAGTCTGCTGTGAAGCCAGCACCATGAGTCAAGGTAAAGAATACAGATCTCGCTCAGTTGTAGATTATACAGAAGCAGGAAATATGGACAGGTAAATGGTTGTTTGCCTAAGATTACATGAGCAGTGGTGTATTTGGAAACAACAGCCATGAAACCCGATAGCTGGTAAATATTTGCTTATGATAGCCTTAGCATTTGGATCCTCCATGTTGTGGCCTTTGCTTCGGTGTCCTAAATACCCAAAGCCTGGCAAGTTTAGGTACTCCGAGTGAGCCTACTAGTCCCCATTCCCCACAACCTGGGTTTTAAGTCTAGGCTGGCATCTCCACAAGAGCCAACTGCCCGGGTATTGAATGGCAACATCCCTGTCCGCTGCTGCCACCTGCTGGTCCTTTTGAGTATTCCCAGCTCTTGTTATTTTGTTTGTTTAGGTTGGTGGGAGCCAGGCTAGTCCCCAAATGTGCCCCAGTCCTCCTTGCCCGCTCTGCGATTGAAGGCACGCATGCAGTATCACACATAGATCTTTCTCACTTTTAAAGAGAAATCAGACCCAGGAAAGAGTATCCCAAAACAAACGCAAAGAGCTCAGGGAGTGGGTGTCATGCAGCCCGGCAGCTCTGGTGAAGCAGACACCACACGGAAGTAAATCCTGGTAACTCTTTAGGGGTGTCTGTGCCTTCTGCACTTGTGCACCATCTTTTCTCAGTAAATGAAAAAAACACTCATGTTTGATTCTGTTACAGATCATAATCTGCATGCTTTATGGAAGTCTGTTATTTTAGCACTGGCTGAGTGCCAGGACCTACACACACACGCACACGCACGCACACGCACACGCACACACATACACACACACATGCGCACACGCACACGCACATGCACGCACACGAGGTAAAAGTAAAAGTGTTCAGACTTACACATGAGAGAAATACAAAATAAAATTAATGGTTAACTTCATGCAGCTGAAAATGTACCACACTTCAGGGTAAAAACAGAAAACTTACTTGGGGCTGATTTTCTCTTTACGTAATATTTCTTTGGGCTGAAAGATGCAACGTTCTTTGTATTTATTTATTTACAGACAAGGTTTCTTGCATCCCAGGCTGTCCTTGAACTGGCTATAGAGCCAAAAATGACCTTGAACTTACAATTCTCCTGCCTCCACCTCCCCAGAACTACATAAACTAGGTGTGGTAGTTCTTAAGGAAGGTCAAGAGTTTGGGCTACATAGCAAGACCCTGTCTCAAAACAAAACAAAACAAAATCAAAATCAAACAGTAAAAGTTGGTTTTTCCTGTTAAATGTGGGGGTACTCCTAGTTATCTGATGCGATGGGGTTTTGTGTGGAGGTGCAGGTTTGTGTATGTTTCTTAGAAGCCATCGACCATGTCTTCTGGGACCTGAAACTCACCAATTACAAGACTGGCTAGTCGAGATCCTTATGTTTCTACCTCCACGGCACCAGGATTACAAGTCCTTGTTATCAAGTCCGGCTTTTACTTGCTTAGCCATTTCCTTCCTATACCTTTCTTTTAAGGTTTATTTTTATTATTTTAAGTTAAGTGTATGTGTGTGTATCTGTGGGCGGGTAAGTGTAAGAGACTTCCTGGTGCCCAAAGAGGCATTGGATCCCTCAGAGCCTGCATTGACGGTGGGTGGATGTGAGCACCTTAGTGTGGGCGCTGGGACCTGAACTCAGGTTCTCTGAAGAGTAATAGGCACTTTTAACTGCTGAGCCATCTCTGTAGCCCCGCCATGAGGAGGGTTTTTACGTCTTGGGACGATCTTTTTATATTTTCTCCAAAGAACTAAGGATATTATCAGAAACTGCTTGATAACACCCTATTATCTCCCAGTTCTCAAAATTTCAAATTTCATAAGAAGTAACATTTTAAAAAGTCCATAAGAAGGCCAAACTCCAGCACAAGACACCTTTGGTCCTATGGCGTGTGACTGACTGATGCGTGTGGTGCAGGGTAAGCCAAGAGCTCTGGGAGGTGATGTAGGAGTCTTCTCTCTTCTCCTTTTCAGAGAGATCTTATAGGGAATTTTAAGTCCCTTGCCTTCATGAAGAGATCTCAGTTTTGGTTTGCTTTGTGTTTCGTTTTACCACACCGTAAGATCATTTGCCTGCCGGACGGTGGTGGCGCACGCCTTTAATCCCAGCACTCCGGAGGCAGAGGCAGGCGGATTTCTGAGTTTGAGGCCAGCCTGTTCTACGGAGTGAGTTTCAGGACAGCCAGAGCTACACAGAGAAACCCTGTATAGAAAAAAAAAAAAAAAAAAAAGATCATTGGCCTATGCTAACAGTATTACAAACGTAGGAGACACTAGGAAATGTTCTCTCAGATCATCCAAAGAGCCTCTGAAGTAGGCCACTCTGAAGATGAAGCAGCCCTTTTGCTGTCAGAGTCTGTTCCAGGCCCACTTCAGGTGCCACATACCGTGTTCCATTCTTCCTATACACTGCATAGTAACTCTGCCCCGGGAGAAGTAAACCTGCACCTTCATCCCATGTGATCACTGACTGAGTGTCTGGAATCCCAGCTCAGTAGCCTTGGGGGATGGGCTGTCCTTGTGTTCTCCGTCCCCGGAAATTATTCTTCATGGCTCTCAGCTCCTGAGTTACCATCCATCTCGCCTCAGGAACCCCCATTCCTTCCCCATGGATGCCACATTTCTGTTTTGTGCTTTTCTGTTTTTCTTTCTTCCTCCCTGACCCTTCCCCTGCCCCACCCCCCCACCCCCCCCAAAAAAAAACCCAGAGTCTTCTACATTATCAAGCTAGTGTGGAACTCCAGGATTCAAGCAATCCTCCTGTCTCTGTTTTCTAAGTAGCTGGGCCTTACAGACACACACTGCACCTGCCCTTGGTGTATCTTCAAAGTCTTTGTGCCTTAGGATCTAGCACAGTTTCTGGGCCCAAAAGGGACTTGGGTAATGTTCGTTATCAAGTTAAGTGATAGGTGAATTAAGAATATAAATAGGTTTTGTTATAATACTGATGATGATGAACCTAAAGTCTACAGGAAGATGGCTGCACCATGGAGTCAGTTAGGAAGGCCAAGGCAAAGATGGAATTAGGTAGCTGAGGATAACTACTTTATCATGTTCTTTCAGAGAAAGTCTCCGCCCACGTAGTCTCAGTTAGAATGTGGTTCTATGGCCCAACCACGCCTGCTTTTTTGCCCTTGGCAGGAATCTCTGTTGGAAGATGGCGATGAGCCCGGGCCCTTTGTTGTTGGTCTTCTTGCTGGGTCTGGTTGCGACCCCTCCAACTCTCGCTCTGGATGACTCCAGGTTCACAAAATTCCTGACGCAGCACTATGATGCCAAGCCCAAGGGCCGGGGTGACAGATACTGTGAAAGTGTGATGAGGAGAAGAAGCCTAACCTCACCCTGCAAAGAAGTCAACACCTTTATCCATGGCAACAAGGGTCACATCAAGGCCGTCTGTGGAGCGAATGGAAGCCCTTACAGAGGGAACTTAAGAATAAGCAAGGCTCCCTTCCAGGTCACCACTTGCAAGCACACAGGAGGGTCTCCCAGGCCTCCATGCCGGTACCGAGCCTCTACGGGGTTCAGACATATTGTTATTGCCTGTGAAAACGACTTGCCTGTCCACTTTGATGAATCATTTTTCAGTCTGTAGTCAGCAGGCCCCGGCACAGGCCTAGCTCTGTTATTTTTTGGGTTTTTTGTTTTTTGTTTTTTTTCTATCTTTTCTCATAGCCCAGGACACTGGTTCCAACGTTCACTGTCAGGGTCCAGAAAATGAACGATCTGAAACATACATCTCCTGATTTACAGAAATGGGGCACAGAAATAAAGATGTCTCAAAAGCCATTAAGAGTCAGTCTGGAAGATCACTAGTTCCTAGTAAATTTAGCTTTCCCTGTTTTCTCTCCTAGCTGTTCCCCAGGGGAAAGGGGCTGGAACAGAGATATTCTTCCTTATCTGTTAGTCAATGGGAAGGTAGATTTCATCTTTCTGTGGTGCTGAGGATGATGGATTTACAGACAGGACAGGGAATTTTCAAAAGAGCCAAGTTGTCTATTAAGGAATAGGTCACTAAAGGAGCCCTTCGGAACAGAGTTTAGGATCAAGAGCCATCACAAGAACGATATCCTCCGCACCTGCCCCTCCCCCAAGGCCTGAGACTGTCAGTACCCAGGAGACAGACACAGCTTCAAGCTGTCGTCCTCAGCAACCTAATGCAGCCCCTTAATTTTTTTTTTAAGGACCTCAACTCTGGCCAAACCAGATTCACACAGAAAAAAAATTCAATACTAGCCTGCATGAAGCAGAGTTGGAGACTTTTATCAGGGATAATTCTGACATAGGCTGTCAACATAAAGACTGTGAGAGAGGCGGTTAGGAAGTGAGGAATAGCCGAATGTGGGTACGGGCGCCCCAACGGAGAGTTGTGTATCATTACTTCCTTAATATTGGTCATATGTACAATGCCTCTCAAGCCTCACCGGAGGAGGTCGGAAGGACATCCCTCCTTTTTCCTTTCTCTCTGTTTATTTTATGTGTATTTTGTTTTATTATATGTGTTTTTGGTTGCATGTACGTATGTGCACCACGTGTGTGCCTGGTGCCCAGAGAGGTCAGAAGAGGTGTTGGATCCCCTGGAACTAGAGATGGTTGTGGTGAATGCAGGGATCCAAACTCAGGTCCTCTGTAAGAACAGCAAGTGTTTCTAAGTGCTGAGCCGCCTCACCACCCTTTTCTGTCTTTTGATAGGTAGGACCGTAGGGTAGCTCAGGGGATGCCTTGGATGGAATTATAATTTGCAAAGGTAGAATCAAGAACCATCGGGGTTGCACAAGGAGTTTAGTACACATCTCCTTGAAAAGAAGATTTCTTCTTCATTCTTGAAAAGTTCAGGTTTACTGTTGGCAAGGGGTGAAGGCCTTAAGCAGTTGTTAATTATGATGAAATATTTGCTTCCCAGACTGCCAAGTAAGGGGTTTCTTCCCCTTCTCATAGCCCCTCAAACTTTCCTTTTTATCCATGGAGTGTCTCTCTCTGGTCTTAAACAAGGATTAATTCTAATGGAATACTCCCAAGACATTCATTTGTCATAGCTATTTTATTTAAAAATTTAAAACCTGTCTATTTTACGTTATTCTCTCATTAACCTTTTACTTTATTGAGTGATAATTGACAACTGTGGGGTTTTAAGGAAGTTATAGAAAGATTATTGCCTTTCCATCCTTCAGCCAGATTTGTTTCGAGTATAAAAGCTATGTATAAACCTAGCTCGCTGGGTGCTGTCAGATGCACAGGCTCAGTAGGAAATGTCTCGTTAGCAAAGGCTTATGAACACATGCATAGGTATTTTATTTAGGAAACAATTGCTAAATGCAAAACCACCAGAGCCCAGCTTTCCCTGTGCTCAAGCTGTGACCAGTACCCCAGTGAGCACAGCCTTCCTGAGTAGGAAGGGCTTGAGGAGTGGGCCCCGGGCACAGGCTCAGCAGCGGGCCCCGGGCACACGCTCAGCACAGGAAGAGCCATTGTGACTTCAGGTTTTTCAAATGTCTCTCATTAGAAAAGTTGCCCTAAGGTGCTTACTACCAAGACTGATGACCCAGGTTTTATCTGGGGACTCAAATGGTAGAAGGAGACAACCTACTCCTACAAATCAATTATCCATCAATCATCAATCACGTGCGTGGATGGGGCAGCAATTTGAATACAGTCCTGGTATTTTTTTGTGCTTAGCCTCTTTGCTCTGTCATAAAACAAAGCTGTTTAGAGTGAAACATCAAATTACAGATAAGGTATTGTGTCTCAGTAATAAACCATTTGAGAAACCGAAGACAAAGCCATCCGAGATTTCTGGCTGTGCAAGGAAAAGACAAGAAAATCTCCCAGATTTCGTGGAATGGTGACGTGTAAGGAAGAACACGCCAGGCAACTGGAGAGGAAACTCCCCTAAGACACACACCTCCAATTCTTTGAGAGTGTAATTAACTCTTCAAAATAAAGAGAGTCAGCAATGCCGAATGCAGCACATTGCAGTCATTCGTTATGAAGAAAGTAGGGGGAAAATAAATAAATAAATAAACAAACAAGCGTTGTGACCAGGTCCCAAGGCGAGCTGCTCTGAAGACCACGCCTTCCTCTGATCTGTAAGAGTCAACCCCTGGCCCACTTCAGCACCCTGTGCTTCTCGTTCTCCTATGCACTGTTAGCCATGCTGCCTTCTGGGAGAAGGAGACCTGCCTCCCTTCACCTCAAGGTGACCCTGCTTTCAACACCTTTCCTCACAGGTACATGCTCAAGGACAAAAGTGGACAAATGGGAAGCAATTGCCAGCCTTTACTGACCACTTACAGTGTGGGAGACTCTGTGATAAAACCTTTCATTAAATTTTTTTTTGGGGGGGGGGGTTTGAGACAGGGTTTCTCTGTATAGCACTGGCTGTCCTGGAACTCACTCTGTAGACCAGGCTGGCCTCGAACTCAGAAATCTGCCTGCCTCTGTCTCTCAAGTGCTGGGATTAAAGGCATGCAGCACCACTGCCCGGCTTCCATTAAATTTTTAAAAAATCTATTTTTCACAGTATTTGCAACAAACAGGTGCTAGTACAGTTCTGTAGCGTGTATGGCGATACACTAAGAGAGGTTAAGGACTCTCCCCAACCACACACTGTGCTAGTCTTCTTCCCATTGCTATGACAAAATGTTGGAACTAATCCACTTAAAAAGACGAAAGGTTTGTTTTGACCCATACTTTGGTACCCATGGAGAGACATTGAATTACGGCAGGAGAGCATGGCAGAGCAGCTGCTTGCTTCGTGGCGTCAGGAAACAGGGAGAAGAGAGAAGCTGAGGTCATTTTAAGGACTCCTTATGGGCATCCCCTTAGTGACCTAAGTTCCTCCCAACACCACCCTGAGGCTGAGCCTTTAACACATGGGCCTTTGTGGGACTTTGAAAACCTGAACTATAGCAGCTAGTGCAGGCAGAGGAATCATGGTGTCAAAAGAAGTTCTTATTGAGAAGCCGTGGTGCAGTGTGAGAGCCTTTGGGGGGAATCCTAGTTAAAACGAGTTATGTACTAAGATATGTTGGAAAGCCCCCCGTCTCTCTCTCTCTCTCTGTCTGTCTCTGTCTCTCTCTCTGTCTCGTACTCTTGTAGTCAGAGCTCATTTGGACTTCTGACACTCCTACCTCTACTGCCTACATGTTGGGATGACAAGTGTGTACTGCCATGCCTGGTAGCGTGTGATGCCAGGGATAGAATCCAGGGCTCCATGCATGCCAGGCAAGCCCTCAGCAGCCTCCGAGGATTCTAATACCTACAGCAGTGCTCTCTCCGATCTATAGCTGTAGGCACAGAATTAGGGCACAGAGCCTAATGTCTTTATGTGCAAAGACATGGCTGTGAATATGGCGAAAGTGCGAGGACTAATGCTTTCATTTGATACTGGTAATTATCACTTATCAAAGTAGGAGCTTGAGGTAGAATAGAGTAAGCCAGAAGCCATTTTAGCGGCATGTGTGATCGGCCTTCATGGAGTGCAGTGGTATCTGTATACATCAAACCATCTCAGAATGAGACTGCCCTTGGACTGTGCCTGCACTGATAGATAGGCTTGGCTCTTAAAAAGAAACTGTCTCCATTACTTTGGGGTGCCCTCTTCTTTTGTATCAAGAATGATGTTTCTTTGCTCTTGTCAATCAACTTGCAAGTCAATCTGAGGACTGGCCACCAGATGGCAGCATCTCCTAGTCATTTCGTAAGCCATTCCTGCAGAAAAGTAATTGGCCATGCCTTTATTATCCTGTTTTGTTCGTTTAAGCAATGTTTATTAATTCTTTAAGAGTTCCATACAGTGTACTTTGATCATCCTCACTTCCTCTCTCCCTCACACATGCAACTTCACCACCTCCATTTTATTTTAAAAAACTCATTGTGTCCAGTTTCTTCTGCCCAAATATTCTTGGGTGTGGGGTTGCATTCTGGAGCATGGTCAACCTACTGGAAGTCACACACCCTTAAAGTAGGCTGGCTTTTCCTCTCTAAGTCACTACCACCGGCCAATAGCTCCTCAGTCAGCAGTGATTTCGTGGCCACCTCTCCCCTCCAGGCTGGGAATTCGTCAGGCTTGAGTTTGGGTAGTCTTGTGCATGCTGCCTCAACAGCTGTGCGTGTGCATGTGCACGTGCCCTGTTGTGCCCAGAAAGCAGTCTCACTGTTGTCGTCCCCTGCCTTACAGTCTTTCCACCTCCTCCCTCCAAATGATCCCTGAGCCTTGGGCCGAGGCTGTATTAGTGTTTTTGTTTTAAGATTTATTTATTTTATGTATATGAGTACACCGTTGCTGTCTTCAGACACACCAGAAGAGGGCATCGGATCTGATCACAGATGGTTGTGAGCCACCATGTGGTTGCTGGGAATTGAACTCAGGACCTCTGGAAGGGCAATCAGCTCTAATCTCTGAGTTGTCTCTCCAGCAGTGTTAGTTTTTGGGAGAGGATTAGACTTTCCCCAGAAGATGTGATTTAGTTCACTAGCACAATAGTCACAGGAAAGGAGAAAAGAGGCTAGACTGAAGCTTGTTCTACCTTCTCTTCCTTCATTTCCCGTATGTAGAGCATTCAAATCAATATGTAATCTTGCTTTGACTGGAGTCTATCTACACTTTTGGGAACTGACGTTTCCAGACCACCAAACACTGCCTAAAGAGCATACTAGCTAATTCTCTTACAAAACCCAAACTCCAGTTTTATGTAGGTTTATCTTTCCTTGTTTTATGCTCTAGTCAAGCAGGCCCGGGCAACTAACTATCCAGTCCAGTCTGCTCTGACTTACTCTGTTAGCTGTACTGCTTGTCACTTAGAATGTTTGCTTTCAAGGAAGGCCATGTTGACAAACTATCCACTCTCAGAGAAAAGGACAAAAGGGAGGAACAGGCAGAAGGCAGAGATCTTATAGGAAAGGAGGGGGAAGGGAGGGTTCTAGGCAGATTTTCCTTTGCCCTTCTCAGTGCCTCTCCAGGGCCTAGTCCTTACCATTCTTTCTCTTGTTCTTGTTTCCTCTCAGGCACTTTCTAGGTAGTGATGGATCTACAGAGGACCCAGTCCTTGCTTCTGCTCTTGGTGCTGACTCTGCTGGGGTTAGAGCTTGTACAACCCTCTTATGGCCAGGATCGAATGTACCAACGGTTCCTTCGACAGCATGTGGACCCTCAGGCGACAGGTGGCAATGACAACTACTGCAACGTGATGATGCAGAGACGGAAGATGACTTCTAGCCAGTGCAAACGCTTCAACACCTTCATCCATGAAGACATCTGGAACATTAGCAGCATCTGCAGTACCACCAATATCCAATGCAAGAATGGCAATATGAACTGTCATGAAGGTGTAGTGAAGGTCACAGACTGCAGAGAGATAGGGAGCTCTAAGGCCCCCAACTGTAGATACAGGGCAAGAGCCAGCACTAGGCGAGTTGTCATTGCCTGTGAGGGTAGCCCAGAGGTCCCAGTGCACTTTGACAGATAGATGCCATCCTGCAGCGGTTACAGCTAGTAGTTGACCTCTGAGTCAGTGAGAATAGCAATGAGTGATGGCCCCAGGCTTTGTTTCCTTTGCTCGTGTCTTATACTCACATATATCCAGTATAACCCATGGTATTCAGTACATCCCGTCCAAGAGAAGAACGAAGCCTCTTCTCGTAGCACTGATGGCTTGGTTCTCCCAGAATCTATCCCTGGACCTTATGCATCACGTGTATTTAGATAGAATTTCAACTATTATAAAGAGCTTCTTCTGTCCAAGTTGTCTCAGTCCAATCCTCTAACACCCCTTGATGCCAATTCTGCTACTTTATTTAGAAGGTTAGAGTTAAAGGATTTGACAACCATAAAACCAGTGGAAGATGTCAGAAAAAAATCCATCTGAATGGGCTCCTCACAAAGAGCGTCACCCACGTCGTTACATATGCTTTCTGTTATCCCCAAATGTCATCATTAGGGAAACCACTAAAAGTTTAGAAGTAGGGGCTGGAGAGATGCCTCCATGGTTAAGAGCATAGGCTGCTCCTCTAGAGGACCCAGGTTCAATTCCCAGCACCCACACGGCAACTCACAACTGTCTGTAATCCAGCTCTAGGTGATTTGACACCCCCACATAGACATACATGTAGGCAGAACACTAAGGCATATAAAAGTAAAATAAAGATATTGGCAAAATGAGAGTTACTTGTTATTATTTTGGTTTGTGACTACTAAGATTTTTTTAAACTATATGAAAAATGTAGTAAATCACTAAGATTCATTTACCCTTCCCCCTCTGAAAGATTTTCAATATTTTATTATGATAAAGAGCTGTATGTTGAACCAACTGTGTCTGGATCTGTGTTCCCCTGCTCTTTTTCAGTTTCTCTCTAGTCTGTGAACTCTCATGCCCCTTAGTGTCTATACATTCTGGTCAAATACAAATGGCCATTAGATCCACCACGACATCTGACTTTGTCTTCTTTACTCCACTGAAAGTGATCTCTCTCATACACAAGGAATACGATCTCAGAGGTGGCCTTTGCTAAAGAGCACCAATTCTTCATGCAACAAATTGAGAGTGCTGCAGTATTTGGCATTATTGATGTTTATGACTGCATATACCCAATGGGTGACTGACAGTGGGCTAACAAGGTTGACATT
>CM052708.1:64566774-64580830 GCA_028551405.1 Uromys caudimaculatus | reverse complement strand
AGAGAGAGAGAGAAAGAGAGAGAGAGAGAGAGAGAGGGAATGAATGAGGGCATGTGTATGCTACAGCTCACATTGTGTGTGTGTGTGTGTGTGTGTGTGTGTGTGTGTGTGTGTGAGAGAGAGAGAGAGAGAGAGAGAGAGAGAGAGAGAGAGAGAGAGAGAGAGAGGGAATGGATGAGGGCATGTGTATGCTACAGCTCACATGTAGAGGTCAGAGGACAACCCTTGAGAGTCAGCTCCACTGTGAGACAGGAATCAGATCATTAGTCAGGCTTGTGTGGCAAGCGCTTTTACTGGCTGTGCTATCCTGCTGGCCCTTTAAGAAAGATTGCTTTATTTTATTGTTCACAAGTGTGCATGTGTGTACATGTGTGCATGTGTGCATGCATGCATGTGTGCAGCTCAGGAAGAGGTCAAAGGTTATCTCTTTTCACCATGAATTCCAGGGACTGAACTCAGGCTGTCAGGCTTGTTAGGACAAGCATTTTTATCCACTGAGCCATCTCACTGGCCCAGACAATGACTCTGTCCAACCTGAGATAATAGTTAACCAGGCCATAGTCGGACAGAAACTGCTTAACACTGCTGGCCCCATCCCCTGTATACTCTTAGTGCTTTTGCTAGCACCTTGGAAATGATTAAAGATGGCGGGTTCCTAGTCTTACCAGCACACTTACACTGGTTAAAGCTCTACTTTTCATTCCACTGTTACCTTTTCTGGCCAGACCTCACTTCTTGGAGCCATAAAAGTAAAGCCATGAGCCTAGTTTGATAACACTCATTCCTTCCCACTGTGGACATTTAATAGAGCATTATGTGGCAATGACTGTCTCCAGCAATGAACTGATGCCAACTGTTCCCATGCCCTCCTGAGCGTAACGCACTTTCTTTTTGCCTTTTTAAGACAGGGTCTCTCTCTATAGCCCTGGGTGACCTGTATAGACCAGGCTGCCCTAGACACACAGAGATCCACCTGCCACTGCCTCCAGAGTACCAGGGTGAAAGGTATGAGCCACCACACTGGACTAGGAGCTTTTCTGAAGCTGTTCACCCATAGTTATTTTGTTTAAGAATGTCCATTTTCCCTAACTTCCTCTACTGTGTTTGTATTAGTTGGCATTCTCTACAGGATCAGAATCATTAAATTACACCCCTAAAGCTAGC
This sequence comes from Uromys caudimaculatus, assembly GCA_028551405.1. Classification (NCBI taxonomy): domain Eukaryota; kingdom Metazoa; phylum Chordata; class Mammalia; order Rodentia; family Muridae; genus Uromys; species Uromys caudimaculatus. Next base: position 64,579,666 of record CM052708.1, on the reverse strand, counting down.
CACTAATGATGTGGACTGCACAGTGACCTCAGCTGCCTGACAGAGGTCTAGCATATTGACATTGCAGATCACAGTCCTCCAGAATCCTTTGACTTTCATCTTTGATGGTTTTCACTATGTGTTGTGGGAATTTCCATATGCCTTTTTCCTTTGAGAAATTCTGTATGAGCTTTGTAGAGGATGTGACTGTATACCATGGCAGTCTCTAAACAAATACAGAAGGTAAAGATTTATGGTTCCAGAAACTCTTAGGCACTTACACCTGGTCCCAAGGATGAAAATACACAATCTAGATAAACAATGGTCCCAGACTCATAGTCTGAGGCCTTAGTAGTTGAGGGCAGGAGTTCAGTTGATAAGTATAGAGTAGTGCCCTCAATTGACTCCCTGGGTACGTGTGTAACTTACAGGATGAATGGCAAGGGCTGGTATGCCCCAGCAGAAGCAGATGCTGTTAAGAAGGTAGATTGGCTTGACCCCCTCTGTTATATACAGGAGCATACATTAAAGTAATTAGAATGATATGGCATAATGAAAGAAGAGTAAGATATCAGGACACTTTCCTTTGAGGAGTGTATGAGGAGAACAGGCCTATATTGTAAGACTAAGACACATTGGATCACAATTAGGAAACAGCTCAATGCTTGTTATGCTATACAGTATAAACACTGCACCATGCTCCTTGAGGAATGAAGACTGCTCTCACGGGTTTGTTACTCACGATTCAATGTCTAGTACCTCCTGACCTCAAAGGCTGAGAGCATGCAGGAGGAAATGTAAAGGGGCACCTGGTGGGGTTGCTGAACTTTAAAGAACAATGGGGACTTAGGTACTTGCTGAATTTATTGCTTTTGCTTTAAAGAAAAATACTGTAATAAAGTTGATGACTTCTTTCATTCTGGATGTTGAAGAACAGGGTTAAAAAGGGCTAAAAAGCAACCTATGAAAAGATCATATAGGCAAATATAGAGTATCGTAGGCTTAGATTTTTAAAACCTACTTTAATAAAGGTTCTTAAATGCTCAACCTTTCTTCTAGCCCACCACCCACCAGAGGTTGTGGAAAAGAAAGGTTAATAGGAAATGGGGGTTGTGGACCTGTTTAGAAATAGTTCTTTGAGGCTATTCTAGTATTCGTTGTTAGCAATCCAGTCCTTGAGTAAAACACCAACATGAACCAGCAACAGCAGTTCAATCTAAAAGAAACTCCAAGGCTCCATCAATCAGCCTGAGTCCACGGAAGTGGCAAAATATAATGAGAAGTTCTTTGGTGAGTTACTCTCTACAAAGTCACAACAAATGAAGATCAGCAAGGAAATGTAAGGCGAACCAATACAAGAACTTCCTCCCACTGTCTGTGGGGTCATATTTCTATTCTTTCTAAACATTACCTGTCCTCTCGTGTGTATGCTTCAGCAAAACAAACTCTCACCCGTGTCTGCTTCAGTAAAAAATATCCTTTCACCTGTCTGCCCCAGTAAAATATCTTATGACATAACTGAGTTTCCAAAGAAACCAGAAATTTCCACTTCAGAGTGTAAAATGTGTAGTTTTTTTTTTTCCCAATAAATGCAGAAGCTCTCCTGATTTATCCTCAGATGGTGTCAGTCTCCTTTCCTCCCCAACTCCACACTTTGGGACCCACTGGAGCTGGACTTTGGCACACCAAGGTCTATTCTCTTATTTGGCTACTTCTTCCTCCTAAGATTGACTACCAAGATCCAGCTATCCTAGTATTGAAGTCCAGCAATCAAACACCCCTTTGGTTCACCTAATTAACATGCCCAATTAAAGGTAAACACCTCATCCAAACACAGGGTTTCCCCCAGTACCTTTATAAACTGTCATTTTCCTATGTGCCATGTCTGTCTCTTCTCTATCCAGAGGCAGTCCCTTGCTCCTATGGGTAAAATACCTCTTACCCTTCTCCCTTGCCTCTTTTCTCTCCTTTCTTCCCTTCCCCTGCTTCCTCTACTTCCTGTGTTTGTTCCTTATCCCATCTATCTGTCCCTCTGAGGCTTATAAATCTTCCTTGTGCTGAGAACTTGGTCTGAGAACTCAATTTTGGGGATCCTGAGCCAATACTTTTCCTTTTATACATTATGATTCATAACAGTAGCAAAATTACAGTTATAAAGTAGCAACAAAAATAGTTTTATGGTTGGGGGTCACCACAACATGAGGAACTGTATTAAAGGGTCTCAGCATTGGGAAGATTGAGAACCACTGCTCTACAAGATCAACAACTATACTTACCCACAATGCCATCTCTCTAATCCCCTGCCTTGTACTTCTTACACCTTTTGCCTATTGTTTGCCGAATAACCTGGATATGCACTTGTGAGGACTAGATGAGACCCTGAGTGTATGGGTATTGTTAACATGAGTACAACCATGTCAAGGAACCTAATGCCTTAGACTTGGGGAGTGGCAATGCCCCCTGGACGAGGCTCAGAGCAATGGGAAGGACTTCTCCTGGCCCGAGCTCCGATGTTGAAAGTGTGTGCAGAAAGTACCAACCCACAGCTGCCTCCTGGATGACTGCAGCCTGAGACCATTTCCCTTCAGAGACCCACTCCCAAGATCAGCTAACCCACTTCCTTCCCACACTTTCTCTGTATAACGTGATGAGTTTCCAGCTGCTGCCAATGTGTCTCCATCAGAGCACACAGCCCATCTAACCCCAGCGTTTCTGTGCATGTGTCTGTCGTTTCTACAGACAGTAGAACAGTAGTTGAGGAGGAGTGTGAGACTCAGTGGGTAGACTTGGTGGGTGTGAACTTCCCTCCAATGTACACAAAGAGATGATAATGACATAAAAGGTGACTCTGAGAGACAAGGTGGATCACTTGGACAGAAGGACAAGACTAGACTTTGGAGTGGGTTTGTTCTGGTTTGCTAGAAAGTACACTTATGAGAGAGACAGATTTCCCTCTGACTTCCCAGACAGCCAGCTCTCTGAATGCAGCGGAGTTTAAAGCTTCAAAGGCATTGCACTTATTCTGACACGCATCGAGAGCCAAATTCTGATTTCAGTAACACTGGCCTAGTCAGTGCATTGAAGTGACAGCCAGTGTTCAGAGAGCAGAAAGATCTGAGTTTACTAATAAACTCCATCCTGTTGTAACCCAGTAGTTTCCGGTTCTACCCCCTTATTGCTCAGAAAGACTGAAAGCTATTTTTGTTTGTTTGTTTCTGGGTTTTATTTGTTTGTTTGTTTGGTTTTGTTTTTAAAGTAGAGTCATAGTTATTCAAGATCTTTTTCCATCAAATATGGGATTAGGTCAAATAGGCAACGTCCACCTGGTCGAGAGAGATGAGGGCATGGCTGAGTGAGGAGTGACACTCCGGAGAAGGTTTTTATCAGTGGTGAAAGGAGTAAGTTTAGTCAAACTAAATGGAATTGCATGTCAAAGCCTCAAGCAGAGAGGAGTCTGGGAAGACCATAAAAAAGTGCCCATGCGTGCCTGCCTGGTGGCCTGTACGTTCTGTTTTCTCTCTGTAACAAACTCCTCTCAGCTTCCTCCTGGCTGAACTATTTCTGACAAGGCAGAGGGCTGCCTGGCATCAGCTGTCACCACCAGTGAGCAAACTCCCACTCTGTGTCTGGGACTCAGGAAAAGGTCAGCTGGAGTTGCTGGCTGAAAACGCTTGTGGGCTTGCAGCTACAGCTTTCTTCATTCCTACCCAGCGCTTTTCCCGTTAGTATTTGAAGGAATTATTACATTTTAGCTGTGGTTTGGTTAAATTAAAAAAAAAAATTTTTTTTCTAACATAGCAGTTCACAGACCCAATGACTCTTTGTTGTCTATGGAGTCCTTGAAAACCCTGAGAACACAGCTTAGGATCTTAGGCAGAGGCTTCTGGGGATCCTTTCATGAGCTGTATTAGAAAGTCTAGATCACTATCTGACTAATAGTAGTACAAAAATAAATAAATACATACATACATACATACATACAAACTGAATAGTGGAAGAAATATCAAAGACTTCATAGATGGAGATACTATCGTAAAAGAATGTGATTAGGAAATAGCTCAAACTTTACATTCAAAGGAACATACCCGTCACTCAAATTACAAGCCATGGACTAAGAAGCTTTTGGGTGAGAGAGAGAGAGAGAGAGAGAGAGAGAGAGAGAGAGAGAGAGAGAGAACGAACTATCTATAGAAGCACACCCTTTAAGAAGTTTCCAGAAGTAATGGCCACCTTCACTTCCTGAGCTATTTCAGTAGTTTCACGTCTCCAGCTATACGGGGGCACTGCTCCCCCCACCCCTGTCCAATTTAGTTTGCTTCCTAATATGGCTGTATCTGCAAGAGGCCTTTGGAATTTTCGCTTTAGACTATAGTAGGATTTGCAGATGTATTCATAGAAGGTATGCGTCCACATTTAAAGGGCATTATCCCTTACTTGGTGAACACTTGGCTGGCTAGCTGACGGTAGGGTAACTCTGCACAAGCTCCTGACAGCAATGACAGGCATCGGTGCTGCAGAACATGCTGCTTGCTCTCACACATGTTCTAAGAGCTGTTGGCTAATACTCTAATATGCTATAGGATAAACACTTTGAAAGACTAGGACTTGGGCTGGGGAAGTGGGTCTGTAGTAGAGCATTCTCCTGGCACACTCAAGGCCCTGGGGCGCAATTTGCAGCACCACAAAAAAGAAAAATCATTGCTCCCTTTCTTTTGAATGAAGAGAAGATTTTGTTACAGGAATGAGACAGAGAACAGCCAGAGACATCTAGAAGAACCTAGAATAGAGAAAGAAGAAGAAGAAGAAGAAGAAGAAGAAGAAGAAGAAGAAGAAGAAGAAGAAGAAGAAGAAGAAGAAGAAGAAGAAGAAGAAGAAGAAGAAGAAGCAAACCAGCCATAGCGAGGGCTAGAGAAACAGGATATGGAAAAAATTATGCAGGTTATAAACTGCTCCCTGTCCTAATTTGTTTCACCTCTCAATGGGTCTATTCTCTTTTCTGTATCTGTCCAGTCACTACTTGTTTTTAAGTCTTATTAGCTTGTACAAACTTGTTAGAAGAGCTCTGGACACCTGTGCATTATGCTTGCTGTTTTTTCGTCAGACTTATCTCTAAGTTATCAAAACTCAGGTGCTCACAAAGTCCTCTCCCTGTCACTCAGACAGCTAGAGACTAGGAGGATGCAGAATGCAGGTGGAGCCAACCCCCTCACCCCGCCAATCAGCACAGGATTCCTGACTAGTCCAGGGATGCACAGCAAGAGCTGGCATCCGCAGGTATGAGTTGGTGGATTATTTGTTTTGTTTTCTTATGACGCGGTTGTCCAGGCTAGCCTGAAACTACTGAGCCTCCTGCTTCTGTTTCCTACCTGATAAGATTACTGCACCGGGCTTTGACAAACAAGTTCTAATATATATGGATACATGCAGACACTCTCATGCCAAGGCAAACTGGTTCATCTACCAGCACAGATGAACTACTAGCAGCCCTTGCTTTACTGACATAAAGCACCCGCCACTGTCTCAATTTACCTACAAATTGTACTTTTGACCATGCACTCTCAGTTCTTGGTGACAATGTAGTTCACATCCTTGCCCAACTCCCTACAGAACATGGCCTAGCCATTCATAGGCTTTTCCCCAAAAGCTTAAAGTTTGAGGGGCAGATTTCTGGTTGTTTCTTGAAAATTATCGACCATCCCTCTCTGGAGTCATTTTGAAAAGACTCTCCCCAACATTTTGAAATTCCGTTGTGACTGTTCATCCTTCTTTGATGTTTGCAAACCTTGCCTAAGGCTACTCTCAAGGTGAACTGGAGCGTTCCACATGAGGAGATACAGAACAGGTTCATAGAAAAAGATTTTCCTGACTCCGCCCTCCACGCCACCACCCCCACAAACCCAAAGCGATGCACTTCACATGGTCATTCTTTTCTCTACTGCTGTGGACTTCTTGGGAGCTCCGAAAAGGACAAAGACTCTGCCCTTCATATCTCCATACCTCTGTACCCACCGTAATCAGCAACGTGGGCACTGATTAGGTAAGTTAGAAGGTCTGGTATGTAGGAAACTTGATTGAAAGGTCAGAAATCATTGGAAAGAGACTGACTGACATTTTAGTGTTAAGGATGAAAATTGTCCAAAATCATAGAAAACAAGACAGCATTAACCCCACAGATGTCCTATCCCACCCTCGTCTAGTCTGTCAAAGTAATTTTGATGGCTCTCAAAGGTCTATCAGACCCATATGTGGTCAGGGCTTGAATAAGGTAAAAGATTCAACAGGGCCAGGCACACTCAATGTAAATGAGGGTGGACTCCATTTAAGCAGAAGTCTTTCCAAACACTGGACTCTATCTTCCATCCAGAGTCACTCCTGCAATGCTAGTTTTATTTAGTCTTGGTATTGAAACAATATTTCAGACCTTCTGTTCCTTCTCCACCAGCAGCTAACAAACCATGATGTTTTTGAATGAATACGGAATATGGTCCCTAAGAAAAGATGTGGGAGTTTAGAAATGGTGCTGTGTTTCCCTTAGATTTGGGAGAAATGCTGTAAGGAGGTCAAGATAGGAGCATCCCCATGGTGTAACCTGTGTAAAGTGCAGCCCAGGCTACAGCTTCAGGGACCCAACGTCGTCCTCAATGGCAAAATCTCTCAAGCAGTTCCTCTGTATATTCTCATTATCTTTCCACTTTGAAGAGAAGTCTTTTGGATACTTGGTCTTCTGAGCATTGAGGAGTTAGTTAGAGCCTGTAAGAGAGCAGTAGGTTCCTTCCATTGCATAGAAGACTGTTGGGGAAACTTGCTGTTAAAGTAGCCCCTATGACCAGATGGCTCTCTGAGCTCAGTGCAAAACACAGGGAAGAGAGAGGGTTCCCTTTCTCAGCCCAGCTTACCCGACTCTGCTTGTCTTTGTCTGGAGAGTATCCCTTGTCTGAAAAGTAACCTTGTACCTAGCTCCCTGAAAGGCTGCGTAACTCAGCACACATGCCCTGTTCTGGCTTCCCACCTGCACAATAATTTAGGTGCTGTACTATAACCAGTCAGCCCTTCCTGCTTGCTTGATGCTATGACCAATTAGCCCTTTCCACCTGTACCCCTAAATAGGCCCTTATATGGCCTATCCCTGAAACAATAAAGTAGACCCTGCTATGGTCCCTGGAGGTCATTCCGTCCATACTCACAGCCAGCCAAGCCCTACTCTCTGCCTCTGCTCCCTTTCTCCCCTCAGGTTCCAAGGAGAATGGGGTGGGGGTGGGGACAAAATAGAGGGCATATGGGAGGGACTCCGAGTTTTCAAAATGAATCCCATTCTTTATGCAATTTTATTCTTAGCTCGCTCAGTCTGCAACATAGTTTTTCTTTGCAATTAACTTTAGTATCTAATGAGGGTTGTCTTCTCTGGGAAACAAAATTATGGGGGAATAGAAATTTAAAGTACAGCTCAGCTTACAGGGCAGTATCTCAACATTTTCTTTTCTTTTTCCTGTAGCCATTTAGATGTCCCTAGTGCCTGCTATGATGTCCTCTCTAAAAGCCTGGAACATGCTCCTGCTTCTGCTGTGCCTGCACTATAGCCTACATGCACAAAGCACTTCCAGGAGGCAGTTCATGGAACACCATCACCTAAGTACAAACAAAGAGTTCAGTGCCTACAACTGTGATAGACTCATGACAGAGAAGTCTCTGAAGCCGAGGCCCTCCCACCCATTCGTTTATATGACATGGTACAAAGTCGAACATCTATGCGTTAGTAGCAACTGGAAAGATCGCTACAAAAATTTATACGTTTGGGCTCAGACTCCCATTAAGGTCCTCAGGTGCCAGTGGGAGAGTCTAAAAAATAGATATATAGAGAGAAGGAGCTATAGCTATGTTCAGTTCCATTGCAATGCTGATGGGTACGTCGACAGCATAGAGGACATGAAGATTCTAGAGCCCATCCTCCCTTAGAAAGTCTCACCAGCTCTGGATGGTTCTGAAAGAGCAGTGAGTAGTTCTCAAATGTCAATCCCCCTCACGCACTCCTCACTCTCCCACCCCACCCACCCTGCCCACCCCTAACCCTCCACCCCTGCTTACAATAGTTACTGTTACTTCTGCTTTGCAATTGTATGTCAGTGACTTCCAATCACATTGATTCTTGGCATTACAATCCTGCTTATGTGTTCTCTGCCTGAAATAATGTTCCTCCCTGTTTACCTACTTTTATTTACATTTTTCATGACTCAGCTCTCTGTTACTGTGACAAAGAGTTTGAAAGAAACCATTCAAGGGAGGATTTATTTGCCTCCTAGTCTCTGGGCTAGCTTTCGGTCTGTAGTCTACTGGCTCTGTTGTTCTTGGGAAGAGTGAGGCAGAGCATTATGGTGGGGAAATGTGGAAGAGCCTCACTTCATACAGGCTAGAAAGTAAAAAGAGAAGGAAGGGGAAGAGTATGGGGACAAGATGATAATGGTGGCTCCAGTGACTTCCCTCCTCCAGCTGGGCCCCCAGATCCACTCGGTTCTAAATTCATCAATGGATTAATCCACTGCCAAAGTAATTACAGCCTTCATGACCCACCTGGCAAATAAGCCTTCATCACAGGAACCCGTGGGAGGACATTGGACAGCCAAACGATGGCAGCATCTTCTCGTGACTTGTCCAAGATTTTTCCTGATATCATCATCTTCATGCCTAACAGAACCGATGATCTCCCATTCCACGAATAAATTGCTGTTCCACTGTGTGTCATACGTGTACCTGTTATATGTGTGGGGTTTGTTTTGTGTATTGGTATGAGCAACGCAGTTACATGTAATATGAGGTTTTACTAGATGTGAATAACTTATACTTAGGCTCAAGGTGTATCTTATATATGCATCTACATACATGTGATATACCTATGTGCTGGGGTAGACACAAGTCTTGACTTGGACAATGGTTGTGGTGACACCTTTAGTTCTAGACAAATGGAAGTACAGGGCAGAGGGCAATAGATAATTAACCTGTTGTGTCAAATAACATATAAATCTCTGGCTCATAGCAGGTAGTCCATGAAACTGTGATTTTTCCCCCTTTCTTATCCTTTGGCTTGGAATTTTGATTTTTTGACTTTGATAAAACATATGTGAAAAGTGTTCCAATCATTTGCTCTTCCTTCCTGGAGAAGATTTCTAACATAAAACAGATATTAAGGATGATGGAGAGATGGTTCTGTACAGAAGAGCACTGCTGCTCAGGCCCCAAGCTCAGTTCCCAGCTCCCATATCAGGGGCTTACAACCATCTGTGACTCCAACTCCAGAGCATCCAATGGCACCTGCACTCATGTGCACATGACCACATGCAGCCACATACCTACACATAGTCAAAAATAATACAAATAAATCTTTTTTAAAAGCTCAAGACAGACATCAGGCTGTAATTAATGTGGAAGCCATAAACACTGCCTGATCAAGAATATTCTGCCTATAATGTTGTGCTAACTAGTTTTAAACCAACTTGACACAAACTAAAGTCATCAGAGAGAAGGGAGTCCCAATTGAGAAAAAAAGCCTTCATAAGATCAGGCTGCAGACAAAGCTGTAGGACATTTTCTTAATTAGTGATCAATGGGAGCAGGCCTAGCCCAACGTGGGTGGAGCCATCCCTGAGTTCTATAAAAAAGCAAGCTGAGCAAGCCAGTAAGCAACATTCCTCCATGACTTCTGCATCAGCTCCTACCTCCAGGTTCCCGCCCTGTTTGAGGTCCTGTCCTGACTTCTTTTGATAATGTTGAGCAGTGATGTGTGAAAGTGTGAGCCAAATAAAGCCTTCCCTCCCCAGGTTGCTTCTGGTCGTGGTGTTTCAATAATCATCCTGACTAAGACAGAGGACAAAATGGTTCAGCAGCAGATACAGAGGTCCGAATGAGAATATCCTCATAAGGGCAGGCATAGAACACTTAGTCCCCTATTGGTGGTGCTGTGTGGGAGATGATAAAACCTTTTGACTGTGGAGCTTTGTGGGAGGAAGTATACCATTGGAGCATTGTCTTGGAGAGTTTATAATCTCCCCCAGATTCCAGTTTGATCTCTCTGCTTTCTGAATGTGGCTGAAGTCGTGATCTCTCAGCTTCGCCTGCTGCCATGCCTCCCCATATTTATGGATTCTTTCCCTAGAACCATAAGCCATAATAAACTCCTTCCATAAGTTGCTTCTGGCTGTGGTCTTTTATTGCAGTCACAGAAAAGTAACTAATCCAACAGGTAAGGGGTATTGCCCACAGGCCTCAAGACCTCTGACCCCTGTAAACCACTCCAGAGGTAGAAGGAGAAAACTAACCACACAAAATTGTCTCTGACTTCCAAATGCACCATGTCACGCCATGCACACCCCACACTTACACATATGCATCACATATAGACACACACAATAACATTTTTTATTATGTGTATGTGTGTACATAGAGGGGGAGTGCATATGTGTGAGGGTGCCTGTGGAGGCCAGATGTTGTATTCCTAGAGGCTGGAGTTACTGATGGTTGTGAGCCACCTAACGTAGATGTTGGAAACCAAACTCATGTCCTCTCAAAGAGCAACTACTCTTAACATCACTCTAGCCACCCCCCAACCCCAAAACTCCAAATAACTGACTTCCAATTAGTAGAATCTGATAAACCTCAGAAGAGAGTAATAAACTTATTTACTATTATTTCAATTAATGCCTTACTATCCCTCACCCTTGTATCAATTGCATTTTGATTACCCCAAATAAATTTATACTCAGAAAAAGCTAATCCTTACGAATGTGGCTTTGACCCTACAAGCTCTGCACACTACTATTCTTCTATAAACCATGCATGAACAGATAGCATTCACTGATTCATTAGGACATTTATCTTTAGGACCTGGGAAGATGGGCTTTACTTGGTGAAGTACTCAACATACAAGCATGAAGTCTTGAATTCAGATCCCCAGGGCCTGAAAAGTTGTTGTTTGGAATTCAAGAGGGAGTCTGGGGTACACCAGGTAAGAGATTCATTAGAAGAGAAGCGGTCTTAACACTATGGACAGAGAGCGGCATGGCAGGGGCTCAGAAGAGAGTTCATGCCCTTATGGCAGAGTGGGAGGCCCTTTCTTATGGTCTCAGAGAAGGGGAGATTTCCTGTAGTTAGGCTGTCTCTGATAGTCTGATAGATGGCAGGGGAGGGGAGGAAGTCTTGCATTGACAGGAATCAGTAGACGTGAGGGAAGAGGAGGGCTCCATCTGGCTGTATTGTGCCTATTACACTGTTAACCTTCTGTGGTGGCTTGAATAGGTATACCCCCATAGACTGTGTTTCAATGCTTGGCCCATGAGGATTGGCACTGTTAGAAGATGTGGCTTTGTTGGAGTAGGTGTGGCCTTGTTGGAGGAAGTGTGTCACTGTGGAGACAGTATTTGAGGTCTCCTATGCTCAAGCTATGCCCAGAGTGGAACACAGTCTCCTTCCGCTGCCTTGGGTTCAAGATGTAGAACTCTCAGCTTCTCCATCACCATGTCTGCCTGCAGGCCGCCATGCTTGCAACCATGATGATAATGGACAGAACTTCTGAAACAGCGAGCTAGTCTCTCTGTGTCTTAGACCTTTATTGCTGTGAAGAGACACCATGGCCACGGGCGACTCTTTTTAAGAAAAACATTTAATTGTGACTAGCTTACAGTTTCACACACCACACAAACACCAATCTCAATCAGACAAGGATAATGTGTTGAGCATTTGCCCCAGGACTGAACAATGAGGGCTGCAAACCAGACTCAGGAGCTGAGTGTGACCCCCAGCCAGAATCCTACAGAGCTTCCAAGTCTGAAATCCACAAACATGTATGCCAAATTATCCCACCAATCAGGATTTTGGGCTAGGGGACTTCCTTAAGAAAGTATCTTTGTGATACACTTATCCTGTTCCCATTGGTTGGGGTGGGGTGACTTGCCTGGCGTACCATCCATGTGCCAACTTACCAACCAGTATGTCAGTTCCCAGGGAGGTTTTGAGTCCAAGTTTACTGTGGCTATCTACACAAAGTAGTTCTAGCTGATCTCTCCAAGAACACCAAAGCACAGGACATAACGGAATATGAAATCAACTCATGCATGAGAAAGTTTCCTAGTAGCAGTCATAAGAGCATATGAGAATGTTCCCTTGTAACAGTAATAACAGCATAAAATGGCTGGCTGGCCAGGCAGCAGTTACCCAGGCCTTAACAACCTCTCAGGTGTGATTTAACTGTTGTTACTATTTATTAAAAGCTGGTGTGTGTAAGAGAGAGACACACTCACACAGAGAGAGAGAGAGAGAGAGAGAGAGAGAGAGAGAGAGAGAGAGAGAGAGAGAAAGAGACTCTTCCTCTAGAGATCCATGACTAATACAGTTTCCTCTAATTTTTTTTCCTTTTTTTTTTCTTTTTTTTTTCTTTATTTTTGATACTTTATTTACACTTCCAATGTTTCCCCTTTTCTGGGTCTCCTCTTTGGAAACCCCCTATCCCCTCCCCCTCCCCGCCTCTGTGAGGGAATTCCTCCTTCCACCTACCCGCCCACCCATTCCCATATTCCCACCTTGTCATTCCCCTTTACTGGGGCCTCTAGCACCCTCAGGCCCAAGGGCCTCTCCTTTCTCCCTGATGGCCATCAAGGTCGTCCTCTGCCACATATGTATTCCAAACCATGGGTCAATAGATGTGTATTCTTTGGTTGGTGGTCTAAACTCCAGGACGACCAGGGGGAGGGTCAGGCCCATTGACACTCTTGCTCCCTCCATGGGGCTACCAATTCCCTCAGCTCCTTCAGACCTTTCTCCAACTCCTCCATCTGGGACCTCACTCTCAGTCCAGTGGTTACTGTTAAGTGAAACTTGGGCATTCTGAACTTTTGGCCTAATATCCGCTTATCAGTGAGTACTTACCATG
>CM052708.1:64549997-64566274 GCA_028551405.1 Uromys caudimaculatus | reverse complement strand
TGTATTCTGTTGGTGATGTTTACATCAATGGTTCCTGATCTCTTTCCTAGGTTTTCTAACTCCAGGGTTGTCTCCCTTTGTGATTTCTTTATTGTTTCTATTTCTATTTTTATCTCCTGGATAGTTTTTTGCATTTCCTTTGACTGTTTGATTGTGTTTTCTTGCACTTCTACCTGTTTATTTGTGTTTTCCTATAATTCTTTAATGTATTTTTGAATTTCCTCTTGAAAGGCTTCTCATTGTTTATCCCTGTTCTCTCGTATTTCTTTAAGGGTGTTATTCATTTCTTTCTTAAAGTCTTCTATCATCCTCATGAGAAATGATTTTAAATCTGAGTCTTGCTTTTCTGGTGTGTTGGGGTATCCGGGGCTTGCTGTGGTGGGAGAGCTGGGTTCTGATGGTGCAGAGTACTCTTGGTTTCTGTTCTTTATGTTCTTGCCCTTGCCTTTTGCCATCTTGTTGACTCTGTTGTTAGCTGATCTTACTCTGTCTGGTTGTGGCGTGCCCCTCCTGCAGGTCTCTGTGTCAGTACTCCTTGAAGACCAGCTCTCTCTGAGAGGTGTTTGGGTTTGGAGAGCTATGTGGCACCGGGTCTGATCTCGGTCCCTGTGTCTCGCGGGTTCGGGGCAGTTCCTGGTGAGCTGTGGGGCATGTCTTCGGCCCTCTCCCGGCTTTTCCGAGCTCCTGAGAGGGATCTTTGTCCCGGCGCTAATTTGCTATGGAGCCCTGTGGCCCAAGCTGAGGTTCCCGGCCGCTGCCGGAAGTTGCTGTCCCTCAATCTCTGTGGCCTGCGGAAACCGCTCCTCTAATTTTTGATTGATCAGTTTAAACAAAGAAAGAAGAGCTTATCATCCCACAACTTTGGGCAGGTAAATATGTTTAAGACCCATCTTGAACATATCTGACCTTCCTGGACCAGTCAGCTCTAAGGGGTCCCTGCTTGTGGAAGAGATGAACAAAGGCCTCAGATCAGGGAGGTGATGGAGAAGCTGGAAGCTTGCCATCTTTGCTATCTCTGCTACCTATCAGTGGCCCTTTTCCTTATCTATCAATCAGTCTGGCATTTGTCCAGCCCTGGTCTGGCCTATGGCTTGTGTCTTTTCTCATTTTCCTTTCTTTTTTTCTTTTCTTTCTTTAATTGTTCTCACTTTCCCTTCCCTTTACCCCAAATCCTTTCCTTTCCTTTCCTTTCCTTTCCTTTCCTTTCCTTTCCTTTCCTTTCCTTTCCTTTCCTTTCCTTTCCTTTCCTTTCCTTTCCTTTCCTTTCCTTTCCTTTCCTTTCCTTTCCTTTCCCCTTTTCTGGTATGTAGGGCCTTGGCCACTTGGCCACTGAGGGATGGAGACTGGTCTACAGTATCTCTATCCCTCAGCCTATCTTCACTCTTTCTTTTCTTTTTTCTTACTTCTACCATTTCTCTCTAGGTACTTCTCTGTTTTCTACTCCCCCCCTAACACAAGCAACCGATCCCATTGTGATTCTTCCCTGCTTTTCTTTATCCCCCAGGCAGATCCACAGTAATCAAGAGGCCAGCACACACAATACTATTGCTTTCCCTTTCCGAGCTGGGAGAAATAAATTTAGGCTCCAAAGGAAAGCGTCATCAATGCAATAAACTCCTCTTGAGGAGTCACCCTTTTCTGTAGCAGGGCAAGCTGCTCACTGATGTGGAAGAGCCAACCCACAGAGTGCCCTTTCCCCACTGGCTGAGCTCCAGTGTCTGTCTTTTATGGTTGCTTAGTTTTAAAAGAGTTGACACAAAGGAAATGAAGGAAAGCAAGAACAGGCAAGCATCTCAAGATCCAGAGCGCATCTGTTTACACAGCTTAACCTTTGTATAGGCAAAAGTTTTACCAGGTAGAGGATATTAAAAATTTTAAATTTCTTGTCATAAACAAAAGCTTTACCGTGTTGATACAAAGACTGCTCTTGAGAGTTCCTTACATACTGAGAAGAGTTGTTCCTGAGGGAGTGACTGTGTTGTAGCAAATGCCTACCCTAGTTTCAAGGTGGGTTTACTGCTGCATAGTGATTTTTATTGGAAACGGTTCTCAAGCCTTGGGGATGAAGCCTTAAACACCCATTTAAAAGGAAAACATCACCTCACTATGACAGCAACCTCGTCTCTCCTGAACTTCCAAGCACCTTTTCTGAAGGAAGAAAGGTCACCCGAGCTAAAAACAACAAAAACATAACCAGTAATCTAACCCCAGATGGGAAGAGCTGGGCACAAAGCACAAGTAACATGTAAAACAAGCAAACAAAACAGGAGAACATGTCTTCTCCTCCAAAAATTCCTAACACACAGTAACCTCTAAGAAGAACAACTTAAATGAAAAGCCAGAACCCCGCCCCCCCCAAAAAACTTAAAATATGCTCAAACAAAACACAAACTCCTGAATGAATTATTTTTTCACTCCAACATAATGTTTTTATTAGTTATTTGGGAATTTCATAAAATGCACCTGGATTACACTTCTTCCCATTCCTTCCCAGGTGCACCCTCCTCCTCTGCACTACCCTACCCAACCCCCACCATCCCCCAAAATAAAGTCCAATTTATGTTGCCCCATATACTCACTGCAGACTGATCAAACTCCCAGTGGCCAGCTTCTTAAAGAGAACTGAATCCTTCCTCATTCCCCACCAGAAGCCATCAACTTCATCACATTTTTAAAGGACCCTCTTCAATTGCTTCATAGCTGGACTGTTTCTTTTTGAAGGAGTGCGATGTCACAGAATTCTTCAGTGTCTCTCATTCTCAGTTATGAGTCTACAGTCAACAATACCACTGCAAAAGATGCTTCTTTGCCGATAGCAACTGGCAACACAGATTGCAGTATCAATGTTGTTTCAGGCGACAGCACAGATCCCAAACATCAATGCGGTGTCTGGCAGCATCAGCATGGCCTCTGGCTGCTGTATGGATCATGGATATCACCGCGGTTTTCCGGCAGTAGCATTAATTACGGAAGTCTTACGAGGAGGCTTAACTCAGAAAATGAACCATTCACCTCAGATATCTTGCTGCTCAAAGTCAGGATGATTGTGAAGTTAAGCAGTGTGTCTCGGGACAGGACCTGCAAGAGCTATACAGCATCCTGGTAGGGTCCTTCCTGCCGGAACCCTGGGCACCACCATGCTGTTTGCAGTTTGCAGGCAGCCCCAAGGCCTTGTGCTCTCCTGCCTTAACAGGGCAAGCATTGCGAGCAGCAGCACCTGAGACAAGCTGGTTGTGACCTGAGTCTTCTGGTGGCAGAGGATCAGGTCCACTTAGCAATGACTTGCTCCTTTGTCTGCTTCAGCTCTGCTCTCAAACCTGTCCCACCACCGCCTCTCTAGTTCAGCTTCTCTCTGCTTCATGTGTGTGCTCCATTTCGCCATCTTTTTCTCCATCTCTAGTTGCTCAGTCAGGGTGACTGTGTGGTTGGGACCATGTCCAGGAGCAAGATCTGCATCCTGCTGTACATCACCCCGCCTTTGGCGTGGGCCGGGGAGCGACCACCACGTTTGCAACCCGTGAGCAGTGCTGTGCCCTGTACTCTTCTTTTCCCACAGAGCGGCAACCAGCAGGAGCAGTAAGAATAGCCTCAGCTCCGTGCCTCAGGAGGAGCCCACGGGTGAGTCTGAGGTACTGTCCTAGCGATCCGACCACCTCTACTCCACAAGGACATGTTCCTTCTCCTTGAATGAACTCTAATACAAATATCTAGATGACATAAGAAAGTCAAATTCAAGACATGAAAATATAATTCAGTAAAGAGTCAAAAATACTGAACAAAGGTCAAACTGAAGTTATTGTAAAAAGAAAATACTAAGAAGTCAAAGAGTGTTTCAGTGGGATGAAAGAGAGGCAGAGGAACATAGACATGTCACCATCTGGGAGCCTTAATCATATTCATTTTCTCTGCCAGTTAAAGAATTACAAGGCGGGGGAAAAAAAATCTCTAGTACAATAGGTGAAGTTTTCAGACAGAGAAAACAAGACTCTAGGTAAAGAAAGGCTTTTTTTTAGGGGTGAGGAAAGACACGTGAGCACACAGAACAAAAGACCTATTGCAAAGCAGACAGGGCATTTAGGAATTGGAAATTCCAGGCTCTTCTCAAGGACTGGGGGTTTTGTGGGACTTGAGGGGCCTTCCTTGTGAAGAGTAACTGTCCCGTCCCTCCCGGGGGGCCCTACCGGAGGGGACTATTGACAAGGGTCTGAAATGCCCTGCCTGCAGGACTTTCAGCTGCTGAGGAGGGAAACTGCCGGCCTAGGGGAAAGAAGACAAGAGACGAGAAATACCTTGGGAGCAAGTCGATTGCCCGATCAAGCTCCAAATAATCTTTATTTCTGAGTCTATATTTAAGCACTTAAAGGCGGGAAGGGCAGGAGTAGGGAGGTTACTACATGTCACTACAGGGCGGGATGAGACAGAGGGAGAGATGTTCTCAGGGTCGCTTAATTGCAGCCAAACATCAGACTGCTGTAAATCAGCATAACAAGCATTACTGTGACTTTAAGATAGCAGGACATCTCAAGGTTTCTTTGGAGCCACAGGCTACTATAAACAAACCATCTATTCACCTGCAAGAGACATCTACAGAGGGGAGGAATCAAAGGAATGTCTGCTAAAGCCTGGGACACTTTGGCTTGCTGACAAAGCCTTAGGTTCAATCAAGGCCTTTTGGTCTCCAACACTTTCTTCCATAATTTAAGGTTGATCAATTTGAAAAAAAAAAAAAAAAAAAGACAAACTAGCTGACAGGCATGAAGCTCAGGGTTGAACATGCTCTGATCGAGCCTTCTGGGGGGGGGGGCACTGGTGGGAGAAAGCCTACAAGCTAACTGACAGGCATGAAGGTCAGGGGTAAGCACATTCCGATCGAGCCTTCTCAGGGTCCCGCTGGTGGGAGAAAGCTGATAGGCTTGTCTCACTTCAGTAGGGGAGGATGAAGCCAGCCATCTTGGAAGTTCATCACCTTTATTATCTAGTCATGGCTCCTCTCCTTCTCTGTCTGTTTACCAGGGAATCTAACTCAGAGTCCCTCAGGTAGACAGGGAAGTGAGAGCAGACTCCCAACGATGATGGCTTCTTGTTCCCAGAGTCTATTGTGAGGAGAGATGATGAAAAGAAATGGGGCGGTTATCTAAACAGAACTACCAGGAGAATCATCCTATAAAATATCTAACTCAGAGTCCAGTTAGAGAACTGCCAGCTCTAGTCCCCTCCCATCCTAAGGGAGCTGTTTGTAAGAAAGCTGGTACCTTTATGTTATCTGTGGACCAATCTTCTGCTTTTCCTATATGTTCTCTTCTTTGTCTGCTTTATAGAATGAGTTTAATGACCCCCTAATACCAACCCCCCTGTTATAGGAAAGTCTCACCAATTAAATGAATCATATGGAGAACAGCATATCAAGAAATGAAGACAGAGTAAAAGAATTGAACCATTTAGTGAAGCTAGATGACATATGTTGAAAAAACAGCTGTGAAGTCCAGGTTGGCCTCATGATTGTCCTGCCTTTACTTCTTCATCACATCACACCTTCATGAGCTACCACAACCACAGCATTTCTGAAATGTACGAACTGAACATGCAAAATCTCTGGGACAACATGAACTGTGGGACTAGAAGGAAAAGATTTTCACACCAAAGGCATAGAAAATACTTTCAATGAATGCATTGAAGAAAATTTCCCAAAGCTAGGGAAGGACATGCCCATCAATATAGAAGAAACACACAGAACACCAAACATAGCCAGAAAATAAAATGCCCATATCATATCAGGGTTGAAACACTGAATATACAGAACAAAGAAAGTATATTGAAAGTTGTAGGGAGAAAAATAAAATCACATCTAATAGCAATTAAGAAAAAGACTCATAGTTGGTCAAGGTGTTAAGGACAGGTGTATATCAGGTACTCAGTTTTGAATGGACCACCTATATTGTAGCTGACCAGCAGCCATGGATGAACTGGGTCTACCTGAAAGGGGAGCTGGAAATGAAAAAGGGACGGGGTGCGAGAGAAGGATGAAGCCAAGGCAAAGTTTCTGATCAAGGTTCAACCTTTAATATTCTGTACTGCTTTAATAGGGAAAGCCCAAAGACCCCATCCTTTGTTTTAGCAAGCTCAGCAGGCAGTCAACTCCTCAAGGCTCCTGTAGGAAGTTGCAAATGCAGAGAGGTCAAACTAGCTCCAGCCAGGTTGCTTGTTCTACTCAAGACTGAGGGAAGGACGCACCATATCATCCTCTCCAAGGCTCAGAAAACATCAAGAAGGGGGACAGGGTATAACAGCTGGATGACGATGATGGTGGTGGTGGTGGTGGTGGTGGCCATGTAATGCTGTCTTACAGACACAATGAGGCTATGGCATGCCTGAACTCACAACATCTGTGGCTGCTTGCCAGGAACTGCACAAGGCTGAGTCCATAAATATTCAGTCATAGATACAGGAGAGGCTCACGAGACCTCTCCAAGGAGAGCTAATTGTAGCTGATGGCTCCTGGAGAAGTCATTAGCTTCAGTGATGTAGCCTTTGTGAGTTACCAATGCTCCAGTAGAGAGCTTTGCAGCCATGCCCACAAGACCAGTCCTGTTGAACAAAAACTAAATTAAACTAAACTAAATATATGCAAATGCCTGGTGTCGAAGGAGTAAGGGCTGGAGTGGGAGGAGGATGAGAGAAGGGCTAGTGAACTGACTCAACAGATAAAGGAGCCTGCCATCAGGCCTGGTTATCTGAGTTGATCCCTGGAATCCATACAGTAGAAAGGGAAAACTAGATTTTGCAAATTGTCCTCTGATCTCCACACATGCACCATGACACAAGTTCACGTGTGTGTATGAGCGGCCGTGTGAAAGCATACACACTAAATACATATAAACAAACAAACATATCAATAAATAAAATGCAAGTTTTAAACAGAGAGGAGGCATGAGTGTGATCAGAGTGTAGAGTCTGTGTATGTTTATGGCATTGTCAAAGAAGAAACTAACCTTAAAAGCTATTGGGGGGGGGAGAACATACCCTTATGAACCTCCCAACTGGCTGAGACTACCCCTCCCCCAGTGCCACGTGGAAGACACCCAGAGGCACAGGTGCCACTAAGATGAGCAAGTGAGTGGTAAAGAGATGGAAGAGAAAGAGAGACACAGAAGGATGTGTGCACAATGAAGAGAGTCTGAACTGGAAATTTGAGGGTGGTGACGAACAGCCTGATGTGAATAGCCTGTGATGCCACCTGAGGCCATGGTGAAGTCCTGGCCTGTGCTACCACTGAGGGCCATGTCTGGGTTCATGGCCCTACAGAAGGAGGGGTCTGTGTTAATGTCTGTGATCCATGTTACCACCAAAGGCCACGTGGATGTCTCTGGTCTAGGCTACCACTTAGGACTATGTTGATGTCCAAGGGCTATGCAAAGTTGGTCCTACCTCTCACTTGGGCAGTGTGGGAAAGGACTCAGGCCCCCACCAGTTGCAGCACAAAGCAGATCCCTTCCCCACCTTACTGGAGAAGCACAGTAGAACTGGCCCTGGTTTGGGGGTTTGCGGGTGAGCTGGGCCCCAAGGGTATGAGTTCAGGAGAATTGGCTGTCCTCATAGGCCATCTGGTGGTGTGGGCATGGGACAGATGCCTCCTGATCCCCACCCCTGGCCACCTGAAGCAGATGGGAAGGCTGGTCCCACCCTTTGCCAGCTGTATCATTCAGAGAGCACCCTAAACTTTGCCTGGGCAGGACAGTATAGCTGGCCAAGGTGGTGTGAACAAAGGAGAACTATTAGGCTCACTAACTCAGCTACTACCCAGGCCCAGATCCAGGGCTTTGAGTTTGCCCACCCTTACATCTACCCCATCTATGAACTGCTGGAGCACATGAAGGAGCTGGTCCTCCAGAACCAAAGCTGCAAGATCTCCATGTCACATGGCAACAACAGGGTATCTGAGAGGAGTCCCAGTGAGGATCCAGTATTGATGGTGCAGCAGAAGCCAGAGGCCACCAACCAGACCAATGACTCACTGCAGTGAACATCTGCAAGCAAAGCTGTCTGGTCAGAAGGGTGTACTGTGCTACCTACTGTTACACACACTGTGAGATTTTGTTTGTTTTCTTTTCATGGGAAAGGTGCAAAAGCATTGGGTGAATATGGAGGGATGAGTGGATGAGTGGGATTGGGGTGCATGATGGGAAATTCTCAGAGAACCAATAAAAAGTTTGTTTTTTAAAGCTATTTTTAAAGATGCATGTGGGGTCGGGGAAGTATATGAATGTAATTACCGGTGCCCAAAGAGGCCAAAAGCATCAGCTTCCCCCAGAGACGGAGTTACAGGAGGTTGTAAGCTACCTGAGACAGGTGTTGGGAACTGAACTCAGAGCCACTGAGCCATTTCTTCAGGCTCTTTAAAGCATTTAAAGCACATTTTTCTGTTATTGTTGTTGTTGTCTATTTTTCAGTCTTGAGACACTGTTCCTTATCATCAGGGCTAGCCCTTGTCAGCATCCTTTAGTGCTAGGATTACAGGAGTGGGCCACCATGCCTAGCCATGTATCAACATTTGAGTAACCATAACTGCAAATATTGTGGTTACTTGTCTTCTTTCCATGACCAAAACCCCAGGAAGAATCACATTGATAGAGGAAGAGTTTACCTTGGCTCACAGCTTAAATCTGTCATGGCAAGGGAATAGTAGTGGCAGGAGTAGGTTAGTTATGTTTATTTCGGTCAGGAAGTATAGAGCAAACAAGAAGTGGAGCTGTGTATAAAGCCTCAAGGTCCACTTGCAGTGACCCACTTCCTCCACAAGGCTCCACCTCCTACTGCTTCCGCAAGTTTCCCAAACAGTCCCACCAACTGGGGCCTACTTGCTCAAACACTCAAGTGTGTGTGTGTGTGAGGGGGGGGGGGGGGTATGGCGGTGTAGGCCTGCATCTCAGCTCTACAGAGGAGGATGCAAAAGGATACTGAGTTGCAGGCAGGCCTGTGCATGTATCAAGACACTGTGTGAAAACAAACAAAAACACTTCTGTGGGTAAAAGTATACTATGTAACTGAGCTAATCTGGAAAATAATGCAGGATTGATTAGAAAGAAAGAAGTCCAGAGGCAGGAAGTCCAGGTGGAAGCCTTCTCTGAGATGATGAGCAAACCTGTGTCTCACACCAGAGGGGAGGAGAAAATTTTATGGTCACATTAGGGAGGTGAGCCCTGTATATTTTAGAAGACTAATATTTATTTTCTCTGAATTTAGTCAGGAGTTGTCAACTTATTTCTAGTTGAGTATGACAGTAGTAAGGTTGTATGCTATTTTGACTGAAGTCAACTTTCCTTTGTCATTTCAAAGGAGAAAAAATTGAATGGCCTATAAAATTGTAAGAGTTGATCTGTCAGAAATAATTTCCAATTGCATAATGTTTTTACAGTGATTTAATTTAATCATATTTATAACGTGAAAGTATAAGATGATGATAATATTGGCTTCTAAAGTTTTAGCCTAAAATATAGCATTTTAATTATTATAGAAATGTCTACAAGTAATTTCATAATTTATTAATTCTGTATTTAATTTTGACATGTTTCTCATAATTCACCATTGTATATAATACTGTGATAGATATCCCACAGTACATACATATTTCTGTCAACATAAATTCCTAGAAATAAGTTTACTAGATAAAATTTTATGCACAACTTAGACTTTTTTACTTGTTGGTAAACTGTTCATTAGAAGTACTGTATTGTGTCTGAAGACAGCTACAGTGTACTTACATATAATAAATAAATAAATAAATAAATTTAAAAAATAAAAAATAAATAAATTGGCTGCGTTTTAAAAAAAAAAAGTACTCTATTGATTTGTACCATTATATGGAGCATTTCTCTAAAATTTTCTAACAATTAAATTTTATTATAAAAAAATAAAATGATAAAAAAACAAAGAACTAGGAAAAATACATATATACATATATACATACATACATACATACATACATACATACATACATAAAAACTGAAATCATAGGGCTTCAAAAACAGAAGCTCCAGTCAAGTAGGAAGTGCTAAGCCCACAGCAAGTGATCAGGTCCTTAAAAGTCTGAGCTTTGAGTCTACTTGGTTCTTGAGTTGAGTTTATTCTTCCTCTTCTGCTGCCATGAAACCTTAAAGAGCTCAGTGGGAGATGGAGATGGAGAGTCTCCCCCCACTATACTTCTGCAAAATCTAAGGTTTCTCTTTCATAGGCTTAAGAATAAGTCTTGCTGTGCCCCACCTAGGCAGCTGTGACTGGCTTGAAGAAGAGAAGCAAGCAAAACATTCTGGGCCCTGGGACTGATCAACTGCCCTAGTTCACAGTAGGAGCCAAGCACAAAGGACTGGTAAGAGAGGTGCTTCAGGGCCCTGGCCAGGCAGTGGAGTTGCCTGGGAAGTGCTGGCTGGAGAGGGAAGGTAAACATAGAAGGGATTACAGGTGGAAGCTGTGGGGGTCCCTGCAGGTATCATACAGGGAAGAGAACTCCACAAAGAGATAAGAAGGAAAACTGGGTGTAAATTTACTTCAATCAACCTGGATGGGACTTCAGGGAGTCTAATAACAGGTGGTTTATTCCCAGTGTGTTTAAAGCCAGTATAATTTGGAAAAAAAAAAAGTTTCCTAGTGTAATTCAATCTCTGATGCACAAGGTACCATAATAATATTGAAACTCAACTCAGGGTAGTGTCATTTCTTCCAAGAAGTTAAGGGCCTAAGGGTCTGGCCTGTTCTCAGTCATACAGAGAGCATAGAGGTCATTTGGGCCATTAGCCACCTCTGGTCCTTGTTGTGGAACCTTGGGGGAGCCTCTGACTGTAAGAGCCATTTGTATCAGGAGCAGCCTTCAGTCTTGGTTCAGGACCTTGATATGGCTGACCCAACAGAAACACAGATCTCCAGACTGTTAATCACTTCCAGTTCTTAGCATTCTCAATGGAAGGACAGGGTTTTTCATCTTTCCCCTTGGAAAGACAATCCTATGTGCTTAACATTCCTGGTTTCTTTGAAGATCTGTGGATGCACGGACATTCATGCTATGATCCCATCAGGAAGCATTGCATGTATGAATATAGGTCAAAGAGGCTGAGAGGTGACAGGGCAGCTCACTCATCTCCTGTCCTCACCGGACTTCAAATTTTTCATAGAATTATGAGACTGGCCTTCTTCCCTTTTTAAGAGCTATGAAATCATAAAAGGAAGAGAAAAATCAAACTAATCATGAAAGATATATTTGCTCTTACTGCTTCTATTACCACTGTCTTCTTTCTCCTACACAGAAAACATGGTGGTAGACTTTCCCAGGTACCTTCCTCTCCTCTTGCTGCTGGGGCTGTGGAAGCCGATGTGTCTACTTTGCACTCAGCCTAAGGGTCTCTCCAGGGCGCACTGGTTTGAAATTCAGCACATACAGACAAGTCCTCAGCAATGCACCACAGCCATGCGCGGTGTCAACAATTATACCCAACACTGTAAACAGAAAAACACCTTTCTACATGAATCATTCCAGAATGTGGCTGCTACCTGTGGTTTGCACAACATCACCTGCAAGAACGGTAGGAAGAACTGCCACGAGAGTGCAAAGCCAGTCAAAATGACTGACTGCTCACACACTGGAGAAGCCTATCCTAACTGCCGCTACAGTAGTAATGTCCAATACAAATTCTTCATTGTGGCCTGTGAACACCCAAAGAAGGATGACCCTCCCTACCAACTGGTGCCGGTGCACTTAGATAAGATTGTGTAAGGCTCAGGGTCTTTTCTTCTGTTTGGCAGAGGTTCTCCTACAGTTTATTCCACTTTGCCTTTTATTCCCACAGAAAAGGGGGGTGTTGGAAAAATTAAGATGCCTAAGCTATCAAAATGGAATTTAAAAAAAGAAAAGAAAGAGAGAGAGAGAGAGAGAGAGAGAGAGAGAGAGAGAGAGAGATTATTTTCTGCTCTGGGGTTACCTTTGTTGACAGAGGAATATAAGGAATGTATAAATATCTGAACATTTTATCCTGAAATTTTTTTTGAGTCAAGCTTTATTGTACTATGCTCATAGGGAAAAAAGACATTTTATGTTTTAATATAATGAGTGTGAATTTTGCTGGATTGTTTGTTTGTTTGTTTGTTTGTTTGTTTGTTTTTCAACAGGGTCTGATTTGATCAGAGTGGGCTCATCACTATGTAGCCAAGAATGGTTATGAACTCTTGTTAAATCCTGTTGTCTTCTCTTCCATTCTTGCTCAGTCCCTTCTTCCGGCTTCCCTACCCTTCTACCCTGTAAGGTTCATGTTCCCAAAGCAGGAATGGGGGAGGGTCACTGGTCCAGGAGGCTGGAGAGATTTTGAGGACTCATAGTCATCTTTCACTCCAGACTAAAGCTGCCAGGCAGGCAGCCACCAGCAGGCACCAGGCACACACCAGCTGCACACAAGCCACGTGGAGGTAGGCACGTTGGGAACAAGCAAAAGAAACTTATCCTAAGTACTACTGTTTCATTTTGAGACTCCATTTAATCATAGAGAAAAACTAAATTCAAGGTCCCAAGTCCTAGGGGAAGTGGGGACTTCCCAATAGATGATGAGTTTTTATTATACAGAAACAGTTGTCTGAATCCAAACACCTCAGGGACAACTTGTAAAGGAACAGTTGTCTGAGTCCAGACATCTCAAGGACAACTTCTCCATCTTGCTGGGAGGGTTGGACTAGGATCATGTTCCCAGGCCCAGGAACCTACTCCTAACCTGATTGGTGAAAACTCCCTAGCTTAATCCCTTATATCAAAATATGATTGGACAATGTTACGGCCCACCCTGAAGTTCAGCTCGCAAGCCTGTTCTGTAGCCCTGATCAGTCAGTAGCAGCTTGACTACAATACGTTTTTGTCATCTGCATTGACCTGGTGTTTGAGTTATGTTGAATTTAAACATGCCCCACAATAGACGCACAGATCTAAAGACATGCACACCAAGCTAATAAAGGTGGAGTCTCTACGCTCAGGCCTGTGACCTTAAGGCCATATTTGCAGAGCGTGCTGGCTAGTTTTATGTCAACTTGACTTATGCTAGATGCCTTAGTCACTGTTCTAGTGCTGTGAAGAGACACCATGACCATGAAAATTATTATAAAGAAAAACATTTAATGGGGTCTTGCTTGCAGTTCCAGAGGTTTAGTCCATTATCATGGTGGGGAACATGGCGGCACACGGGCAGACATGGCGCTGGAGAAGCAGCTGAGAGTTCTATATCCAGATCGGGAAAAGACTGAGCTGGCAAGAGCTTTTGAAAACTCAAAGCTCACCCCTAGGGACAGGATTCCTCCTATAAGGCCACACCTCCTAATCTCTTTCAAATAGTGCCACTCCCTGATGACCAGGCGTTCACACACAGGAGTCTACAGAGACCATTCTTATTCAAACTACCACACTAGAGTTACTTGGGAAGAGGAGCCTCGGTGAGAAAATGTTGCACCAAGTTGGCCTGTGGGAAGCTTGTGGAGCATTTTATTTCATTTTATTTTGAGACAAGTAGTCCTGACTGCCCTGGAACTTTCTATGTAGAGCAGGCTAGCCTCAAACCTCACAGTTCTGCCTGCCTCTGCCTCCTAAGCACTGAGATCAAAGGAATGTACCACAATACCTGGCTTGAAGCATTTTCTTGATTGATAACTGATGTGGAAGGGCCTGGTTCACTGTGGGCATTGCCAACCCTCTGATATCCTGGATGCTATAAGAAGCCACAAAGAGAAACCCAGTAAGCAATACCCCTTTATAAGAGCTGTAACATATGTACTCACTGATAAGCGGATATTAGCCCAAAAGTTCAGAATGCCCAAGTTTCACTTAACAGTAACTGCTGGACTGAGAGTGAGGTCCCAGATGGAGGAGTTGGAGAAAGGTCTGAAGGAGCTGAGGGAATTTGCAGCCCCATGGAGGGAGCAAGAGCGTTAATGGGCCTGACACACACACACACACACACACACACACACACACACACACACACACACACACACACACCCCGGTCCTGGAGTTTGGACTACCAACCAAAGAATACACATCTATGGACCCATGGTTTGGACCACATATGTGGCAGAGGATGACCTCGATGGCCATCAGGGAGAGAGGAGAGGCCCTTGGGCCTGAGGGTGTTAGAGGCCCCAGTAAAGGGGAATGTCATGGGAATATGGGGATGGGTGGGCGGGTGGGTGGGAGGTGGAATTCCCTCATAGAGGCGGGGATGGGGAGGGGTAGGGGGTTTCCAAAGAGGAGACCCAGAAAAGGGGAAACATTGGAAATGTAAATAAAGTATCAAAAATAAAAAAAAAAGAGCTGTAACAGTTTCTGTCTCCAGGTTCCTGCCTTGAGTTACTGCCCCGACTTCCCTGAATAACTGACTACATGCTGTAAGATGAAATAAGCCCTCTACTTCCCTACTTGCGTTGGTCATAGTGTTTTATCACAGCAATAGAAACCACACAACGGTGTCACACTGCCAAAAATAGTTTTATTACTGATTACTTCATTGTTTACTTTGAGATTCCCAAGGCACCCTATTTTTTGTTTTGATTGATTGATTGATTGATTGATATTTTATTTACATTTCAAATGTTTCCATCTTTCCAGGTCTCTCCTTTGGAACTCCCCTATCTCTTCCTCCCTCCCCCTGCCTCTATGAGGGTATTCCCTGAAAGACCTGAGCCCATTATAGGGAAGTCAGACCAACCTTAGCAAATTAAAGCCAGAGATAATATAGCCATATTCCACCGCCTAATGGCTAACCTACATCCTTTGTCCCCGGGGAAAATAGCTAACCGCAGGGTTAGTATTGCACCCATCCATATCTTTGTCTCAGGAAATAGCTAACCGCAGGAATGAATGGCTAACCTACACCTTTTGTCTCAGGAAATGGCTAATCTACACCTTTTGTCTCAGGAAACAGCTAACTGCGGGAGTGATGAACTTAGGACATTCTATACCTTCCCATGACACATAGAATTTCCTTGCTTCATGGCTTTTTCTTTAAATACCCCTGACTTCAGCTGCTCAGGGCCGAACTCCTCTGCCTCTGTGTAGGTTACGAGTCCGACCCCAGTACACTGGCCCCCCACCCCTCGAACAAACCTCGTGTGATTGCAGCAAGGACGGTCTTTCATGAGTTCTTGGGGGGCCGCACCATCCCGAGACTTGAGTGAGGGTCTCCCCAGCTCAGAGGTCTTTCATCCCCTACCCACCAACCCACCCACTCTCATCTTCCCTCCTTGGCATTCCCCTATACTGGGGCATCTAAGACCCTCAGGCCCAAGGGCCTCTCCTCCCCCTGATGGCTAACAAGGCCCTCCTCTGCCACATATTTGGCTAGCACAATGGGTCCCTCCATGTGTATTCTTTGGTTGGTGATCTAGTCTCTGGGAGCATCGGGGGTGGGGGTGTTATGCCAGTTGACACTGTTGCTCCCTCCATGGGGCTGCAGACTCCCTCAGCTCCTTCAGTCCCTTCTCCAACTCCTCCATCTGAGACCTCACGCTCACCCCAACAGTTGCTGTGAAGTGAATCCTGGATATTCCGAACTTTTGGGCTAATATCCACTTACCAGTGAGTATGTACCATGTTCATTCTTTTGTGACTGAGTTACCTCACTCAGGATGATAGTTTCAAGTTCCATCCATTTGCCTGCAAATTTCATTAAATCATTGTTTTTAATAACTGAGTAGTACTCCATTATGTAAGTGTACCACATTTTCTGTATCCATTCCTCTGCTGAGGAAAATCTGGGTTGTTTCCAGCTTCTGGCTATTATAAATATAGCTGCTATGAACATAGTGGAGCATGTGTCTTTATTACATGTTGGAGCATCTTCTGGGTATATGCCCAGGAGTAGTATAGCTGGGTCCTCGGGAAGTATTATGTCCATTTTTCTGAGGGTGCGCCAAACTGATTTCCACAGTGGTTTTACCAGCTTGCAATCCCACCAACAATGGAGGAGTATTCCTCTTTCTCCACATAATCGACAGCATCTACTGTCACCTAAGTTTTTGATCTTAGCCATTATGACTGGTGTGAGGTGGAATCTCAGGGTTGTTTTGATTTGCATTTCCCTGATGACTAAGAATGTTGAACATTTCCTTAGGTGCTTCTAAGCCCTAAGAGTTTCCTCAGTTGAGAATTCTCTGTTTAGCTCTGTTCTCCTTTTTTTTTTTTTTTTTTTTGGGTAGGGTTATTTGGTTCTCTGGAGT
The DNA here is from genome assembly GCA_028551405.1 of Uromys caudimaculatus. Lineage (NCBI taxonomy): Eukaryota > Metazoa > Chordata > Mammalia > Rodentia > Muridae > Uromys > Uromys caudimaculatus. The sequence goes on along the minus strand of CM052708.1, from coordinate 64,550,041 downwards.
CTAACTTCTTGAGTTCTTTGTATATATTGGATATTAGCTCTCTA
>CM052708.1:64523302-64541911 GCA_028551405.1 Uromys caudimaculatus | reverse complement strand
TGTTAATAGTTGTGCTCAATTTATACCTGAAGAAAAGAGCCTTTTTTTTTTTTTTAAAGATTTATTTATTATTATATGTAAGTACACTGTAGCTGTCTTCAGACACACCAGAAGAGGGCGTCAGATCTCATTATGGATGGTTGTGAGCCACCATGTGGTTGCTGGGATTTGAACTCAGGACCTTCAGAAGAGCAGTCGATGCTCTTAACCGCTGAGCCATCTCTCCAGCCCCCGAAAAGAGCCTTTTAATTGGACAAAAAGAAGCTGTCTGTAGGCAGGTGAGGGCAGGTGAAAGATAAGGCTAGAGCCTGTGATTTGGTATTAAAATATAAAATAAAAAAGGCAGGCTGAGAGTTTTAGAGTGGGGACAGAGATGGACAAGGAGGGAGAAAATCTAATAGAGGGCACCCTCCCCCCTCATAGATAAAGGCCTTTCTTTCCCCAAGACCTGCCTCAGAGGTGCTGGCCATCAGGAAAAAAAAAAAAAGCCCGGGAGGTGGGATCCAGACCTGAGAAGAAATCGATCCTCTAAGAACCTTCAACAGTGGACCTGTTACTCCAAGACTCTCCTCCTCTATATCCCCTTACCCTGGTCCCTATGGCCCTACCTCTCTTTACCAGAGGGAAGAGCAGGAGGTTCCAAGGAGCCAATTAATCTCTCTAAAACTGTTTTATTTACTCATCAGCCCATCTAAGATGAAGTTAGAAAGAATGCCCCCTCAGACACCATCAATTGACCAGGCTGTCATCTACATCCGGCTTTTCCTGACTGGCGGAAGCTAAGGGGCACCTGACCTGAAGGTCCATCACCAGACTCTGTTGGCAGGTCTCGGGGGAACCACTTGAGATAACAGAAAAAGCTTCAGAGGCTAGAAAGACAGAGTGGGCTGTCAAGAGAGTTAGTGCAAGTTGCTGTGAAGGTCTGCTATGGCAGGGAGACAGGAGAGGAGAAGGAGCAAAGAAAGAAAAGAAGAGGAAGAAAAGTGACAGGAAAGGAATCTACAAGAAGTCCTGAAATAGGCTTCAGGCAGGTTTCTAATCTTAGGCTAGAACAGGGAAGTAAATTCAGGTAAGAATTTTAATTTTAGGGTGGAACAGAAGAAGGAGGCTTCAGGTGAGAATCTGATTTTGGGCTTGGACAAGGAAGTAGGCTCAGATATTTCAGTCATCCTGACACACCCTCAGAAACAGCGATCACAGGAATGATCTCGGACTTTTACTTATTGCCTTGCTCATTCCTTGGCTATTTGTGTTTATTGTATTGCAACCTAGAACTGACCTTATTGCTTGCATGTAATTAAAATGGTATAAAAGCAGATTGGGAAAAAAATATACCTGCCTTTAGTCTCAGAATTGACTGAGGCCATTGGGCCTAAGAATGTCCTAAAGGAAGTCGGGAGCAAGAAATCCCAGGCCTTGGGAAAAATGCCCCCAAGCGGCAAAAGGTGTTATCCCCGAGTGAAGACAATGATTAGGGGAGACCTTCTCCCTGAACCCAGGGTAACTCTGAGAGTGGAGGAGAAACCCACTCAATTCTTGGTGGACACAGGGGCTCAACACTCAGTCCTCAAAGCCGATGGCCCCATTTCAAGAATAGATCTTTGGTCCAAGAAACCGTTGGCACCAAAATGTATTCATGGACTACCCGAAGAACAGTGGACCTAGGGATGGGCCGGGTATACCATTCATTTAAGGTCACCCCAGACTGTCCCTACCTTCTGTTGAAGCAAGACATACTCTCCAAAATGGGGGCCCAGATATATTTCCTGCCCAATGGGCCACAACAAGCTGGCCCAAAAGAAGAGACCTCTCTGACTGATCCCTGCCAAAAGCCGAGGCTACCTGGTTTACAGATGGGAGTGATTTTCTCCATGAAGGTCAGAGACAAGCAGGTGTTGCTGTGGTGGACAGCACAATCGTCATCTGGGCAGAACCTCTACCCCCTGACACGTCAACACAGGACGTGGAGCTAACTGCCCCCACCAAGGACTTAGAACTTGGAGCCTGCAAGAAAATCAACATCTATATGGATAACAGGTATGCCTTTGCCACATCCCACAACCACAGAGCTATATGCTAAGAGAGAGGACTGCTCACACCAGAGGAAACAAATCCTGGATCTCTTAGATGTCCCAATGAAGCTGGTAACTGTGAGTATTATTCACACCCAGGACATCAGGAAGGAAAAAAGTCAGTGGCCCAAGGCAATAACCAGGCAGATCTAGTGGCTCGAGAAGTGGAAATGCAGGATGGCCTCATAGAATACACTGAAGAAGAAAGGACTCAGATTGCTAACCACCCTACCAACTATCACCTAGAGAAGGAAGGGAAATGGCACACAAGAAAGTAAACTATGCTCCCCAGAAAGCAAGCAAAAGACTCACTAGGCCAAATGCACAGATAGATTCGTTTATGGGATAAAAAGCTTGTCCAAGCAGTTAAGGGACCTAGAGTTTGTGTAATAAGACTCAGGTTCTGGGCCAGAAAGATAGTAGGACAGTGTAAGGTATGCCAGCAAGTGAGTGCCTATGCAGTCAAATATAAACAGGGCAAAAGACCTAGGGGGAACAGCCTAGAGTATATTGAGAGGTCGATTTTACAGAAGTTAAGCCAGGAAAATGTGGTTACAAATACCTTCAGGTGTTCATAACTACTTTCTCTAGATGGGCTGAGACATTCCACACCAAGCAGGAAGCAGCTGCCATGGTATCCAAGAAGATATTAGAGGAAATCTCCCTGAGGTTTAGAGTGCCCAAGCAAGTGGATAAGACAATGGTTCTGCTTTTGTCAGGTAAGCCAGGGTGTGGCAAAAGTATTGGGGACAGATTGGAAACTTCATTGTGAGTACCGTCCCCAAAGCTCAGGGCAGGTAGAGAGACCTTAACTAAATTGACCTTGGAGGCTGGCTCGGACTGGGTGGTGCCCCTCCCCTTTGGCCCTGTTCCAAACTCGGAACACCCCCTACCATTTTAACCTGACCCCCTTTTGAGATCCTGTGTGGTACCCCAACTCCCTTGGTGTGCACTGGGCTCTCCCAAGAGGTATCCCACAGCATGAGATTTGACCAAAACTGACTGCCTTAAATGCTCCAGGGATGCCAGAGATCCCTCACTGCTTCCAGACTGGTGACAGGATCTACGTAAAGAGACATTGGATACAGTTGCTGGAACCCAGATAAAAGAGACCCTTCCTGGCACTGCTAGTTACTCCCACAGTCCTCCAGGTAGACGGTATTGAGGCCTGGGTGTACACTTCTTGTGTGAAACCTTCAGATGCCCTGCTCCCCAGAGACCTCCCGCTAGATGGTACAGAAGATGGACAATCTGCTCAAGCTCAAGATAGATCACTTGACCTTTATCATGACTGTTTGTAGTACCTTTAGACAGCACTCACTCTCTCCCTTCTGTTGTGGTTGGGGGTGGCTGGGGCAACCACCAAGGCCTCTGCTTTGGTCTTACAAAGGAAAAACTATCAGTCATCTTAAGGAATCACTGACTTCAATATCAGAAGTAGTACTATAGAATAGGAGGAGATTAGACTTAACTTTTCCTCCAGCAAGGAGGGCTATGTGCTGCCTTAGCTGAAGATTGTTGCTTTTATATAGACCATTCTGGGATTGTTAAAGATTCAGTCACCAAGGTGAGAGTAGGGTTAGCCAAGTAGAAGAGAGAGAGGAAACAGAGTCAGGGCTGGTTCAAGTCTTGGTTTAACCTCTTAGTTAACAGCTCTCATATCTACCTTGTTAAGACCTTAATTGTTCTCCTCCTATTGTTGATTTTTGGCCCCTATATTTTGAACTGCTTGGCTGCTTTGTTAAGAAACACATAGGCACAGTATAGTCAATGATCTTATAGCTATCAACAGTAGCTTCAAGATTGAAGCATGCACAAGGAAAAGGGGGGAATGAGAAGTCAGCTCGGAAACTTTGAGATATTCCACCAGGGTCCCCTCTCCCCTCTGGGCCTGTGGAAGAAACAGGTTAGAAAGCACATAGGCTGGAAGGGAGGGGCTGATTAAGCCCCTGCTACCTCATTCCCTAAAGACCAATCAGCTTAAAAGTCACACTGTTCTGCCAATCACATTGTACCTAATGGCGGGCTGCTGCTCTAAAATCCTATATAAGGTCCCTAAACAGGCTACAGGAGGTCACCCTTCCGTCTTGGTATGTAGAGCGACCTCAGCATGCTGATGAATCAATAAATTTCTCTTGCATTTTGCATCAATCCCCAACTCTGTGTGTCCATTCTGAGGGTCTTCGGTAACTTAAGATTCTCCAGAGTCTTACAGGACCTTGGAGGTCTGTCCCCTACTCATAATGGAATGTTGACTGGCTTGATTTTTCTGAAGGTAATCCTATCTGTTGTGAGCTGATATCTACAACAGCTGTTATATCTAAAATTCAGCTCTTCTCTCCACCCACCAGCTTTTCCATTTGGCTCTTTCTTCCAAGATGGTCTCTGAGTCTTGAATGGTGGTGGTTGATATAGATGACCCACCCACAGCTGAGAACTAAGAGTTATTTATTCTTGGCACTTTGACCAGTTATAAGTCTCAGTATTAACTGCCATTCTCTCATCAAGGTTGTGGGCATATATTGTTTACCAAGGAGCAGGAACAAGTAACCTCAGATATAGCCAAAGCACCTGCATCCTAAGTCCTGGGGAAGCTATAGTGGGGCATGGTCCCTGGAGATACAATGCTGACGATTGTTTCAAAATGTGACTTGGAATGAGTGACCCCAGAATTGTTGGGTGTTTTAACCAGTGTTTCTAGGCCTGGGGCAGGTTGTGCTTGGTTCACCAGGCACATCTGAGCTGGAGAAAGAACTCATTGGGTATACTTGAGAGATCTGCACAGAGGCCACAGAGATGCTTCCTCCCACTCAGAGACCCCTCCCCCATCTCTTCCCTTAGGATTCTTTTCAATTCCTGTGAACAACCAACTACATATAAGGATTGGAATTAATTTGATGCTGATAACCTAAAGAAAAATAAATGACATGGCTAATCCCAGAACTCAGGAGGCATAGGTGGGTGGAACTCTGTGAGTTCGAGGCCAGCCAGGGCTACATAGTGAGACCCTGTCTTTAAAAAAAAAAAAAAAAGCTATTTGACTACAACACTAGCCAATATAAGGTGGATGATAGAGCCATGAGATAGAAGGACCTGTTCTTGTTTGTATTTCCTAAAGAGAAACAGGCTCTTTGAGGAAGCCAGGAAACATGCAAATGAATTATTTGCTCAAAATCCCTCTGATTATCTGACCAGAGTATAGACTCACCAGCTCAGGAGCCGATTGCTTGGGGTTTCAGTAGCTCGACAGGGACCCACAAATACGGTGAAAGACAACCTTCTTGTATAAGTGAGATGTGTGTTAAGAAACCTTCAACTGTGTTAAAATCTACCAAGGAAAGAGATGAAAATCCTGTCTCTTGTCAACAAGCTAGTTGAGGCCTTCAGGACATTTTCTAATGTAGATCTCTTTCCCTGAGGACAAACTCTTCTGACACAACAGACTCTATAGACACAGCTTTTGATACTGACTTACTGGTGTTCAACAACTCAGGCTGGAGGAAGACTACCCTGAGCAGAGGAAGGTAGATAAAGAGGCCAGACCTCTGATACCATAACCACTTACAGGACCGAGGGCACCTGTGGAGTAGCTGGCTACTCTAACTCCTGATGCCTAAATCTCTGCCAGGGAAGCTTGGGTCCCTTTGAAGTGGAGGGTACTACAACCAATCTGCTTATAGCCACTGAGCCTCTCACATAAGCCTTGCCTCCATTTTCAGAAACCTTTCCTCTTGATCCAGACGTACAGTGGGAGGTGATATGTCACTCCTGAAGCCATCTGTAAATTTGAGGAGCAGTTTGTTTGCTTTTGCTTGCTACTCTAGCCTGGAACTTAATTTTGTAGACTAGGCTGGCCTTGAACTCAGGGATCTACCTACTTTTGCCTCCTGAGTTCTGGGATTAAATGTTCGAGCCCAGTGAGGTATAGGTTTTTAATCAGGTGTTCTTTCATGTCAGTGTCTGTTGTTGGGAAGAGACTTACTGAGCTGCATATTAATCTTAAAAAGATGCCACGTCTGTCTGACTGTTTTCCTTTACTCCTGCTTCCAGCACTTCTCTTTGAACTTCTCAAACACGGAACCAAAGGGCCATCCATCTAGTTCCCTTTATAGTTAGCCTTGGAATCACTGTGGATGCTGTGCTAGAACAGGAGAGATCGCTACCTCCTCAGAAGTCTCCTATGCTAATCCCATCAACAGAGAGCTCAGATTCATCAGCCAAAACTGTACCTGGCATACAATGACAGTTTCTTTGGTAGCAATTGCTTTTCAAAACACAAGGGCATTAAATATGCAGCCCAATTGGGAATCTTCTTGTTGCCCAAAAGGAGAAGTTGGTTCTGGGTCAACACATCAGGACAAGTTCAAAATGGTTTAAGAATAATATTTAGCTAATAGTCTCATGTCCAAAAGCTAGCTATATACAATACTGGCTCTCTTGGGATCCATCATCATGGCTTTTCTGAGCTTTTCCCTGTCTGGGGCCATTGGTTGGTGAAATGATGTTACTCTTGTCCGTCCCCCCCCCCCCCCCCGGTAGGGTTTATATCTTAGAGACTACAGCTGAGAAGTCAGCTCAGGAACCTTTGGGATATTTCACCAGGGCCTCCCCCCCCAAGCACATAGGCACCCCCCCCTCCTGGAAGCAGGTTAGAGATCATGTAGACTGGAAGGGAGGGGGTGATTAAGCCCCTGCTACCTCATTCCCTAAAGACCAATCAGTTTAAAAGTTACACTGTTCTGCCAATCCCATTAATGGCTGCTGCTCTAAAATCCATATATAAGGTCCCTGAATGGGCTACTCGAGGTTGTTCTTCTGCCTTGTTATATAGAACAAACCCAGCATGCTGGATAAAATTGTCGGAGACCAACAGGCTTTGGCTTGATTAGTAGGCCTGAGTGCCCCGGGCTTCACAGCGATCATTCCTTTGATCCTTCCCCACTCTCACTGCTTCCTGTGGTTTTAAGACATCCTGTTTGAAGTAGCCTGCAGTTTTAGAGAAATCTTGTAATATCCTGCTATCCTGCTTTGCAGCAATGTGTGACATTTGGCTACGATAAAGCAACCCTGGGAATCCCCCTACCTCTGTCACTTCCCGCCTTAAATGTTTTATATACGGACTCAGAAATAAAGTTCTTTGGAGTTTGTTCAGATTGCCATCTTGCTCCTAGGTATCTCTGTCTCCTGTCCTTTCTTTCATCCGACAATTCTCTCCTCGGACCCTCGTTGAATGTCCCGCGGGACGGGACATAAAATAAAAATTCCTCTTGCATATTGCAGCGATCTCTGACTCCATGTGTTCACTCAGGAGGGTCTCTGGTAAGTTAAGGCTCCCCAGAGTCTTATACAGCAGTTTTAAACTGAAGTTTGATGCTAGTATCCCAGACAGTTCTGAATACAGGGATGCAGACCCTCTTCAACAAGCAATAGACAGAACAGGAGAGTTTCCCTGTCTTTTGAATGAAAGTAGTCCTAGAAGCCTGATTATTGTCCTTCAATTTCCTTGAATGCTTTCTATGACCACAGATCTCAGGAAGTAGTTGAGGCAGGAGAGTAGGGAGGAGACTGAAGCCCAGAAGTCCTTATCTAAAGGCTTACACAGTAGTGTGTGGAAAACAACAACAACAATTTGGTGAAAAGGAAGACTGGAAACTCCCCTTTCTGGTTAAAACTGGTGCACATTCTGGTGCAGGCTCTTAGGAACTGTAGAGTGTATCTGAGGGTAACTCACAGCTCATTTTAGTACACACCCTCCTGGGTGGAGCTTAGTGTTCTCACAAGACATGAGATGCATGAAGTTATATTTAGAACTACATGTAACAGTGAATGCACAGAAAGCCTATATTATGCAAATTAACCAGAATCTCCACACTATGCAAATGAGTCACAAAGGGTAGGAAGCACAGCTTAGAGTAAGCACTGGAGAAACCAGGACTGTCAGTTACACTGGCCCATTTTCTTCAAAGGAAGGAAATGAATGATGCCTGTTCACCTGGAATGCCAGAATGAAGGCAATCAAATGACCTGGTGATTCTTTGCTATTTATTTAGGGGCCAGTCTCCACCTGAATCCCTCCAACATCCTAAGCATTGTTAGGCCCTAATTCTGGGCTTTACCTTTCACCAAATAGAACCTATCCCTGTGAAAGATGTCTCACGTACTTTGCATCCTCCACCAATAGAATCTATCCCTATGCTTATCACTGATTCTTCCTCTCTAGGCCTTAGCCCAGAGCTCTGTGTGTCAGCCAAAAGAACTCATTCTTATTGCAAAAGTCACAGATGCTTTGCTACTTTGCTAGGGAGTTTCTATGTAGCTATGCCTAAAGCTTTGTTTTGATAACTGTCACATGGAAACCTTTTCCCAAAGTTTTACTACACTTATATGCGTAAGAAGAATAAACCACAAAGTCAGACTCTGGAAGTTTTGACCTGGTGCCTGCAAATATGGTACTGACTCCAACTGCATTCTTCATCTTGCATTTATGTGTCACCACTGGCTGCAAGGCTTGTGGAATCCTGGTCAATAAAGCACCATTCTTCCATCTGTAGTACCTTGAATTGTTTGCTTTGGCATACTTTCTCCCTTGGAAGTAACTTTTCCTATGAAACTGTCCCTGATTCTGCTGCAGCCATATGTTTTCATCTAATTCTTTGAGGAAACAAGAATCTGGCGTCTCTCAATGAAAAGTAAAGTGGAAATTTCTGATTTCTTTGAAGACTCAGGCTATAACGATGTTTTGCTCGGACACGCAGGTGAAAGAATGTTTTGCTGAAGCAGACACAGGTGAAAGGATCCTTTGCTATAGCAAACACATGAAAGGATGCACGGTGTACAGAAGTTAATATAAATGTGACCCAACAGCCAGTGGGAGCTCAACCATTGTTTGCTTTGCTCTGCCTTGCTAGTCTTTTGCTGACAACATGCATGTATTGGTTTACCTTACATTAAATTGCTGAGCTTTGCTTGTGGTGACTTCAAAGAGAGAAACTCGCCAAAGAACTTTGCATGAGATTCCTACAGCTTCTTGTTGCTTTCTTGGACTCCCGCCAGTTGGCAAGCCTCACAGTTTCTTCTGGATTGAACTGACCTTGCTGATTTATGTGTGGTGTCTGCTGAGTGGCCTGAACTGCAGCTGCTGACTCGTGTTTGGTGTTTGCTAGTGGACTGGATTAAGAACAATGAATCGCCCCAAAGCACTGCTTCTGAACATGTCCACTTCCCTTGAATTCTAACCTTTCTTTACCACTCCTTCTGGTGGGTGGTGGTCTAGAGGGGAGATTGAACCCTTATTAAAGTAGGTTGCAGAAAATATGTATCTACAGTGATGAAGTGTCTATCTGTAAAGATCTGTCTGGAAAGATTATAACCAAGCCAGGCCTGAGAAGGAAACTGTCAGCGCATTATAAAATTTAGGGTTTCTGTTTAGTTTGGATTTTTTGACACAGAGTCTCTCATGTAGCCCAGGCTGGCCTTGAAATTGCTGTGTGTGAAAGGGTGACTTCCTTTGGTTCCCTGACTTTACCTCCCACAAACTGTGACTGCAGGCAAATGGTGCTAGGGATTGAATATGGGGATCTGTGCATGCTAGGCAAGTACTACTGCCAACTGATTAACATCTTCAGTTCAAGATCCAGGTTGATTATTGATGGAAGTAGCAATGCACTGAAAGATTTTGTCAACTGCTTTGCTGGAGTGAAAAGTATTCCCTCCTTTTTCTAATTTTCCTTGTCATGGCAGGAGACTGATTAATCCAGCAGGATCTACACAGTCTGTGCTGACTGTGGTTTATCATCATTTTCACTTCATGTCTAAATAGTATTATCCTCAGATGGTGGCACATGCTCTTAATCCCAGCACTCAGGAGGCAGGACAGGAGATCTCTGTGAGTTCCAGGCCAGACTGATCTATATATAGTGAGACCTTGTCCCAAACAAACAGGACAGAACAAAACAAACATTAGCATTAACTTTTATCCAGCAACTAATGTATAGTATCTGTGCTTGTAAACTTCTCTTTTGTTTTGATTTGCTATGGATTTGCTAAGGCCCCTGGATAGGCAAAGTCCCCAGGTATCACCTCAGTTTGTCCTTACAGGCAACAAGGTGATATCACACATACGCCCCTGAACCAGACTGTCCTGTGTCCATTCTCATGCTTTTGGGGTTGAATGTTTTGAAATGTATCTGCATGTGAAAACTTGATATGGGTCTTAGAAGTCCTTTGTCCTAGTGGATCGTGCAGGCAGTGCCTATAGCACAACACTTGGGAAGTGTGTTAGCATTCTGTCTAAACTCCACCCCACAGTTACCTGGCAACAGCCCGGTGGGCCTGACCCACTATAAAAGGGGTTGCTTGCCCCCTCCTCTCTCTCTTATCTCTTACCTCTCCCCATTCCCTTCCCCCCCTCTCCACATGGTCATGGCCGGCCTCCACTTCTCTGCTTCTCTATTCTCTCCCCCTCCTTGACTTTCTCTGCCTCTACTACCCTCTTAGCTCCCCTCCCCATGCCCTAACTAAACTCTGTTTCTATACTGTACCTTCACGTGTGGCTGGTCTCTCAGGGGAAAGGGATGCCTCGGCATGGGCCCGCTGAGGCACCCCCTTGCCCCACACCCATAAAACATATATCTTTAAACTTTTTATAAACACATCCAAGTGGATCTGGAATTCAAAGTTGACTCAGCTTCACAGGGAGTTTAAGACCAGTTGGGGGTTTTCATGAGAGCTGGTCTCAAAGAAAAAAAGTCCTTGATTTATACTTCTCAAGGTATGTATGTGTGTGTGTGTATATATATATATATATATATATATACATATATATAATCTTTGCTAAAGGTTTCAAGTTTATATTTTGCATGTTGTAACTTCTAAGAGTTTTCATTTTATTGAGACAATTGAGGCAGAAACCAAGTTACAAACACAATATTCTTCACACAACACCCAACACTCCTAATATGAATCATATTTCATACAGGAAAGTCAGTCATTCTCTTACTTAACCATGACCATCAGCCATCAAAATCAGGAATTTCAAGAAGGAAGATGGTGGAGGACAGGCAGGCCTGTCTATTACAACCTCCAGGGAATAAACTGGGAAATATTGGGTAACAGCTCTCAATTAGGTGGTTGATATCTCAGTATCTCAAGTTATAAAAGCAAAGCAGAAGGGAAAGTCTAGAACCCATTTCTAATGGATTGGATCAGTGTGGGGAAGCTCCCTGCTCCCAGAAAGGGGAAGCCCCAAGACTGTTGGGAGCCATAGCTTAAGACAGGCTGAAAAATCTGTACTGAAACTTTCAGTAAGGAGCATTTTACTGGAGACTGGAGACAGCAGGGGTGGGGCAGCAACACAGGCATAATGAAAGAGGCTGGGAAAAATCCTCTCTACTCGGCACACACTGGAACTCATGGGAAACTGTAGCTGTCCAGCAGCCATGGACAAACTGGGTCTACCTGAAAGGGAGCTGGAAATGAAAAAGGGACGGGGTGCGAGAGAAGAATGAAGCCAAGACAAAGTTTCTGATCAAGGCTCAAACTTTAATATTCTGTACTGCATTATATAGGGAAAGCCCAAAGACCCCATCCTTTGTTTCAGCAAGCTCAGTGGGTGGTCAACTCCTCAAGGCTCCCGTAGGAAACTGCAAATGCAGCAAGGCCAGACTGGCTCCAGCCAGGTTGTAACACCATCCTGGGTACAAATTGGTTGCTTGCTCAAATAGGGACCTCAAGGCACTTTAGATAATCATTACCTTCAAGATAGGTTGATAAAATTTTTAAATGTACTTGAGGTTGTATTTCCTAATATGTCATCTTTACAGCCTCTATGTAATGCTCTTTTGATTTTTACTGACAGCGCCTCTAAAGGACAAGCAGGATATCTCATAAATAATCAACAGATAGTCATAGAGACTCCTGGGCTCTCAGCTCAGTTAGCAGAACTGACAGCAGTATTGAATGTTTTTCAGTCTGTAAATACAACTTTTAATCTTTTTACTGATAGGCTTTATGTGGCCCAGTCTCTTCCTTTATTGGAAACTTGTGGTATATTTCATTTCAATACACCAGCCCGATCTTTGTTTTCACAAGTACAAAACATCATTCTTACCTGAAAAAATCCCTTTTATATTGGTCATATAGAGCTCATTCTGGTCTTCCTGGACCTTTAGCTGCAGGCAATGATCACATTGACCAGAGCTTTAATAGGAGAATCCTGTTGCATTGGCTAGACGTGATCATAATAAATTTCATCTTTCTAAGGCTCTGACATAAGATCACTAAGGAGCAGGCTAGAATGATTGTAAAACAATGCCCTAACTGCCTTATATTATCTCCAGTTCCTCATTTAGGGGTTAATCCATGAGGCCTTATGCCCAATCATATTTGGCAAATGGATGTAACTCATTATGCAGAATTTGGAAAATTGAAATATAAATATATGTCTATATTGACACTTGTTCAGGATTCCTTTTTGCTTCTCTACATATGGGAGAAGGCTCTAGAAATGTAATTGATCATTGCTTACAAGCCCTCAATGCTATGGGATTCCCTAAAGTCATCAAGACAGATAATGGGCCAGCTTATTCTGGAAATAACTTCACATCATTTTGTAAGGAATTTGGTATTGAACATAAAACTGGAATTCCTTACAACCCAATGGGACAAGGAATTGTTGAACATGCACATCACACTCTGAAAAATTGACTTTTAAAAACAAAAAAGGGGGAGTTATACCCTCCAAGGTCACCAAAAGCACACCTTGCTTTGGTCTTATTTGTTTTAAATTTTTGGCAAACTGATGCTAAAGGTCAGTCTGCAGTGGATCACCACTGGCATCCAGTTACTTCCAGCTCTTATGCCATGGTTAAATGGTGAGACCCCCCTAACTAATACATGGAATGGTCCCTATCCTGTTTTAATATGGGGGTGAGGTTCTGTCTGTGTTTTTTCACAAAAAGAACCTGGAGCCTGATGGCTGCCTGAAAGATTGGTTCATCAAATGGACACGGATCCTGAGCCTTCTAATGGTTATGATACCTATGATAAAGATGGCTCAAAATCCCTATCAGCCAGCTGAGTTCACATGGAGTGTAGTCTCCACCCTTCCCGGAGAGCATTTTCTATCAATTCTCAATGCCACCCCAGCCCCCATTCACCCGGTGGCCAGGCTTTATGTTTGATCTTTGCCAATTAGCAGCTGAATTGAATACCTGGGGCATTCCTGCAGGCAATGTTAATCTTGTTGTTTTTAACCTTGTATCTTAAACAGATTGGTTGCCTTCACACAGGATCTTTTTCAGCAAGCTCAGCTACTGACGATGGCAGTTATTCATCAATATGAAGAAATGCACTGAGTGCATATGTCCTTCGTGGCTTTTGTCTGAAAGGGAAAGAGTGTGATTTTGAAGGTCGGTAGCCAGGGATGGGTAAGGAGTGATCTTGAGCTCCTATCAACTTAAGACACGAGACATACATCAAAAGCTATGTTTGTCTTCTATGACGGGTAAGAAGGAGCAATACAGACACCCACCTAAGCCAGGCATGGCTGCCCAGGCCTGAGGATCATCAATGTGGACCTAAGGAGGGGACCGACGAATGAAAGACAAGAGACATGAGAAATGAGAGCAAGTCTGTATTTTGATGAAGCTCTGAATTGCCTTTGTTCTTTACATATTTATATAATGAAGAGCAGGGAGGCAGTAGGGATGGGAGGGAATTCCACGAAGAGGTACAATCTTCTGTAAACGAAATTCCTTGTGCAGATGGGATACATTGTCATAGCTTTGCTGCTTAACTGCTGGCCATATATCTTTACTGTTTAATTGCTCAACCATATATCTTTACTGTTTAATTACTTGACCATAAGGAATGTGCCTGGTCAAATATGTTTACTGCTTAATTGTTCAACCATAAAGAAGATGCCTGGTCTCTGGGAAGCCTTCAGTTACTTCTCAGGAGCAGGGACGTAGGCCTACAATCACTCCAAGCCTAACTCTAATACAAAATGGTATTACCTAGGTTAATAAGAAAAATCCTAACTCTGTTGGTTCCCGGCAATGGCAGCCTAGCCACTCTTTACCCTAGACAGGATTATGGAGAACAAGTAAATCTTGTGTCCCTGTTCAACTCATCTTTAATAAAAAACAAAACAAAAAAACAAAAACACACACAAAAAAGGGTGAATTGTGCCTTTCCCTCAGCCTTGAGTAGGATAAACAAACCCAGGATGGTTTTACAACCTGGCTGGAGCCAGTCTGGCCTTGCTGCATTTGCAATTTCTTACAGGAGCCTTGAGGAGTTGACTACCCACTGAGCTTGCTAAAACAAAGGATGGGGTCTTTGGGCTTTCCCTATATAATGCAGTATGGAATATTAAAGTTTGAGCCTTGATCAGAAACTTTGTCTTGGCTTCATTCTTCTCTCGCACCCCATCTCTTTTTTCATTTCCAGCTCCCCTTTCAGGTAGACCCAGTTCACCCATGGCTGCTGGACAGCTACAGGATACCATTCTAAAAGATCCCTGTTGACTTGGAGTTAGGTGTGACCTCAGCTTCTCCACAAACAGGACTCCTAGGGAACTCACAATGCATGTCACAGTACCAGCACTGAAACCTGGTCAACAGAACTCTCAATGCTACAAGAAAGAGACAGAGTCAAAGCTATACAGTAAGCACTCAGTTGAAGATCTGGTCAGAGGCAGAGCCTGAAGGGGAACTTACACACTAGCTAAAAGTGGCTAGCTAGATGTCTGCAGGAGTTGCATAGGGCTGGGACCTGCATGTACAATCTGACCTGTGATGACAGAACATACCTCACATAGGACTGCCATGGGGCAGGTATAACCCTCAACACTGGTCTCCAGAAGCACTGTCCAGAGCATGCTGATCACTGGTGAATTGATCTTAAGAGAATGGGACAGATAACTGAGAGCCCAGGCAGGATCTTCGAGAGACTCCAGACTGAAGCCCACACCTAGCCCAGGAGGCATTCACTCTCTGCCTGTTTCAGCACTCTGTCCCCCATTCTGCACCCTCTATTCCATCTAGCACTTTCTCTTCTGACATTTATCCTGTTTCACTGGTAATGTCAGCTTAGCTGGGCACCTCTGTCCACCCCTGGCCTTGTCCACCCCTTCTCTTTTTCCTTATTCTCTCCTCTTTCATTTTCTATCCCAAAGAACACATCTGGTCTGCTTTTCAGTCTCTGTGTTTCAGTTCCTGACAGATGGGGTTGCCCTGGGCTACCTAATTGCATTTCTTTTCTTCTCTCCTTTTAGCCCAAACTGCTTCATTTCTCTTTCTTCAGTATCTCATCCCTCATCCCTTACCCCTTCTGTTTACACCTCCCTGTCTCCCTAGTCTTCTGCCAATTCAATACTAATCACTGGTGTTATCTGCTCTCCCCACTCCCATCATAGGAGTAACTACTATACTAATGCACACAATATTGCCAGCATGCCTTCTGGGCACATCTGTTGGCAGTAGCTTGAGGCAGGGAGTCCCGTTGCATCCACAACCAGGAAGTAGAGAATGCTGGTGGCCTCCACTTTTAGCTCCTTACTATGCAGCCCAGGACCCCAGCCCATAGGATGGGGCCATGTGATGAGAATGGCTCTTCTTACCTCAACCCAACATAGAAGTTCCCTCACAGGCATGGCCTGCTTTGACCTGCATAGCTTGGCTCTGGAAACCTGACCAGGGTCAGGAGGGAATGAAGAAAGAACAGATTTACAGACCCCTGTACAGAAAAGCTGGGCTCAAAGTGCCAGTGGGCTCTGATGCAGATGCACCATCAGCAACCTGGAAACAGCGTGCATTGATTGTGCACAGCTGTGTCAAAGGGAGGGCGGGTAGCCAATCTGGGTAGGAGGACTCTGTAGAGGAGCAGTCATTTTGAAAGAGGAAGCTGTGGCTAACAGTTTCCACATACCAAGGTTTTAGCTAAAGGTCAATGGTTCCTCTATTTCCATAGCTCTTGGATATTTCTGTAACATACGTTCACTCAGGGCTTCATCTGCTCCCAACAATGCCCAGAGGTTTGCCAAAAGGCAGTCCTTAATAACTAACTACTATCTGCTATTTACTTGCCTCCTCAGGTTTTGCCCTCTTCCTTTGTCTTGTCAGGTCAGGGGTTTAGGTAGAATCTATGGCAGAAGAACAGCACCAGCACTGAGAGGAGGAACTTTAGAAGAAAAAAAACCATGGGAGTGAGAGTGTAGCACAGCAATGGAGACTCAGCTAAGATTACATCAGAAAGCAAACAAGACAAAACAAGCAAACAAAAGAAAACGGAATGAAAACAACAAAAAACCCAAAGCAAATACAAAAGTGAACCCAAAATATCTTTTTTTTAAAAAACATTTAGAGAGTAACCTTAACAGATTGTCTGTCATCTTCAGTGTGCCTTGGAAGACAGCATAACTTGGAGGGATAGCTGAATGGTAGTACAATGGCTTGCAGAAGACAAGACGAAGTCACAGAGAGGACTTTTGACTAGGCCAAGTCGCTACAAGACCTCTGACAAAGGCCCTGTGAACCAGTTTGCTCTGTGTGGGAAACCCTCTTCTGCTCACTGGAAATAACCAGAGCCCTGCTGAGCTCTGCTTTTTCACTCCTCTGTGAGAGATTAAATAAATACAGGAAGAAGGAGACAGGGAGGGAAGAAGGGCAGGAGGGGAGGTAGAGAGTGTAGGAGACACCAATTATTAGTCTTTTTTTTAACAAACGCTGTAAAATTTACCTTAATGACAAGGATTTTTTTTTTTTTTTAATATCCCCCAGCGTTAAACACTGAAAGGCAAATAACCCTCTCCCACCTTTGTTTACCCGAAGGCCCAGCTGCATTCTCAGAATTTAACAACTAAAGAAGCTGGCTTCTTCCCCTTTCCTTCATTTTCTTTGTGCAGATGATACTTTTAGAACTAGTTAATGTGAGAATGGACCGCAGCTGACATTTTTTTTTCTTACACAGTCACCACAAACAAGTGCCTATCATGCTTGCTCTCCAGAGCACACTCCTTTGATGCAGAGAAAAATTTGCCTTGTCCAGAAACTTCAGTTACAGTGGTGGTCTCTTTTCTTATGACATCAAACTTATTTTTTTAGTAGGGTGGAGGGAGAGAGAGAAGATTTTGAGACTCTTCTCAGACAGAAGCAGTAAGCACAGAGCAGTTAAGGGCTGGCTTTCTGGAGAAGTGAGAGTCATCTCAGGGGACAGAAAGGAGGAAAGCTGTCAGGACTGTAAAGGCCAAAGCATGTCTGGGGACAGAAGGCCAAGCCTGTAGTTACTGGTTAATAGAAGGATCCATGTTGGTTGCTAAGAGACTTGTTCTCCAAAGCAGACAGGCTGGGCTCTCTGTGTGCTTCTGCATTGACCCCCTCAGGTGGCTGCTGCCTTGACTTCCACTACTTTTGCAAGAAGCACTTCTGTGCTCTGTCATTCTGCTAATGGTGAACTCAAGGAAAGCAGGAGATGCAGGGTGTGCAGTGACTAGAGGTATGGCTGTTCTCCTCAAGATCTAGCTTCCTGGATGGAACCGTCATGTGAACCCTCTTAGAAGCAAAGAGGGGTGCTTGAAAAAGTTGTTCTCCTAGGACTCCCTTCTTCCTTCCTTCCTTTTTTCTTCTCTCTCTCTCTATCTCTCTCTCTCTCTCTTTGTATGTGTTGTACATGTTTTCTGTGGAAGTGTGAGAAGCATTTCTGAATCTCCAAAAACTCTCTGAGGGGTCTTGATGAGCCTGAGTGAGACGGGGGATGAGGGAACTGAATGCTTGTGGGCAGGTGAGTAGCTGGGAGATGGATCTCAGTGGCCCTGAGAGGTGCAAACCACCTACTTCATAGTCATGGCAGCCATCATTCCTCTTGATCATTCCAGTCTAATAAGACTCCCCACTTCTCCTCTCACTCTTCTCCATCTCTGCATGAACTCTGAGAAGAGATGGTTCAAATATCCAAGCCCTGGGTTGAGGTCAAGCAGGCACACAGTCTCCTTTTCCAGGTGGTTGTCCTGACTTGCCTGTGAGTTCAGCAGGTGCGGTCAACAGCCCAGTCTCCAGAACACACAGGCCTTATCTCCTACACCACCTCAGGCTACTACTGACAGTATCAGTTTTCTACGGTCCCAGGGACGAGGCTCATTTCCCAGATGCCCTTTCCCACTTTATCAGTTCTAAATCTACCTAAATGGATCAGACATTGCCCAGCATGCCAGAAGAAAGACATCTCTCTCTCTCTCTCTCTCTCTCTCTCTCTCTCTCTCTCTCTCTCTCTGTGGTGTGTGCGCACGTGCGCATGTATGGTGTTGTTATTACAGCAGCCCGAATTATCTTTCAACCTGGATGTTTCCAGGTCTTTTTCAGTCACTTTAGGGAAATTTTACCCATCTCTGTCAACATTTCCCTCCAGAGAAGGCACTAGTGTCCCCAACCCAAAGCTGGGGGGCAACTTAACTCACTTGTCCGAGCTTATTCTCTGCAGTTCACCTCCCAGGATTTCCATGTATAATGACCCTTGTTATGAGAAAGCAGGAAGAGGGAGG
>CM052708.1:64501129-64521129 GCA_028551405.1 Uromys caudimaculatus | reverse complement strand
ATGTCGATAGTAAGTTCAAAGCAGTGATTCATTCTGTAAGCTCATTATAAGTTCAAAGCAACAGTTTCACATGGCCTCACCTGACCTTGAATGAATGTTTTTCCTTGATCATTACTTTGTTCCAAGTCCATTTCTCCTCTTAGTGCAATTTATGAAAGTTCATTTTTCTCTTTATCATGCAGCCTTTACTTACTATTCTATGAAGAGGGGCACATTTTATTCTTGATCCTAACTTTATTACATCTTTCTGGCAAAACAACTAAAACCATCTCCTAAAACTTTCTTCCCAAAATTATTGGAATCAAATCAGGAATTCTATAAAGTCATTAATTCATCTAAACAGTATTATTGTATGAAAGTACATCTTCATATTGATCTGTAGAAAATCTGCCCAATAGGGTATGCTGATGCCCAGGAATCATTAGGGCTATGTAATAGTGGCAAGAAAGTCATATCAGCAGTGAGAGGCAATGCTGGGATGAAGTCTCTGGGGTCCTTATCTCTCAGAACTCACCCATCACTGTCATGCAAAATGGTGGGCTATCTCCAAAAAAACTCAGTTGCTTGCCATAGCCTCTCCTAAATGGCTTGTAGCAAAGTTAGGGAACTCCTTTTGAGCTGTGATTGTTGGAGTATGTTAGCTTACCTGGTTTTGCTGGTGATGCTCCTCTGTGACCTTCAAATCCTTCTTAGGCTAGCACAGTTATCTGGTGACCTGCATTGTGTATATATCTTACATTTGCCTTTTATCTCCCCAGGTTTGCTAAGAGATTTGTCCTCATGCCATCTATAGATACAATGCCACATGGAAGTTCTGATCTTTTGGTGACAAAGACAAGATGCTTCTTTCTGTTGGTGTCCTTACTTATTTTGGTGAGAGTAGTGGGCTTTCCTTGGCTACCTGACAGTGGCAAGACTAAGGGCTTTCTCTTTTTAGTAAAAAGAATTCAACTCGGAATTAATTAATTAAATTAACTAATTTGAGAAGTATCCATTCTCCCTCTCAAGTATCCACTGGTTCTCTCTCACGTCAAGGTAGCCCAGACTGGCCTGGAAGTCAGTGAGTAACCAAGAATAGTTGAGAGTGACCCTGACCTTTGGATTCTTCTGCCTCAACCTTCTGAATTCTGGGGCTACAGGTGTGAACCACCACAGCCAGTTTTGTGTGATGCTGGAGACTGTGCATACCTGGCAAGAACCAATGGGGATATGCCGGAGACCAAATGGCCTTGTTTGAACCTAAGGCCTTGCTCTTAATCAGCTAGCCAGAGGGTCCCAGGCTTTAGCAGACATTTCTTTGATTCCTCCCACTGCAGCTGTCTCCTTCAGGCAATAGACGGTTTGTTTATAGTAGCCTGTGGCTCCAAAGAAACCTTGAGATGTCCCCGATATCTTGAGGCTTGTTATGCTGATTTGCAGTGGTGTAATACTTGGCTGCAATTAAGCGACCCTGAGAAACTTCTCCCCCTCTATCTCTTCCCGCCCTGTAGTGACCTCTAGTAACCTTCTTACTCCTGCCCTTCCCGCCTTGAGGTGTTTAAATAGACGTAGTAATAAAGCCATTTTTGGAGCTTGATCGGACATTTCGACTTGCTCCCAGGTATTCTTTGTTTCCTGTCATCTTTCCACCACAGACAGTGTCCCTCCTCAGCAGCTGAAAGTCCTGCAGGCAGGATACTTCAGACCCTGGTCGATAGTCCCTCCTGGGAAAGCCCCCCCCCCCCCGGGAGGGACGGGACAGTTAACTCTTCGCAGGGATACATCCTTCTCCCTATATTCCCCATTATGATCCATTGTGACACCCATACTGATATCACCGTGACTGCTTCTGGTTAATGGGTAACATCCACATTCAAGAATTATTTTATAGATTTACTACACAGTGCTTGCCAAATTATCCATCAATATTATTTGAAGCAACGTGTGTGGGGAGCAGACTTTCCAAAAATATATACACACTGCAGCACAGTGCTTGTTGCATTAAAGGTAACTAGAATGCTAATTAAACAAGTTAGGGATCTAAGGATGATTTTTAAAATTGTCTTCACACAAGAATGAAAAGGTCATTATGGCTGCCAGAACTTGGTAGGCCCCCAGACCTTAGCATGAATGACTGAAATACCATTCAGGCCATAAAACTCAGCACAGAGACAGCACCACCTCCCAAAACAAAAACAAAGACCTAATCCATCAAAGTTCACAGATCTGGGGAAGTGTCTAAATGTGTTAACCTTGCTGTTTTGCTTCTGTAATTTCACTTCTGGCTAACTGTTTTTGTTAACTGAAGAATGTCAACTCAGAATTGATTTTTAATTTTTATTTTATTAAAGTTATTTATTTATTCACTTTACATCCCAATAGCAGTCCCCCTTCTCCTCCCAGTATCCCCTCACCTAGATCCTCCCCCCATTGCACCCTCCCCTTCTCCTTTGAGAAAGGGGTGCCCCCTGCAGGTATCAATTCCCTTACTCCCACCCACCCCCTTTCCCTGGCACATCAAGTTGCTGCAGGACTAGGTGTATCCTCTCCTACTGAGGTCAGATAAGGAGGTCCATTTAGGAGAACAGAATCCACAAGCAGGTAGGCAACAGATTTAGGGACAGCACCCCTCCTGTTGTTGGGGGACCTGCATCAAGACAAATTCTTACCTTCTACATATGTGCATAGGGCCTAGGTCCAGCCCATTCTCACT
Source organism: Uromys caudimaculatus (assembly GCA_028551405.1). NCBI lineage: Eukaryota > Metazoa > Chordata > Mammalia > Rodentia > Muridae > Uromys > Uromys caudimaculatus. The sequence goes on along the minus strand of CM052708.1, from coordinate 64,518,437 downwards.
CTTTGGTTGGTGATTTAGTCTCTGGGAGCCCACAGGGGTCCAAGTTAGTGGACTCTGTTGGTCTTCCTGTGGAGTCCCTGTCCTCTTTGGGTCCCTCAGTCCTTCCCCCAACTCTTCTACAAGACTTCCTGAGCTCTATCTAATATTTGGCTGTGGGTCTCTGCATCTCTTTTCACTGGCTGATAGGTGGAGCCACTCAGAGGACAGTTATGTCAGGCTTCTGTCTGCAAACATAACAGAATATCATTAATAGTGTCAGGGATGGGTCTCAATTTGGAGCAGTCATTGGTTGGCCATTCCCTCTATCTCTGCTCTATCTTTGTACATATGTACATCTGTGTATGTACAAATACATATACAATATGTATACCTGTACATATTGCAGGCAGATGCATTTTGGGTTGAAGGTTTTGTGGGTGGGTTGCTGTCCTTATCCCTCCATCAGGAGTCCTGCCTAGTTACAGGAAATGTTCACTTCAGGATCCATATTCCCCACTGCTAGGAGTCTTGCCACCATAGACCCTCTGGTACCTCTCTCCAATTCCATGTTTCTGGCATGTCCTAGAGATTGCCCTCACCATGGCCTGCTGATTTCCCTTCTCTCTCCCCTATTCTCCCTACATCTGCCCCCTCCCCTTCCCACCCCATCTTTCCCACCCTCTTCCCTCCTAGCATCCACCTCCAATATCTATTTTATTTTCCCTTCTGAGAAAGATTCAACCATCCTCCCTTTGGCCCTCCTTGTTATTTAGCGTCTTTGGGTCTGTGGATTGTAGCATGGGTATCCTGTACTTTATAGCTAATATCCACTTATAACTCACTCTTGATGACATTTTTTTTTCTTTCTTTCCTTTCTTTTTATCCTTAAAAGCTTACCCTGAGAAAGGCTCAGGACTTCGCTGGCACCTTGTACACCAAGTGCAGTCGCTGGCAGGTTAATAAAGACTTTATATTGGCTTAAATGAGTATCCTAGTCTTCTCTGATCTACCTAGTCTACCCCACAACTGGACAAAACAACCTTTGTTACTGGGTGTCTGTAATGTATTAGAACTTCATGGACTATGAGTGTGCATGCCCTTATTAGTGGGAACATCATGGACTATGCATGTATATATCTTTATTATCTATTTCCTAGTTGGAAACTCCAGCACCATGTCTTCTGGTACCCTACCATGCTTCCCTCTATGAAGATAATGGAGTAATCCTCTGAAACTGTAAGCCAGCACGAAATAAATGCTTTCCTTTATAAGAGTTGACTTGATCATGGTGTCTCTTCACAACAATAAAACCTTAAGATAGAGACTTGCCCATAGCTATGGATATTGATGGATTAGGTCTTTTTTTTTTTTTTTTCTTCCCATTTTTGGTAGGCAGCACTGTCTGCAAGCTGAGTTTTACAGCTGGAATGACACTTCCATCATGGACTCAGTTGTGCTAAGATCTGGAGGCCTCCTAAGGTCTGGGGCCCTGTTACACAATCAGTAATCAAACTTGTGAAGTGACTTTATGAGGAGCATCATGAGGCCCAGGATAGAATATTCCTAGAAACACAGGGTTATGCCACATTTTAACCCTCAGTGGCACAGCTGCGGGCATCACAGGGACCTGGGAAGGGGGTAATGATAGTCAGAGACAGAACTCTGATGTCTCTTCATGAAAGAACAACTTTTATTTATGCACTGCTGTCGATATACAGTCTAGCTAGTTACTCGACACTCACTGCAAGCAGAACTTGAGCACACAGTATCTTTGTCCTCTTATCTGAGTTTTTCCTTCTGCACTTCCCTGCCTTTGTGGTCTTGTTGTGCCCTGGAGGACAACCTCCCAGGATTTAGATCATGCACCTGCAGTATTCCCTCAGTCAGGGGACCACATCTGGGTGAGTGTTTGAGAAAGGAATGCAGACCATCTGGACCCCAACAATTCTGCCTCTGGGAGAACTGAATGGAAGGTTCAGTGCTTAGATACATGGAATTGCTCTTTTCACACTGACCTACAGAGTCAATCTAGGCTGAGGCCAGAGTATCACACCATTGATTCTATATTTAACCACTACATGGGGTGTGACAGAGACCCCCTCAATTGTCGGGAGCCAAACTCAGGAAGCTACCTGCTGTGAAGCATAGTCAGTCAAGGTGCGAGGTTAGAAAGGACAGGGTGTTTACGGTCTCGGTCCCAGAGATTGAAAGAATGTCTGGTATTTCCTGAAAACTGGTTACCGTAGTGGGTTAGCCTTGGGCCTTGTGCAACCTTCCCGCCTGCCTGTACTCTTAAGCCGCTACTCTGAAGTAAACGTTGGCGCTTGAACGGAGAAACTCTGTCTTACTCCCAGGTACCTCATGTTTCTTGTCTCGTTCTTTTATCTGTCAGTCCCCTTTCCCTAGGACCACGCTGAATTCCCCGCAGGCCGGGGCAATTGGTGGCCAGCCATGGAGCTTGAGGAACGGGATGCGCAGCTGTCGGATGTCGCTCAGAAGCCTGGCCAGGTGATAGCATGATAGCACACTCCTATTGAGGAGAGTTATAGACGTTGTGAAGTGGCCCATTCGTGAGATGACCCCAACATAGCACAGTGAGTGATGATATTGGGGCAAGAATTAAGCTAGCATCACTTGTTTATACAGGGTCTCAGGGAGTCCCTCAAGGCACGAAGTACCAGGGTAAAAAAAGAAAGATTTGAAAAAGCTCTTTTCCATTGTTCCCCCACGAGGGTATAAGAGATGGACTAGAGTAAGAGATTGCTTATGAGAAAAGATGAACTAGCAGTAAATAAACCTTATTGAAGGACAAGGTAATGGTAAAATGTGTTTTATGTATGTGTTTACAAGTAATGGTAATGTGTTCTGTGTATGTGTTTACAAGTAATGATAAAATGTGTTTTATGTATGTGTTTAGAGTTATGCTAAAATCTAGAGAAGTGAAGATAATTCTCATAGGTGCTTTTAGTCTTTGGACCTTGACTAGAGATAGTTTGCACCCTAGACATGAGAGAATGGATTTGAGAAAAGCAAACCTCCCCGACTATCCGGGGAAGGTAAATGAATGTATGCTGTTTCAGAACTCTCCTGGGGACGAGAGAAGGACAGGAGATGTCCTGATTCTTCTTTGGCCCCTACAGGAAAAATGCTCTCCTAGGGACAGAAGGAGATTTGGGAGACGTCCTGACTCTTCTCTGGCTCCTACAGAAGAAATGCTTAATTCTAGTTCTGGGTCTCTTAAGTAGGATATCTGAGTCCCTTTGGGACATCTAATTCTCTTGTATGTTCTTGGTGCACCAATCTGTCCATGTGTCAAAACTGACTGTTTTATGTTAAGTCTGTGTTCTTGTGTCGTATGAATGGAAGTTGTTCTGTGTTTCATGTTGAAAAGAAAAGAAAAATTGGTTAAAACTTTATCCGCTAGCTATATACCCCTTGATTTAGCTTAATTTGTTTCAAAAGGCAGTCTCAATTGGCCTTTGGAGTCAAGCACAGCCAGAGAAGCACTACCAGAGGCTTAATTGTATGCAAAAGGTGCTCTTAAATGGGCCTGCAGCTACTCGGCTTCTATGGTAAGGGAACTGACGGCTGTTTCTCCTAGAAAAATCTCTGTGACTGTGATTATTGGGTTCAGTAGGTAACAAGTTGCTCCTCTCTTGAAATTACAACTAGAAAAAGTTGAATTTTGTCTGATCTAAATAAGTAAATGTGTAGCTACTTCATTTTTGTTTCTGACTGGTTTTAAAAGTATACCGATGTTCTGCATGTCTTGGTTATAGATTGTTGGCTTATAAGTTATTAGGTATGATTAAAAATTTGTAACTTTGGCAACAGAAAGTTGACTTAAAACTGATAACTCAGGGTTGGAGTCATTCTAGACAGCAACACGTGGAATGAACCAACCCAGGGAAACAGGTCTCTAAAGATATGTATAAATTGGATAATATTTTGTGTAATTCTTATCCTAGAAACCAGACTTATAAAAGATAGGATTTAGGGCAGTGTCTCTTTCCTGAAGTATTAGAGGTCATACCGTCCTGTGTTCATGTGCAGGAACTGGCAGCCAAACTTTGTGTCATGGGGTGAATCTCTTGGTGACTTTGGAGAGACTGGATTGTTTGTTGGAGGTTGAGTTTTTCCAAAGTTATGGCTGTGTTCTGATGTTACAAGAGAAACTTGAAAATTATAGTTAAACTGCCAGTATTCTATTAGCTGTGGCTTGCAGTTCAATCACAGCCTCAGGAAAAGCAGCAGGTAGAATTTTTGGAGATACTCTAGCAGGAGTTCCTTTTGTTACACAATTGGCTTATGAGAATGCTAATGCAGCCTGCCAAGCTGCTATTTGGCCATACAGAGCAAGACAGGATTAGCTGGATATATTCATCTATGTGCAGAAATCAGACCCTCATACAATCAGGGTCTGGCTATGGCTTGCTGTCTTACAAGGGACCACTGTGCAAGCAATGCTTCCACAGAAATGAGGGAATAAAGATGTTTTAAATGTGGAGGTTTGGGTCATTTTTAAAAAATGCTCTTCCAGAAACAGAGGCAGGAGCAGACAATCAAGTCAAACCTCAGGAATCTGACCTTGGTACAGGAAGAGTAATCTTTGGGCCAGGTATCAGGAAATAGACCCAATTAAGAAACATTTGCATTTGAGTTGGTGCAAAACTCAGAGCAGCCTCTGCAAAAGCATGTGTGACATTCCTTTTGTGCTTGATCTTCCCTCGGTGAGGAGGGGTCAGCCTTGGATACCAAGGCATTCACAGCAGGCTACTTATCTAGGTGTCATAAAGAATATGGCTGCTTTCTCTATGGCATTAACAAAAGACTTGCTCAACTTGTTTTGGTTTCCTTAAGGAGTGGGAGGGGACAAGATGACTTTGGTTCCTCTGATGTGTACTGAGTTCAATCTATTACTAGTAAGAGAACTAACCTTAAATTAATAATTTAAGAAAAGTTTTGAAGGATTAATAGACTTTGGAGCTGATGTACTTACTCGCCTCCAAGGGATTGGTTAATCCATTGATCTAAAATAACACTATGAAAGGTTAATGAGGTTACGGAACGTATAAAGGTCTTAGAACCTGTATTGCCTACTCTAGCTGCCATTCCAGGAAATGCATATAAAATTATTATGGATTTAAAAGATTGTTTTTATACTGTCCCTTTGCATCCTGATGATTGTAAAGGGTTTGTTTTTAGTGAGTTTGTAATTTTGAAGAGCCCATGAAGTGATATCATTGGAAAGTTTTGCCTCAAGGAATGGCTAAAAGCCTTACATTATGTAAAATTTTTTTTTTCTGTTGCTGCTTCAATACAAGAAGTTAGGATTTTGAATTTTTCAGTGTATATTATTCATTATGGAGGGTATTTTATGAGCTTATCCCTCTAAAAGAGTTTTACTACAAGCCTTTGTTCTTATACAGCAAGCTTTAAAATTTTAGAGTAGTTGCTCCAGACAAGATTCAAAGACAATATCTTATACAATATTTGGGGCCTCAGTTATATCCTAAACAAAGTGTGGCACAGAAAATTCAAGTATTTTCAAAGTTGTTAGGAGATGTTGATTGACTAAGACCTTACCTCAGGCTCCTCACAGGAGGACTTAAGCCTCTGTTTGATAACAAGGGGTATGCAAATTCTAATCCCCCCCCCCCCCCCAGTTAACTGATGAGAGACAAATAGCTCTGTGGATAGAAGAAGCTATTGTTCAACAACAGATACATTATATAAAATATAGATCAATTGTTGATTGTTTGCATTATTGCTACAACTCATGTGCCCTCAGCAGTTCTTTGGCTAAAGGGACCATTAATATGGATTCACCTTTCTTCATCTCCAAGTAAAGTTTTAACACCCTATTATGAAACTGTTGCTGTTGTAATACAGAATTACAGAATAGATTCATAAAAATATTTTGGGAAAGAATCTGATAAATTATTTATTCCTTATTCCAAACAGCAATTAAATTGGTTATTACAAAATGCTGATATTTAGCCTATTGTATGCGCAAACTTTTCAGGGAAAATTGATAATCATTTTCCAAAAGATAAGTTGTTGCAATTTGCCTTTATGCATGCTTTTGTATTTCCTGTAAATTTACACATGCAGTCCATAGGAAATGTATTTACTGTATTTACAGATGGCTCATCTAATGAGAAGACAGCACATGTGACTGGATCACATGTTCATTCTCTTGAGCTTCCCCTGCTTCAGCACAAGTAATTGAACTACACGCTGTACCTGCTGTTTTTGAAATGCTAAAAAAGCAAGCTTTTAATTCGTATACTGATAGCCGATGCATAGTTCATGGTTTACAATTACTTGAAATTGTTCCTTTTTTAGATACTGCTAATTCTCAAATTTTGCAATTATTTATGCAAATACAACTCAGTTTAAGAGAATGTACAGTTCCTTATTTTATAGGACATTTAAGAGGTCATACTAGATTGCCTGGACACCTTAGTGAGGGCAATGCCACAGCATATTTGTATATCAAGAAGGTTACAGGCCTTACACAAGAACAATTGGCCAAACAATCTCATTCTTTACATCATCAAAATAGTAATAGCTTGAAACAATAATTTGGTATTTCTAGAAAATGTTTATGTCAAATTGTAAAGACTTGTCCTGAATGTCCTCAGTTTCTACTTGTACCACATAATGGTGTTAATCTTCGAGAACTTATACCTAACCAATTATGGCAAATGGATGTTACTCATATTTCTGATTCTGGAAAAATAAAACATGTACATGTGACTATTGACACCTTTTCAGGCTTTCTAGTTGCAACTGCTTTAACAGGAAAAGCAACTAAAAATATAATCAATCATTGCCTACATTGTTTTTCTATGCTTGGTGTTCCCAATCACATTAAAAGAGATAATGGAACTGGCTATTACAGTCATGCATTTGAGACTTTCTGTCAATAATTTAATATTTCCATATTATTTGGAGTCCTTGTAATGCTCATGGAAAAGGTATTGTGGAACTTTAAAATAATATCTTCATAAAATAAAAAATGGGGAGTTATATCCCTGTATACCACAGAATTATTTAAATCATGCTTTTTATTTAAAAATTTTAAAATTTGGATGCCAAGGAACTCTCTGCTGAGTGTCTATGGCACCCTAAAACTAGGCATACTGATGCCTAGGTGAAATGAAAGGATCCACTTACAGGCACATGGCATGATCCAGATCAGGTATTTAATATGGGGAAGAGGGCATGTTTGTGCTTTTTCTACAGGACACTAAAGGAGCATGCTAGCTGCTAGAGTGATTGGTGAGACATGCTGATGCTGGGACAAAGAATGATGCTGACCTGTGAGCTTGCTGAGTGCCCTGACAATGGTGTCAGGAAAGTTGTATTGGATATCTGTTCCTGACCTACCTTTGCTTACCTATATCCAATATTGGAGAAGCTGCCTTGCCTCAAGATTTTAGATCTTGTGGGACAGAGAACAGGGAGACTGTGGAAACTGCCTTCAAAATATTAATTAATAGAGAAGTCCTTGTAATGAGACCAGTTATTCTGACTCAATCATGGACTGGTATAGAAATCAATCCAATATTGGAAATCACAGTCTTCATTTGGAAGGCTGGTTATGGACATTTTCAGAGATATATTTGGAAGTTAGCTGCAGTTCTCTATGATGTTATGTTAGCAAGAGATAAAGTTGGGGCAGGATCTGGACTCTGAACAAGTGTTAGTGCATGTGTTAAGGCTCCTAATCTTTTACTAATTGGTCATGTTAAATTTTCTTTCTTCTACATTATTTAATGTAAGTTGCATTGATTGTACACTTTTTAATTGTGTTAGTATGCTGAAATCTGACATGTCTGTTAATGGTGGTCTATCAACCAGCTTTTGTTTTATTGCCTGTGAGTTTTACAGGACCTTGGTATTCTGAAAAAGGCTTGCAAGTACTGTAAGAAGTGAGTCAGACTCTAAGCAGTAGCAAGAGGGTAGTGGGCTTGATTATCACTGATATAGCAGCTTTAATTACATTAATAGCTAGCACCACTGCTTCTATAATTGCTTTTACACAAGAAATTAAGACAGCTACTTTTGTTAATCATTTAGCAAAAAAATGTTATTAATGTTCTGGGTATTCAAGAGGATTTAGATTGGCATTTAGAACAACAGATTGATTCCCTGGCATCCAAACCTCTATACATTCATTATCATAGACTTGATTTGGCTGATAGAGGCCTGGCTGAACCCTATGATGATGTGTCTCCCATGGGAACTGCATAAAACTCAGATTTGTGCACTGCTTGCAAGCAATGTGGGTACCAGGAGAGGTGCAAAGCTAAGCACTGCAAGGGGAGGACCATGTATTCTGCCTCTGAGTCCCCTGTGGAGTAAACCTGATTGCATAGAGGTTGATGTTCAGAGGTGTTCCTTAACCATCATCAAGGCACCAGGCCCTTTCCTCCCCAAAAGACACCATTTCTTGGGTTATCTCAAAGACATAAGAGATTTCCTGGAGGAATCAGGATCAATGCTCCCACTCCCTGGTTAACGCCCACCTGTCTTTAAGACAGGTCTTTGTTCACTCACTGGTGTCATGCAGGTCATAAAATAAAATAAAAGGGAGGAGATATCGGGAGCCAAACCCAGGAAGCTACCCGCTGTGAAGCATAATCAGTTGAGGTGCAAGGTTAGAAAGGACAGGGTGTTTACAGTTTCGGTCCCAGAGATTGAAAGAATGTCTGGTATTTCCTGAAAACCAGTTACCATAGTGGGTTAGCCTTGGGCCATGTGTAACCTTCCCGCCTGCCTGTATTCTTAAGCTGCTACTCTGAAGTAAATGTTGGAGTTTGAATGGAGAGACTCTGTCTTGCTCCCAGGTACCTTGTGTTTCTTGTCTCTTTCTTTCATCAGTCAGTCCTCTTTCCCTAGGACCACGCTGAATTCCCTGCAGGCCAGGGCACTCAATGAGTACCTCAAGAACATATTTTGTGGTGCCAATCATGGCTCCAGGAATGAAGACGTGCTGTAGCAGACCATAGGCAACAAGATGGTTCCAATCATGCACAGCAAGTATGGAGTGGCAGGGGAGGTAGAGTTGCACAGTGTTCACCTGAAGTTACATGCACGAGTCTCTCTGTAGAATCCTGAGTGTGCAAAGGAGCTGCAGTGTTTTCCACTGTATGCAGAAAGGAACATAAAGGAATGGAGTGGGGTATAAGGGTAGGTGTTTCCTATTGGCTCAGTTTGAGATGTTAGTGATGCTCTATTTCCATGCCAAAGAACTCCAGATGTTTCTGTATGCAACTGACTGCTTGTGGTCTTCTTAGTGGGGTACTGTGGTTACAGTTACAGAGCACATACAGAAATAGATAGGGAGTGGCTCAACTCCTGCAATTTCAAGTTTCCCCAAGTCTGAACTCATTTAGTCTTACCAGTTCTTCTGTCTGGTTGCATGGCCCATTTGCCCTATACTGTAGGACCCATCACAGACACACACCAACTCAGCACCCTGTCTGCATGGGAGGTCTCTCTGCAGTTCCTGTGTAACTGCAGAAACCTGATTGAAAGGGCCAAGATCTGCTTTTGCTCAATAGCCTTCCAAAGAGATACACAGGAGGCTCCTTAACATGAAGGAGAAAACCTTAGAGTCCCTCAACCAAATATACTTTGAACTTTTGTAAATAAATCAAAGTTAAATTAACTTGCTACAAATCAGCTTTCCAATGCTTGATAAATACCTGAGACAAATAGATGGTTTGAAAGAAACAGATCTAATTCCAGTGTGAAAGATAAAATTCTATTATGTTTACTATATCTTTTTTTAACATTGGCTTATAGTAACTCTGGCATTTTAGATATAGTGGTGTTCTCCTGAGGGTCCAAGGTGTAAAAGTAGACCATTAGAACTAGTTCTGAAGGCAAAGATACTTAGTTGGAAATGTAGAAAGGAATCTTATACAGGAAAAAAAAATACTACGCAGTATGCCGTGAGTACAGTTTTTTTGTTATTGTTTCTGAATACAGTTTTAAAAGTTTATTTTTTAATTTTCACATGTGTCTGAACTCACATGTGCCACACATATACAGGTACTAACAAAAACCAAACTGGTGTCCAATTCCCCTGGAGCTGGAGCTATCTGCAGTGATCTCTGGGTGACAAACTGGGGACCTCTGGAAGGGAAGGAATCTGGAAGAGGGGAAGTTCTCTAACCACTGACATCTCACCGATCCCTAAGACTTATTTTTACTTATCTGTCTCTGTGTGTCTGTGTACACTCTCCTGGCCTGTGGGACATTTGACAAGGGTCTGAGGAGGGAAACTACCGGCCTAAAGTAAAGAAGACAGGAGACAAGAGATACCTTGGGAATAAGACGGCAATCCGATCAAACTCCAAAGAACTTCATTTCTGAGCCAATATATAAGTAATTAAGGCAGGAAGTAGGGGGGATTCCAAGGTTGCTTTATTGTAGCCAAATGTCATACTTTGCTGTAAATCAGGATAGCAGGATATCACAAGACTTCTTTAAAGCTGCAGGCTACTTCAAACAGGATGCCTAGTGCCTGCAGGAAGCTGTGAGAGCCGGGAAGGATCAAAAGAATGATTGCTGTGAAGCCCTGGGTGCTTTAAACCAAGGCCTTAGGCCCAATTAAACCAAGGCCTCAGGCCCAATTAAACCAAGGTCCCAGGCCCAATTAAAGCAAGGTCTGTTGGTCTCCAACATCTCCTCCCTTTTTGTTTTAAGAAATAAGCCGAATAGCAAGGAACCTGTTTTGAAACAGGGGGGGCCTTAATCAGAAGGGGGGAGTAGAGACTCGATCCTCATCATCACATGGTATCTTTTTCATGAGGAGAGGATTAAGACTCACCTATTGGGTGATGCCTTCTCGATACCAACCTCTATGCAAACGGGTTTGCTCCTCAGGGGACCTAGAAGCAGCGCATAGCATCCTCCCCTTGCAGTGCTTAGCCTTGCACCCCTGCTGCTGCCCATGCCGCTCACAAGCAGGCGTGCATAAATCTGAGTTTTATGTAGCTCCTAAAGGAGAATCATTGGCTTCAGGCACCGTGATCCCACGATCAAGTAGATCGAGGCGGTGATAATGAATTTGTAAAGGTCCAGATCCCACGGAGTCAGTTGTTCTAAATGCCAATCTAAATCCTCTGAATACTCAGAACATTAGTAACATTTGTTGCTAAATGATTAACAAAGGTAGCTGTCTTAACTTCTTGTGTCGAAACAATTGTAGAAGCAGTGGTGCTAGCCTTAATGTAATTAAAGCTGCTATATCAGTAATAATCAAACCCACTACTACCCTCTTGCTTCTGTTTTAGAATCTGACTCACTTCTTCCAGTACTTGTAAGCCTTTTTTTTTTAGAATACCAAGGTCCTGTAAAACTCACAGGCAATAAAACAAAGGCTAGTTGATAGACCACCATAACAGACATGCCAAATTTCAGTACTCTAACACTGTTAAAGTGTACAATCAATACAACTTACATTAAATTCTGTAGAAGAAACAAAATTTTAACATGACCAATTGATAAAAAATTAGGAGCCTTAACATGTTTACTAATACTTGTTCAAAATATAGATCTTGTTCTAACTTTATCCTTGCTAACATAACATCATAGAGAACTGCAGCTAACTTCCAAATATGTCTTTGAGAATGTCCAGAAGTAGTTTCTACAGTCTATATTTTCTCTGTCTCACAAGGTCGAAAATCTTGAGGCAAGGCAGCTTATCCAATCTGGGATATAGGCAAGCAAAGGTAGGTCAGGAACAGATATCCAATACAGCTTTCCTGTCACCATTGTCAGGGCACTCAGCAAGCTCACAGGTCAGCATCATTCTTTGACCCAGCATCAGCATGTCTCACCAATCACTCTGGCAGCCAGCATGCTCCTTTAGCATCCTGTAGAAAAAACACAAATATGCCCTCTTCCCCATATTAAATACCTGATCTGGATCATGCCATGTGTCTGTAAGTGGATCCTTTCATTTCACCTAGGCATAAACATGCCTATTTTTAGGGTGCCATAGACACTTAGCAGAAAATACCTTGGCATCTAAATTTTAAATTTTTCAATTTTTAATGTACAGGCATGTGATTCCCTTTTTTTGTTTTTTAAAGATATTGTTTTAAAGTTCCTTGGGCCTATTCCACAGTACCTTATCCTTGAGGAAAATAAGGAATGTTAATAATATGGCAAATATAAAATTATTAACAAAACATCTAAAATGTCTGACTGTAATAGCCAGTTCCATTATCTGTTTTAGTCTGATTGGGAATACCAAGCAATGACTAATTATATTTTTAGTTCCTTTTCCTGTTAAAGCAGTTGCAACTAGAAAGCCTGAAAAGGTGCCAATAGTCACATGTACATATTTTAATTTTCTAAAATATGAATAACGTCCATTTGGTATAATTGGTTAGGTATAAGTCCTAGAGGATTAACACCATTATGTGGTACAGGTAGAAAATGAGGACATTCAGGACAAGTCTTTTATAATTTGACATAAACATTTTCTAGAAATACCAAATTATTGTTTCAAGCTATTACTATTTTGATGATGTAAAGAATGAGATTGTTTGGCCAATTGTTCTCGTGTAAGGCCTATAACCTTCTTGATATACAAATATGCTGTGGCATTGCCCTCACTAAGGGTTCTGGGCAATCTAGTATGACCTCTTAAATGTCCTATAAAATAAGGAACTGTACATTCTCTTAAACTGAGTTGTATTTGCATAAATAATTGCAAAATTTGAGAATTAGTATCTAAAAAAGGAACAATTTCAAGTAATTGTAAACCTTGAAATATGCATCGGCTATCAGTATACAAATTAAAAGCTTGCTTTTTTAGCATTTCAAAAACAACAGCTACAGCGTGTAGTTCAGTTACTTATGCCGAAGCAGGGGGAAACTCAAGAGAATGAACATGTGATCCAGTCACATGTGCTGTCTTCCCATTAGATGAGCAGTCTGTAAATACAGTAAATACATTTCCTATGGACTGCATGCATAAATTTATAGGAAATACAAAAGCATGCATAAAGGCAAATTGCAACAACTTATCTTTTGGAAAATGATTATCAATTTTCCCTGAAAAGTTTGTGTATACAATAGGCTAAATATCAGCATTTTATAATAACCAATTTAATTGTTTGGAATAAGGAATAAATATTTCATCAGGTTCTTTCCCAAAATATTTTTATGATTCTATTCTATAATTCTGTATTACAACAGCAACAGTTTCATAATAGGGTGTTAAAACGTTACCTGGAGATGAAGAAAGGTGAATCCATATTAATGGTTCCCTTAGCCAAAGAACTGCTGAGGGCACATGAGTTGTAGCAATAATGCAAATAGCCAACAATTGATCTATATTTGATATTTTGTATCTATTATTAAACAATAGCTTCTTCTACTTTCTGCAAAGCTATTAGTCCCACATCAGTTAATTGTTGAGGGGAAATAGAATTTGCATACCCCTTGTTATCAAACAGAGGCTTAAGTCCACCTGTGAGGAGCCTGAGGTAAGGTCTTAGTCAATCAACATCTCCTAACAACTTTGAAAATACTTGAATTTTCTGTGCCACAGTTTGTTTAGGATACAACTGAGGCCCCAAATATTGAATAAGATATTGTCTTTGAATCTTTTCTGGAGCAACAACTACTCTAAAATTTTAAAGCTCTCTGTACAAGAGCACAGGCTTGTAGTAAAACTTCTTCAGAGGGATCAGCCAATAAAATACCCTCCATAATGAATAATATACAATGAAGCATTCAAAGTCCTAGTGTCTTGCAACAGAAATTTTTTTACATAATGTAAGGCTTTTAGCCATTCCTTGAGGCAAAACTTTCCAATGATATCACTTCATGGGCTCTTCAAAATTATAAACGCACCAAAAGTAAAGTCTTTATAATCATCAGGATGCAAAGGGAGAGTATAAAAACAATCTTCCAAATCCATAATAATTCTATATGCATTTCCTGGAATGGCAGCTAGAGTAGGCAAGCCAGGTTCTAATGCCTTCATGAGTTCCATAGCCTCATTAACCTTTCATAACTCTTAATTTTGAACTTTGTTTTGGATCAATGGAATAACCAATCCCTTGGAGGTGAGCAAGTACATCAGCTCCAATGTCTATTAATCCTTCAAAACTTTCTTCAATTATTAATTTAAGGTTAAGTTTCTTATTATCGATTGAACTCAGTACACATCAGGGGAACCAAACAAGTTAAGCAAGTCTTTTGTTAATGCCATAGGGAAGGCAGCCAAAATTCTTTATGACACCTAGATAAGCGGCCTGCTGTGAGTGCCTTGGGATCTGAGGCTGACCCCTCATCTCTGAGGAAAGAGCAAGCACTTCTGTAGGGGTTAGTTAAGACAAAAGGAATTCCACACAAGCTTCTGCAGAGGTTGCTCTGAGTTTTGCATTAACTCAAATGCAAATGTTTCTTAATTGGCCCTATTTCCTGAGGCCTGGCCCAAGGTTTACTCTTTCTGCACCAAGGACAGATTCTTGGGGCTTGACTTGATTGTCCGCTCCTGCCTCTGTTCTAGGAACAATCATTTTTTAAAATGACCCAAGCCTCCACATTTAAAACTTCTTTATTCCCTCATTTCTGTTGAAGCATTGTTTACACAGTGGTCCCTTGTAAGGCAGCAAGCCATAGCCATACCTCGATTGTATGAGGGCCTGATTTCTGCACAAAGATGAATATCTCCAGCTAAGTCTGTCTTTGCTCTGTATGGCCTAATAGCAGCCCAGTAGGCTGCATTAGCATTCTCATAAACCAATTGGGTAACAAAAGGAACTCCTGCTAGAGTATCTCCAAAAATTCTACCTGCTGCTTTTCCTGAGGCTGTGATTGAACTGTAGGCTGCAACTAATGGAACACTGGCAGTTTAACTATAATTTTCGAGTTTCTCTTGTAAGATTAGAACACAACCATAACTTTGGAAAACAAAACTCAGTTTTAAACAATAAAATCAATACCAAATTATTACTTTCACATTATAAAGTTTGGCAGTCAGTTTATATCTGAATGCATGACAGTATAACTTTCAATACCTCAAAGAGATATTGTTCTAAATCTTAGTCTGATTTCTAGGATAAGAATTCCATAAAATATTACCCGATTTAAACGTATCTTTAAAGACCTATTTCCCTGCGTTGGCTCATGTCGCATTTTTTGTTGTCTAGAATGACTCAAACCCTATGTTACCAGTTTTAAGCCCGTTTTTTGTTACCAAAGTCACATATTTGTAATCATACCCAATAATTTATAAGCCAATACTTTATAACCAAGACATGTAGAATATTTTTATACTTTTAAAACCAATCAGAAGCAAAAATGAAGTAACCATACATTTACTTATTTAGATCAGACAAAATTTAACTTTTTCTAGTGGTAATTTCAAGAGAGGAACACCTTGTTACTTGTTGAACCCAACAATCAGAGAAATTTTTCGAGGAGAAACAGCCATTGGCTCTCTTAACATAGAAGCCAAAAAGCTGCTGATCTCTTTAAGAGTGGCTTTTGCATACAATTAAGCCTCTGGCAGTGCTTCTCCTGTTGTGCTTGACTCCAAAGGTCAATTGAGACTGCCTTTTAAAACAAGTCAAACTTTGAAGAATTGAGTTGAAATTTTGATGGGGATTGCATTGAATCTGTAGATTGCTTTTGGCAGGATGGCCATTTTTACTATATTAATCCTGCCAATACATGAGCACAGAAGAGCTTTCCATCTTCTGAGGTCTGATTCGATTTCTTTCTTCAGAGACTTGAAGTTCTTGTCATACAGATCTTTCACTTGTTTGGTTAGAGTCATACCAAGATACTTTATATTGTTTGTGACAATTGTGAAGGGTGTCATTTCCCTAAATTCTTTCTCAGCCTGTTTATCCTTCGAGTATAGGAAGGCTACTGATTTGTTTGAGTTAATTTTATATCCGGCCACTTTGGAAGTTCTTTATCAGCTGCAGCAGTTCTCTGGTGGAGGTTTTGGGTCACTTATTCAATGCAATCCCCATCAAAATTCCAACTCAGTTCTTCATAGACTTAGAAAGAGCAATTCTCAAATTCATTTGGAACAACAAAAAACCCAGGATAGCAAAAGCTATTCTCAACAACAAAAGAACTTCTGGGGGAATCAGCATTCCTGACCTCAAGCTGTACTACAGAGCAGTAGTGATAAAAATTGCGTGGTATTGGTACAGCGACAGGCAGGTAGATTAATGGAATAGAATTGAAGACCCAGAAATGAACCCACACGCCTACAGTCACTTGATTTTCGACAAAGGAGCCAAAACTATCCAGTGGAAAAAAGAGAGCATTGTCAACAAATGATGCTGGTTCAGCTGGTGGTCTACATGCAGAAGAATGCGAATTGATCCATTCCTATCTCCCTGTACAAAGCTCAAGTCCAAGCGGATCAAGGACCTCCACATAAAACCAGATACACTGAATCTAATAGAAGAGAAAGTGGGGAAAAGTCTCGAACACCTGGGTACAGGGGAAAAGTTCCTGAACAGAACACCAATGGCTTATGCTCTAAGATCAAGAATCGACAAATGGGACCTCATGAAATTGGAAAGCTTCTGTAAGCAAAGGACACTGTCAATAGGACAAAACGGCAACCAACAGATTGGGAAAAGATCTTATAGAGGGCTAATATCCAATATATACAAAGAACTGAAGAAGTTAGACTCCAGAAAACCAAATAACACCATCAAAAAATGGAGAACAGCGCTAAACAGAGAATTCTCAACTGAGGAAATTCGCAGGACTAAGAAGCACCTAAAGAAATACTCAACATCCTTAGTCATCAGGGAAATGCAAATTAAAACAAGTCTGAGATTCCACCTCACACCAGTCAGAATGGCTAAGATCAAAAACTCAGGTGACAGCAGATGCTGGTAAGGATGTGGAGAAAGAGGAACACTCCTTCATTGTTGGTGGGATTGCAAGCTGGTACAACCACTCTGGAAATCAGTTTTGTGGACCCTCAGAAAAATGGACATAATACTACCTAAGGACCCAGCTATACCACTCCTGGGCATATACCCAGAAGATGCCCCAACATGTAATAAAGACACATGCTCCACCATGTTCATAGCAGCCATATTTATAATAAATAGAAGCTGGAAACAACCCAGATGTCCCTCATCAGAGGAATGGATACAGAAAATGTGGTACATTTACACAATGGAGTACTACTCAGCTATTAAAAACAATGACTTAATGAAATTTGCAGGCAAATGGATGGAACTTGAAAATATCATCCTGAGTGAGGTAACTCAGTCACAAAAGAATGAACATGGTATGTACTCACTGA